>VDFB02224585.1:186937-541158 GCA_007258455.2 Sequoia sempervirens
GTTACAGTTTCCAACACACCATTTGTATACAGAGTGAACAAACCAAAGAAAATGCTAACAAAACAGTTTCAAAACATTTTCAGAACATTTCTTTGAACTGATCTAAAGTAGGGAGTAGAAATTGACAACCTACTACCAAAAATAAACGCTGGTTTATTTTATAGCTGGAAGCTGACACTCAATCCACATCCACTGTGAAGTGCTCTCTCTGGTGATAATCCATCGGAGCTAAATCCTGTGCCTATTCAATGCCATGTTGGTGTTTCCAACTCACCATCTGTATAGATAAAGTGGATAAACTAAAGACAATGATTCATCATTTCTTTTAAATAATCAAAAGACACGGCACTGAATTCAAATCAAGGAATAGAAATTGACACCCTACTGCCATAATTGAACGCTGCTTTGTTTTATAGCTGGAAGCTGACACCAAATTCACGTCCACGATCTCTTGCCTGTAATTTTCCAGCAAACCTAAAAAGAAAGGAAATGAAATGTTTCTTGTTTTTCTGTTTCTCCCATTTATTCAATGCAAATGAAAATCAAACAATAATTATATCACTAGACAGTATAGAATAATATGTTAAAACCTTAATAACAAACTTGGCTTCTATTTACATGGTAGACAATTGCTGATCTCAATTAACTACCAATGCCTGTAGCCAAAGCTGATTCCCCAGCCAAACCTCCAATTTATGTTGGGACTAAATCAAAAAGTACCATATAACTGAGCAGAACTGGGACTTGTTTACACAGATGATATGCTGCCCACGAGAACGAGCTCTATTAAGACTGCTCTATTCCTACCCAACAAAATCACAAAAGCCAAAATAGAAACCCATTAAATTGCAATGGAAAAAATATTTTGTACCGCTTATTCCTGTCACTTTACTGCATAACATAGGTTGGATTTGGAGTCATACAAGTTAAATTGCTAAGGTGGTTGCCAACTCACCTTCAATCGTAATAAAAATCATTGTTCGAGGACTATTCCGAGGTAACTAATTTTCACAAATCCTTTAGAACCCAATAGAATAGTCTGATAATGATCAATTATACACAGAACCAACGCCTATTCAAAGCCGCATTGAAGTTGGCGACTCACCATCTGTACAGAGAGTACATTGTCGCATAAACCAAAACATGATAATAACAAAACTAAGATCATTTAAATCAGTTCTCTTAACTAATAAATGACAAAGCGCTGAATTCAAATCAGTTAGAAATTGACACCCTCCTGCCAAAATTGGATGCTGTGTTGTATAGCTGGAAGCTATTGCACCAAATCCATGTCCACCGTGTAGTATACTCTCTTCCCTATAAGCCCAAAAATAAAAGAATGGATTCCTCACTTATAAAGTTAGTTTCACACCGTTTTTTTTTTTTCAGTTTCGCATTTGTTCAATTCAAATGAAAAATTACCAATAATTTTATCACTATGCAGTAGAGAAAAATCTCCTAAACAACGTTTCAGACCTTAACAATCTGAACTTCTGGATACTCATTATAGGTGATCCCAACTACTTAATGAAGCCGTTGATACCATTTTTAAGCCACGTCTGATTCCCTCAGTCAAGCCTCCATCTTATGTTGAAACTTGAAACAGAGCAGCGTTTGTTTACACAAATCTTATGATACTGCCCAACAGAAATCTATTATTAAGACTGCTCTATTCCCACAGAGCAAAACAATAATTAAATCCAAAGAACAAAATTACAGGCGTGCTAGAACCCATTGATTGCTACTTAAACCCACTCATCCATATAATACAAAACCACCCTGCTATTGAAAAATTAAAAAACTCAATTCTTAGCCCTTACGTTCTAAGTTAATGAATTACATTCGCTTTGAGAGGAAAGTGATAGAAAAAATTAATCATTACCTCATCCTTACCTTCAGAAGGCATTCTGTTGCTGCTAAACAATCAATATCAAAGAGGAATCTTCTAACGGAGCCAAAAAAAAAAAAAAACAGTAAAAAGATGAAAAAAAATCATTTAGCGAGCGACTTTGCATATGCTAAAGCCTGTAACTCTCAACCCTGCCAATAACCTATATCAAAGAATAATTTAACGTAAAAATCACTTTATTATACGTGATCCCAACTAATTAATGAATGAAACCGTTGATACTGTTTTCAAGGCACGTCTGATTCCCTCAATCAAGCCTCCATTTTTCATATGATGCTGCCCCACAGAAACAAACTCTATTATTAAGACTGCTCTATTCCCAGAGCAAAACAATTGCTAAATCCAAAGAACAAAATAAGAGGCCTACTAGAACCCATTGATTGCTACTTAAACCCACAAATCCATATGATACAAAACCGCCCTGCAATTGAATAATAAAAAAACAGAATTCTTAGCCCTGACGTTCTAGTTAATGATTTCCCTTCGCTTTGAGAGGAAAGTGAGAAAAATTTAATCATTACCTCAACCTTCACTTCAGACGATATGCTGTTGCTGCTAAACAATTGAGATATCGAAGACGAATCTTTTAACGGAAAAGAAACAGTAAAAGGATGAAAACAAAACCATTTAGCGAGTGACTTAGTGACTTTGCATATGCTAGAGCCTATAACTCTCAACCCTGCCAATAATTGATATCAAAGAACAATTTACTATAATATAAAAAAAAATCACTAAGTTGCAACCCTTAAACTCACAACCCTGCCAATGCAAATATTTTATTTGTACTTGGAATAAAAAAACAACATGAATAATAATAGAAGACAAAGCCATATGGAGTATTGATTATAGAGGCGTCAAACCTACAATATAAAACCTTAAACTCACAACCCTGCCAATGCAATATTTTATTTTTACTTGGCATAAAAAAAACAACATGAATAATAATAGAAGACAAAGCTATATGGAGTATTGATTATAGAGGCGTCAAACTTACAACAATCAACAGCTTATTATCAGTTCCCATCTCTCAGTGAAGAAGACCATAATTATTAAAACTGCAGCAGGACCAACCGAATATGTCAACCACTCAATAATACAATTTGGGTAAAATCACCCAAATTAACTAATCACCTCAGTGAAGAAGCCCAGAATTATTAAAAATGCAGCTGGACCAACCGAATACATCAAGCACCCAATAAACCCAATAAAACAATTTGCATAAACTCACCAAGTTAACTGATAACCTCAACAACAAATCAATTATGTAAGTTTACAATAGACGACTGCCAAGAAAGTACAAGGGAGTAAGTATTGCACCGCTTTATCCACATTGATTCCTCATTGTTACTTCTGGTAAGATAACAAATACTGTACCGCTTAATACCATTTCTTCGCTGCAAATAACTTTGGTTGCTGTCACATAAATAGGCTAAATGCTCTTTGCATAACTAATTAAAAACACATCACTAAATTCAAATAAGGGAGTTAGAAATCGACATCCTACTGCCACAAATAGACGGTGCTTTGTTTCCGTAGCTGGAAGCTGAAACCAACCCCACGTCCACTGTGGAGAGCTCTCTCTTTCCTGTAATCCTCCTATGTAAAGGAAAACAAAAGATTGGATTCCTCATTAATCCATAAGACTTCACAACCACCATTTATGTTGTTGTTTCTCCCATTTATTCAATGTAAGTGAAAGTATTATTATTACTAAACATTCAGACCTCAAAATAAACTTAAAACTGTTATTTACTTTGTGATAATTGGAGATCTAAATAAACCAATGAAGCCCATTGATAGGACCTTTGGGGCACGTCGGTTTCCCAGTATCTGATTTCCTCTGTTCCGGACTACCTGCCGAAAAAAGACTACTGCATCCAAGCTTAAAAGTTAAAAAAAAAAACGATAAAAAGGTGAATATGGTACAAACGATTAAGGTTTCAGAAATCCCTGCCTGTACAGAAGTAGACATCCACCATACACATAGCTACCGTTTGAATCTTTTCTCAAATCCAATTGCTACCACATATGACCGTCTTAATCCTTTCTCAAACCAATTGGAGGTACTAATTAAAATGCAAAAAAAATCTTATGCCAATAGGGTACTAACAGATTACCTAGAGTGATTCACTCCACAGCCATCAGTGTTTTTGCTCAAGCCCCTACGATGACATAAAACCCTTGACAGTAGACCAAGGGCAATAAATTTAAAAAATCAAGAAAATATTAATATCCGTGAAAACCCTCACATCAATGATCGTGGTGAAACCTTTTGATGCCAGAAAATAAAAATACGTTCAATCCACCAAAAACTTACAACCCAGCTTGCTCCACATCAATGATCGCCGTGAAACCCTTACCAAGAGTGATTCACTCCACAGCCATCAGTGTTTTTGCTCAAGACCCTACGATGACATAAAACCCTCGACAGTATACCAAGGGCAATAGATTTAAAAAACATAAAATTATTAATTTCCATGAAAACCCTATCATGCCGTGGAAATTAAATATTTGATAGTCATTTTTATGTTAGGGGAGAGGGCCCAATAGTCGTGCGGGGTCTAATAGTCGCACACCCAATCGTAAATATAATACCCAATAGTCATTTATATAATGTCCAATAGTTGTGATTTGACTACCCATAATTAAACAAAATGAATGCTTTTGATCTAAAAAGCAACCAATCATGTGATACCACACAGCACTCAGTCTCACTATTTTTTTGGGGCCTTTTTGGACACCTTGACAAAAACGCATGCTGATGTGGCATCATATTTGATGATGTGGCCCTGAAACCTTAGTTATAAGCAGAGAACTTGCCAAGTAAGCTGCTGTAAAAAATTGGGAGTGATTTGAAATTTCGACATAGGATAATTAGAAGCGCGAAGTTAGGGTGCACGACTACTGGGCCCTCTCCCCTAATTCGGATCATGATTACACTAAAAACTTACAACCCGGCTTGCTTCACATCAATGATCGTGGTGAAACCTTTCGATGCCAGAAAACAAAATTACGGTCAATCCACCAAAAACCTACAACCCAGCTTGTTCCACATCAAAGATCGCGGTGAAATCCTCAAATGCCATAAAACGAAACTATTTAACTAATTTTGGTTTCATTCAACCTTCCATACAAAACCCCCCCAATAAACGATCTCTGCAAATCGGCCAATTGTATGGTATAGAAAAAAACAGAGGTTGAAGCAAAGATAGTACTCAAATTCGAAAAATCTAAAACCTGTTAATTCTGGTTGACCTCTCCATCGGATGAGCACAACTTCCTCTACCTTTGGTTGGGCAAGTCTCTCTCCCAAGTGGGCTATAATTGCCTTTCATCACCTCCTCTCCTGGTCGGGCTGACCACTTCCTTTGATCGAGATATAAATTAACATGAGCATTACCTCCCCTGCAGCTGGTCAGGCTCAACCCTCCATGAGATGAAGCCCACAAGCCCTTTGTTAGCAGAGATCTCGCGAAAGACTAAAATATTTCATAAAGAAAAATAAGAGAAAAGAAAACTAGGAATGCATAATAACAAACTGCGGAAACAGAGTTTGCATAGAAACTCAGGCCGAGGAAGAAATCTAGCTCGCAGTGCCCTTTCATAAGATTTCTCCGTGGCCTTAATTGGCACGCCTGATTTTTCACTCGGTCAGCCTACAAATGGAGAAAGCATGATGCAAAGCACAATGATTTCACAGAAGCAAATAATACTCCACTGTCTTGACCAAGAAGAGGGAGTGTTATGGCTAAGCGTCTTCTCTTTTTCATGTTTGACCAGTTAACTCAGAAAGATCTTTCATTATAAAGCAATTAGATAATTCACCATAGCTATGCAATGAAAAAACATTAAATCTAGAAACGTATGATCTGCCTGACCTCGGTGAGAAGCTTGCAGATGATTGTTGTTAGGCCAGAGAAAAAGTCTAGGGCTAGAATATATATATATATCTGTGAACAAACCCAACTGCAGAAGAAAAAAAATCATGAAACCCTAAAGCCTAAATCGTTACAAAACTTGAAGAAACGATATTAATAATAAAACGAAATTGTTATTTTGAACCGTGCAGCCATCATTAGCAACTGAACCGTTAAATCATCCGTGCGACCCCTGCCGTAGAAAAAAAGAGGCCACCGTCTGCACATATAGATAACTCAGCTGCAAAATTTATTGTACCAGAAGGGTTTTAACATAATAGATATTTATAGCTGAGCTCTGATGCGTGTCAATGAATCGGACCATTAGAATGAGGCGGTGGAAGCTAATCTACGGCTGTAAGCGATGTTCTTATCTACCAACTGTAAAGCGATCTTTTCCGCGGCTTCCGCCAACTCCATATCGCCGACTCTCTGGATTGATCGAATATTCAACGATTACATTGGGACGGTTATCATATAATTAAATGTTCTAGATAGTTTTAAATAGATATGTATGACAGCAAATTTGAGCCGCTCTTTAAATATATGATTATTAAGATGTTTTTATTAGTCAATATTATAAATTTAATTGATATAAATATTCTAAATACAAATATAAATAAAATAAAATAATTAATCGATAGGCTTTTTATGTGGACTTGTTAGTCTACAAATCTTGAGAAAATCTGTTTCACGCTTTCAAACTACACTCGGTTGCCGTGAAACTATTGTGGTTTTCTAGTTGTAGAGCATTGTAAATGGCCATGTGAGAGTTCATTCAATTGTAATTCAGTCTTTATAGGTGTCTAGGAGGTCACAAAATGAAAGTTTGCAAAAAAAAGTCAAAAATGCAAAAGATGTAAAAATGTAAAAGTGCAAGAAATTGCAAAATACAAAAAAAGGAAGATGAAAGGTCACTTTTGTCCTAGGTCATTAGGAGGTAGTTGGAAGATGATTAGACAAGTGCAAATGCCTTTAAAAGGCCATATGTTTGTTTGTATTGATGGGAGTGATTGAGATTCTAATTTTGAATAAAGAGAAATACAGTTATATGCATTTTCCTACATAAATCTACTATTCCAGGGTTTGTATGACCCTGTATAGGCATGAAAGTACAATTGAATGTCTGTAAATGATAGTTGTACCAATCACCCTCCTTTTTCCTTTTTATTTCATGCATTTTGGTTCTGTTTGGAGTTAGTTATCGTAAATTTTCATAAAACTGTTTAAACCCCTGCCTAGGGTAAATAGTGACCTAAAGATTTATGTTTCTCTCAGTCTAACCGCGGGAAAATCCTGATTTTTGGTAAAGTTTCCCTAATTTTCATATGCTTTCACATTCACAAGGTTGTAGATCAGAAGGACAAGATTTGTGTGTGCAAGATTGGAGTTTAGGACTGAGATTTTGTGTACAGTCATGAAAATACAAAGTTTAAAGAGTAAAGTATTTAGGGTTTGTTAAAATATCCTTGAGTAAGGACTTCTGATGGATTTATGAGCATGTACAAACCAAATGAAGGTTGTTTGAAGCATTAGTCAAGAGTATTTGAACTTGGGACATGAAGAATCAATAAGCCCTATGTTGACCCTGGCCTAATTTCAGGCAAGGACGGTCATTTTTGGAGTGTGCTTTCCAAAGAAACCCAAGTTGATTTTCACATATGTTTTAAGGTCCCTTAAGGGGCATTCAAAACATTGATCGCAATCCAGAGATAGGGTGCATATTGAGAGTTGTGTTTGACAGACTGTGTTTGCATGGCTACTAGGAAATGGTTGCTAAATGAATGAATGATCAAAACACTGATGGGCAGTCCCTTGTAAATGTTTGTGTTGGTTTATTTCTGTCAAAATGGTGATAATAGAAGTGTTCAAAAGGGTTGGTAATGGTCTCGAGTTAAGTATTATTTTTTTAGTACTTGTGGCAATGTGAAACTAAGAAGAATGTTGGTGTCTTGGTGTAAGTGTTTAAAGAATTGAAAGATTCAGAGCTCTTTATCAAGTTTTTGCTTTGAATTCAGATAAATTGATGATGATCAAGGTGTGTTAGGATTTGATGGATAATGGTTGTAACATGAAAGATTGGTTTTTGGTTATTTTGCCTTAGAAAAGCAAATTGGAAGGAAGAGTGATATGGTACATGTTTTGATGTTTTGGTTCAGGGTCTATTAAGCAGATTATTACTTGTTGTTGTCAAGATTAATGATGGCAAAGTTGTTTTGAAGTCTGATCATGATATGATGAAGCGATTTGGCTTGTTGGTTGCCTTATAAAATAAAGTGAAATTAATGGATTGTGATGAGGTGAATGGTGTATTTTGATGAAAAGATTAATGAATCAAAGATGCTTGTTTAATTTGATCTTCTCCAATTGTGTTTGGGATAGAAGTTCCCTAGATGTATGGTGTTTTGGTAGATGCCCTTGCATCAATTGGTATCAGAGCTAGTTGATTATGATAAGTTGGTTAAGTTGTTGTTGATGTTGAGTTGTTGAGTTTGGTTGCAGGTGCTTCATCCATCTAAGCTACAGAGAGAAGTTGTGAGTTTGTGTGAGTTTGTGCAGGTTAAGAACCTGGTTGCTGCCAAGAAAAAGTAGAAGAAAGTTGAGAGAAGTTGGAAGCAAGGAGGAACTTGCTTGGTTTGTTGAGTTGTTGAGTTGTGTTGTGTTGCAGTAAGAAACATATGGATACTGTATAAAGAAGCACTTGAGGTTGTAGCCTGAAGAGTGTACTCCACTAATGGGAGTAGTTGAGAAGAAGAAAAGGTGATTGGTTAGAGAAGGTCAAGGATGAATTGTGAACGAAAGAGGAAAGTTTACAAGGATAGTCCTGTGTCCTTGGTTGAGGAAAAGTTGATGGAAATTTGAGAGTGGTGAAAGGGTAGTCCTGTGTCCTTTTGAAAGAGAAAAGAGATTGAGAACTTGATGGCAGAAAAAGAGAAAGAAAAGGAAAAAAACAAAGTGAAGGGGTGAAGACAAAGTTGAAGACATAGATTCAAAAGATAGAGAAAGATCCAGAAGCAGTCCAAGGCAGACTTGAATTGTTTTTGCATGTACAAGCAAAGTTGATGTGTTTCCAAGGGACTTGGAAAGCTTTTGTTGGTTGGTTGTATGGTGTAGGAGCACCTTATGCTTTTATGTCTCCATCAAAAAAATTTTTGTAAAATTTGTATTTTTTAGGTGTAGAGCATTGTAAATGGCCATGTGAGGGCCCATTCAATTGTAATTCAGTCTTTATAAGTTTGCAAAAAATGTCAAAAATGCAAAAGATGTAAAAATGTAAAAGTGCAAGAAATTGCAAAATACAAAAAAAGGAAGATGAAAGGTCACTTTTGTCCTCGGTTGTTAGGAGGTAGTTGGAAGATAATTAGACAAGTGCAAATGCCTTTAAAAGTCCATATGTTCATTTGTATTAATGGGGGTGATTGGGATTTTGATTTTGAATAAAGAGAAATACAGTTTTATGCATTTTCCTACATAAATCTATTGTTCCAGGCTTTGTACAGCCCTATATGGGCATGAAAGTACAATTGAATGTCTGTAAATGATAGTTGTACCAATCACCCTCCTTTTTCCTTTTTATTTCATGCATTATGGTTCTATTTGGAGTTATTGTAAATTTTCATAAAAATGTTAAAACCCCTGCCTAGGGTAAACAGTGACCTAAAGATTTATGTTTCTCTTAGTCTAACCGTGGGAAAATCCTAATTTTTGGTAAAGTTGCCTTATTTTTCATATGCTTTCACATTCACAAGGTTGTAGATCAGAAGGACAAGATTGGAGTTTAGGATTGAGATTCTGTGTATAGTCATGAAAATACAGAGTTTAAAGAGTAAAGTATTTAGGGTTTGTTAAAATATCCTTGAGTAAGGACTTCTGATGGATTTACGAGCATGTACAAACCAAATGAAGGTTGTCTAAAGCATTAGTCAAGAGTATTTGAACTTGGGACATGGAGAATCAATAAGCCCTGTGTTAACCCTGACCTAATTAGGCCTAATTTCAAGCGAGGATACTCATTTTTGGAGTGTGCTTTCCAAAGAAACCCAAGTTGATTTTCACATATGTTTTAAGGTCCCTTAAGGGGCATTCAAAACACTGATCATAGTCCTGAGATAGGGTGTATATTGAGAGTTGTGTCTGACAGACCGTGTTTGCAGGGCTATTAGGAGATGGTTGCTAAATGAATGAATGATCAAAATACTGATGGGTAGTCCCTTGTAAATATTTGTGTTGGTTTATTTATGTCAAAATGGTGATAATAGAAGTGTTCAAAAGGGTTGGTAATGGTCTGGAGTTAAGTATTGTTGTTTTAGTGCTTGTGGCAATGTGAAACTAAGAAGAATGTTGGTGTCTTGGTGTAAGTGTTTAAAGAATTGGAAGATTTAGAGCTCTTTATCAGGTTTTTGCTTTGAATTCAGATAAATTGATGATGATCAAGGTGTTATAGGATCTGATGGATAATGGTTGTAACATGAAAGATCAGTTTTTGGTTATTTTGCCTTGGAAAAGCAAATTGGAAGGAAGAGTGATATGGTACATGTTTTGATGTTTTGGTTCAGGGTCTATTAAGCAAATTATTGCTTGTTGTTGTCAAGATTAATGATGGAAAAGTTGTTTTGAAGTCTAATATGATAAGATGAAGTGATTTGGCTTGTTGGTTGCCTTATAAAATAAAGTGAAATTGATGGATTGTGATGAGGTGAATGGTTTATTTTGATGAAAAGATTAGTGAATCAAAGATGCTTGTTTAATTTGATCTTCTCCAATTGTGTTTGGGACAGAAGTTCCCTAGATGTATGGTGTTTTGGTAGATGCCCTTGCATCATTTTCAGTCGACCATAAATCAAAATATGACATCTTCAAATCAAATTGAATTTCACATCAAATCTTACACTTGTAAAATCTGTATCAATTCTATAGTTATTAAAAACCATATCAAATCCGCTTGGAACTAGAAAGAGGTACAATGTTTTTAGATTTTATTTTAGTTCGTTGTGAATAGATTGAAGCAACAGTTGTAGGGAGACTGGTTCTGGTTTGTCTCATTTTTTTTACATTTATACAATGGTAGGGTTTTGTTATATTCCTTTCCAGGGTAAAGAGGAGAGCAACAGAGAAGCACATTGTGATGTATATTCTACTCTAATGCCTTTATTGTATAGTGTAACCAAAGAAGAAGAAAGAAACAATGAATTATATTAATGCTCACTTGAAAATGAAATAGGCTACTAGGATGTAAGAACTTTTTTTTTTGGACAAAATAGATTCTACGCCCAAATGAGTGGCACATACAAATGCAAATAAATGTGCAGAAGACAAAGAAATAGATCAAAGAAATGAGCAGATGAAGTCTAGAGAATGCTAAAAACTCCATCCAAGAAAACCCATTTAAGGATAGCCAATCATCCCACATTGTCATTTTTCATTATGAATCTGATATTTAAAATTTATTTCATTCCAGTAGAAGCTTAATCATGATGTTAACAATGACTGCAAAAAGTAGGTAGGTCATCTATTGCATGCCTCTAGAATCTTTAAATCCCACATTGTTATTTGCATTTTGAATGCCTTGAAAAAGCCTAGTATCGATATTGAGAGTGACTAGAAGAAGCAAACAGGTCGTATATTGCATGTCTCAAGAATCTTTAAATCTCACATTGTTACTTGGTAAGGCAAAGTTGCAAACATGTTTGTAGTTTTTTCTATTATGTTTGACGAAAATTTAGAGTTGAAGATTGGAGAAAAAAGAGTTAAGCGATGGATATTACGTGCGCTTTTGGCGACAACATTTGACAGAATGAGACCGATGAAAATTTAACTGTGGTATGCGTGTCTATATGTTGTCTATGTTTCAAGCTTCCTTGGTTTTGTTTACCTCTACTAAGTGTCACAACAAATGAACAAAATAAAAACTCTTAGTTGAATGTAAGCAACACATGAACTAATGGTTTTTAAAAATACAAAATTTGCTCTATTACATTTAGTTTGTAATGTAAGGTAGCTAAGTTTTTTTAAGTTAATTTATTTTTTCCTTTTTTTTAGTTCTCCTAAAGTAAATATAAAACCTCATGTAGAACGTCAGCAATAAATAGTATAGTTTCAATTTTTTTAATACAAAATGTGTTAGGGAGCCAAAGATTTTGTCCTCAAACTTTCTCTTCCTGTTATTATTTTGTTTTCAGGAAAAGTAACAATAAAACATGTTCAGTTTCAATAGTAGAATGTATATTTTTAATACAAAATGTCTCTTGTTGTATTAACCTCTTAATGTAAAGTAGTTAGATATGGCTTATTTCTCTTATGATGAGTTGAGTATGTGACTTGAAACATCCGTAATCTAAAAGAAGAAGAAAAATTGAGGAGTTTCATTAAAAGACTTTCACAAGCTCACAATACTGTTGATATTTTTTGGCAAGTGATTTGAATCCCAGACCTCTGAGAACAAAGTTAATGAAATCTTGTTGAAATGATCCTCTACCTTTTGCTGCTTGAATTGTAAGCTATTAAGCTTAAAGCTTCACATTAAGAGGAAGATGATAAAATTTTACTTTTGTTGTTCAAGTTTTACCTAAACCTGTTTCTACTTTTGAAATTTAGAGTTATAAGGTGGGATTCCATGGAGTGGCCTCCCATTTTTATGACATAAGTGTCACTATGAAAGATAAATTTTATGTATAAAATAAAAATTAAACTTCATGTTGAATGTTAGCAACAGATTGAATAATTTTTTAATACAAAATCTACCCTGTTATATTTATCTGGTATTGTAAGGTAGTTAAAAATTTTGCTTCCTTTTACTAATGATTTAGTTTCATTTTGGTGATTATGAGTACAAGTAAACATTACAACTCTATTTAATATTTTGTTTGACAAGGGAATTGAACCCTAGACACTTGGGGGAAAATTTAAGGATGCCCTGAATTATCTAAAATGATCATGTCAGTTGTAGCTTGAATTGTAAGCTATTAAGCGTATATCTCAGCAATATGGAGAATTTCCAATTTTTAACTTTTCTTGTTAAAGTATCGCCTAAACCTGGCTATAGAACAAAAAGATAAATATTGTATATAGAATAAAAAAAAATGAATCATCATGTTGAATATAAATACTAGATTGTATTTTGGAACGTTTTTGAAAAGATGGTGCTGCGTGCTGGTGCGTGTGCGCGGGCTAGGGTTTCTCTGCCCTAGCTCCGCCTCGTGCTTCCTTTGGTCTGTGCTGGGGGTGAATCGGTGGAGGTTTTCTGGCGCGCGGGGGTTGTGGCTGGGGTGGCCACATTTCTTCTCTCTTTCGGTGCTTTCTGCAGCAGATTTCGGGCTTTTTCCTGTGCGTTATTTTGTTCTGCATGCTGTGACTGGCAGGTGGTCTGGTGTCTGTGGGTAGGATCCGGCCCTTTTTGGTGACTAAATCTTGGTGGAGGGAGGCTGGGGGTTTCTTTGTGCCCTTCATTGGCTGCTTCAAGCTATCGGCGGTTTTGGCCCCGAGCCTTGCATGGCTCCAAACGGGACTTCTCCTGGTGGCAAGGGGTTGTCTTTCAAGGATACGGTGGTGGGATGCAATCCATCGGTATCAGTGCACATGAATCCATTTTTTGGAGAATCTGGATCTGGAATGGGAGAGTCTTCATATTTATCTGGAGGTTTTAGGCCCTCAAAGGTGAATGGGTGTCTTGCCAAGTGTGACAATAGGCCGGTTGTTGAGATCCAGCCTGAAGCTGTTGTGGATGATATTAACTACCTTTCAAATCATGCTCTGATTTGTAAGTTCCTCGGGATACGGGTATCTTTGCCTTTTCTGGAATCCTGGGCTCGGCGTACCTGGTCTCCAGAGGGGGATATGGATGTTATGTTGGCAGCCAACGGCTATTTTCAAGTGGTCTTCTCTTGCATGTCGGACAGGAATAAAGTCTTTGAAGGAGGGCCCTATTTCTACAATCAGGTGGGGCTCTTCATAAAGCCTTGGCATATGGGTTTCAACCCTACAGAAGAGCTCCCCTCGCGGGTTCCGGTTTGGGTGAGATTACCATGGCTTCCTTTAGAATTCTGGAGGGAGGACATTTTTAGCTTAGTTGCAAGCCAGCTTGGAAAACCAGTTGGTCCTTCGAGACAGACTATGGAGAAGAAGGTAATTACCTATGCCCGAGTATGTGTTGAAATTGATTTGAATAAGCCTTTGCCTGATTCTATAGAAATTCGGTTGGGATCAAGCTCATGGATTCAACAACTTGATTATGAAACACTACCATTCCGTTGCCGCTTGTGCCATGAATATGGGCATTTGCAGAGGATGTGCCCCAAATCTAAACCTGTAGAAGATTTAAAACTGGGGTCAGATAGTGCACCTCCTAACCAAGATAAAGGGAAGGCCCCCATGAGAGAGGACAAGGAGGGTTTCATTCCTGTAAGAGCTCGTAACAAGGGTCGAGGCCAAAAGCGGACCTTTAAAGATAGACAAGTAGATGAGGTTTTCAATAAGTTTGATGCCCTAGATGATCTGGAACAGTTTGATGGAACTATTGCTAATATGCCTTCTGGACAAGATCTCTTGGAGGTAGGGGAAACAGGTGGGGATGAGAACAACGTCACTCAGACCAATCCGCAGGAGGGAGTGACTGGGATTCAGATGGATAAAGACATTTCTGTGAGGCCGATGGGGGAGTTGGGAGCCAGTGGAGGCATGGAGTTGCAGGAGAGCTCTGCTCCTTTCTGCTCTAAGTCTTCTGCTAGGATAGATCGGCAGGAGGAGAGCAAAAGTAAGGGATCCCCTTCTGTTTTAGGTATTCATCAGAAGGCCATTAAAAAGGATGCTTCAGAGAAGTCCCTTAAGGTGGGAAGGAAGAAAGACCAGGAAAAGGTGAAGTTAGTAGGAGAGACCTTAGTGGAGTCTGGTGCTGTGAAGACCATTGATTCCCACTTTCCTCTATCTCAGAAATGATTGTTCTCTCATGGAATGTAAGGGGGTTGAATAGCATCCCTAGACAAAAGGCTATTCGGGAATTGATTAAGTCTTATTCGCCTGAGGTGGTTTTTATTCAGGAAACTAAGTTATCTATTGATAGGATGCTTTCCACAGCTACTAAGATTTGGCCTAGAAGCCTCTATCAATGCATTGGTGCTCAAGGATGTTCGGGAGGCTTGGCTCTGTTATGGGATCCTCGCAAGCTTGTCCCACTCTGGTGGATATCTAGTCGGTCTTCTATCTCCCTTGTGGCCACCTATTGTGAAACCGGTGAGACTCTTCTCTTCACTAATGTTTATGCTCCAACTGACTTCATGGGAAAAGCTTTACTTTGGTCACATATAGGATGTGTTCGTTCTCTTGCTCCTTTGTTCCCCTGGATTATAGCAGGGGATTTTAATGCTTTTTTAAGTTTAGAAGAGAAGCGGGGAGGTAATCTTAGGCTTGATCCTTCTACGAGCCTTTTGCGAAGTAATATTGAAAGTTTGAAGGTTGTGGATATTACACCTTCCAATGGTTTGTTCACTTGGAATAATAGAAGATGTGGGGTAGAGGCGATAGCTGAAAGGTAAGACAGGTTTCTTGTGTCCTGCTACTGGATGGCGGATTGTTGGAATACCAGATCGGAGATTTTGGACTGGAGAGGTTCAGATCACTGGCCAATTCTTTTGTCTGCCTCTAAGTTTTGAATGACAAAGAATCCTTCTTTCAAGTTTCAGCTTATGTGGTTGAGGGATGCCTCTCTTCAGGATCATATGCTTGCTTGGTGGGGGGAAGGGAAGCCTGCTTATGGCACTGCTATGTTTTCCTTTGTTAAGCAATTACAGTTTGTTAAGTTTAAGCTGAAAAGGTGGAACAGGATGGTTTTTGGCAATCTCTTCGCAGCTAAGAGAGATGCCCAGCTAAGGGTGGACACTATTACTCGTCAAATCAGAGAGCAGGGTCTATCTGATGGGCTATTTAGAGAAGAAGCTATGGCGCTGAGAGATTTGGAAGAATGGGAGCTTCGCGAGGAGATCTATTGGAAACAAAAAGCTCGGATCGATTGGCTACAGGAAGGGGACAGAAACACTAAGTTCTTCCACAACACTGTAAAAGACAGAAGACAGGGGAGTGCTCTCAATTCTCTCATGACAACAGAAGGGAATTTGGTTTCCTCTCATAGGGAGATTGCCCTGGAGGCCACTCATTTTTTTGGCAGTCTATTTTCTGAGGATTCTGATCCTGCTAGGGCTGAGGAGGATTTGGTGCTGGAGTGCATTCCCCCCATTATCACTCCTGAAATGAATGAGGCTCTCATTAAACCTATCTCTCTTTCTGAGATAGAAGCTGTGGTGTTTGGAATGAAGAAGGGTAAAGCCCCGGGACCCGATGGGTTTCCTATAGAGTTCTTCCAGGCCTTTTGGGACATTGTCAAGATGGACCTCTTTGAAGTGGTGCAAGAATCGTTTAACAATAAGCAAATGCTTAAGGCTCTAAATGCTACCTTCCTTCCTCATCCCAAAAAAGGAAGGTGCTAACTCTCTTAACTTCTTTAGACCTATTGCTTTGTGCAATGTCACGTACAAAATAATCACTAAAGTGATAGCTGAACAATTAAAGCCATGGCTCAGTAATCTCATCTCTGAGGAGCAAGGGGGATTTGTTACAGGGAGGCAGATTTTGGATGGGATTATTATAGCGGCTGAAGCTGTGCACTCTATGGCGGCCTCAAAGGAGAAAGCCATGTTCATAAAGCTTGACATGGCCAAGGCTTATGATAGGGTCAAATGGAGCTTTTTGCAAAAAGTTCTCCAAGCTTTTGGCTTTGGGAGGGAGTGGATTAGTTGGGTTATGAGCTGCATTACCTCACCCTCTTTTGCTGTCCTGATCAATGGTGAACCTACCGATCTCTTCGGGGCGGCCAGAGGCCTTAGGCAAGGGGATCCTCTCTCCCCTTACCTTTTCATTTTGATGGCAGAGGGCTTGGGAAGGTTTCTCAAGTCTCAAGTTAGGCAGGGTCTGATTCAGGGTTGGAAGTGGGGGCATGGCATTCCTCCTTCTTCCCATCTCCAATTTGTGGATGATACGTCTCTGATGGGTGCTGCTAGAATTCAGGAGGCTATTAATTTCCGAAGGGCTTTGGATATTTATGTGAAAGCCTCAGGACAAAAGATTAATGAAGAAAAGTCTCACATCTTTTTCTTCAATACCCCTGCTCCCATTCAAGCTAGGATTGCTCGGATCTTGAGGTTTCAAATTGGAACTCTTCCTTTTGTGTATCTTGGAATCCCTCTTTCAGACGAAAGACTGTCAAGAGGTGTGTGGCAGGAAATTTTGGATAAATTTCGGAGCAAGGTGAGTCATTGGACCCACCGGTGGCTTTCAACTGCTGGTAGGGTGACTCTTTTGAAGTCCGTTGTCCAGGCTCTTCCTATCTATAGGTGTCTTGTACAGACTGCCCCGGCTGGTTTCATCAAGGACTTTGACTCCCTTTCCAGACAGTTTTTATGGACAGGTAATTTGCTTTCCTCCAAGTGGAGTCTGGTCAAATGGGATTGTGTTTGCAGATCAAAGCAGGATGGGGGCCTTGGTTTGCGGAAAACGAGCTTGATCAGTAGGGCTCTTGCTGCTAAGCTCTTTTGGAGATGGTGTACTAGCCAGGATCAAGGATGGGCTAAGATCCTTAATGTTAAGTATCTTGGAGGGGTGACTGGGAAAGATGTTCCAAGATACAACTTGACAGGAAGGGGATCCATGGTTTGGGATACTTTGAAGAAAGGAGAGCAACTTGTCAAGAAGGGTCTTTTCTGGATTTGTAATCGGGGATCAGATGCCTTGTTCTGGGAGGATTCTTGGGATGGATTCCCTCCTATCTTATCACAATACCCTCACTTGCAACCTCTTTGTGATATTTTTCTTGCAGCTGGCTGGAGTAAAGTTGAGGATTTTAAGGTGTCTTTAAGAGTGGGTCGTGGCGAGGGAGCTAGATGGAAAGAACCTTGTGAATGGCCTCCAGGGGGTACTGAGGGTGAGAGGGAGACTCTTGCTAGGATTCTTGTTGGTAGAACTTGTAACTCTTTGAGAGAACCCGATACCCTTGCTTGGGGACCTAATCCAAAAGGAAAGTTCTCAGTGGCATCTGGTTATCAAGAGTTGGAAAGATTAGCTTTTGATAGGACTGACAGTCCTTGGTGGAAGCAAGTCTGGAATAAGTCTGCTTGGCCTAAATGTAATTTTTTCTTGTGGCTTGTGGTGCAGAATAAATGCCTTACCTGGGAGAATCTTCAGAAGAGAGGCTTTCATGGGCCTTCTATCTGTATTTTATGTAATAAAAATGAGGAAAATAGCTCACATCTCTTTTTCCACTGCTCTTTCACCAGAGTTATTTGGCACTGGTGGTGGGAAGCTTGGGAGCATGCTTGTATTCATGCCAACTCTCTGGTTGAGTTCTAGAATAGTCTTGGTAGACCCCCTTCTAAGACCTCCTTTCTTGAGGTGGCTTGGGACATTGGTCCAGGATTTATTATCTGGCAGGTGTGGTTGGAAAGGAACCGCAGGATATTTCAGGATAAGTTGAGGATGGTGCAACAGGTGTGGTTGCAAGTGATAAATATGCTTCAGGAAACCCTGGCTGCGAAGTGTGATCTCTCTAAGGATATTGATCCTAGAGATGTGCGCGTGGTTCACAACTTGAATATTTCTGGTGCTGGTTGTAGTGGTGCCCTTTGTAAGAAGCAACAGGTTAGAAGTAAGCAGGCTAAACGCAAGGTTTGTAGGGAGGGAAAGTGGTCTCTCCCTCCTTTGGGGACTCTTAAGATCAATACTGATGGGTCTTCCAGGGGAAACCCCGGGCATGCTGGGGTTGGAGGAATTGGCAGGGATTGCTCTGGTGAGGTTATCTTCTTCTTCTCCTTCTATAAGGGGATACAGACCAACAACTACATGGAGGCGCTTGCTGTCCTCTTGGCTCTTGAAAGAGGATGTGCTCTGGGATGGAGTAAGATTATCTGTGAGTCTGATTCCCAGGTGGTGGTGGATGTGTTGAATCTACAACGAATGGAGAATATGGATTGGCATCTGGCTGTGGTGGGCAGGCAAATTCTTAAGCTGAGTGCTTCTTTGGATGCAGTCTCTTTCTGCTATGTTCCTCGCGAGTGGAATAGGACTGCTGACTGCTTGGCTAAGTGGGCTTCAGATCGCGGGGAGGGATGGATGGCGGGAGATTGGGCCCATTTGCCTCCGGACTGTGTTCATGATCTTGAGAGGCTTGCCAAGGAGGATATGGATGATTAGTTGTGCCCCTTCGGGGGCTTCCTTTTGTTAGTGTTGTTTTCTCTTCTGGGCTTGTGGCCCTTGCCTTTGTACTTTGCTGGCCGATTCAATAAATTTTTACCCCTTTATTAAAAAAAAAAATACTAGATTGTATTTTTTTGTACAAAACGAGCCATGGTATATCGACCTCATAATGTAAGGTAGTTAAAATATATGTTTTCATTTTTGTTGATGGTTAATCTTGAATTGATTTTTGGTAATATTGATCTTGTGTGATCATGGAAAAGCGTTGAAAGGATGTGTGGCCTTTAGAAACACATTTTAGTTTACACGTTACAGTTGTAGGTATGGTATGTTTGTAGTTGCATAGTTCTTTGACACAATTATACAAGGCAAGCTACTCAGATATTAGCGTTCATGAATATTCTTGATAGAAAAATATGCTTTTGTACTAAAATTAAAAAGTATGAATGATCATAATTTATCTAATGTATATAAATTTATATTGTTATATAACTAAATAATTATGTAATATTAAAATACGTTTAAATTTTACCTTTAATTTCCTATCAACATATCCCTTGAACCTCTTATAGGTGCAAGTGCTAATTTTAAATAATTATAAACTAAAATCTAAATACAAAATAATACACGATTAATATTTAAGAGTCATTTATTTATATTTAAAAAAATATATCTAAGAGTCGTTTTATTTTAAAACAATTTAAGAATTATCTTATTTTTAGGTCAAAGGTGTTCCTTATCTAAAGAAGATTGAGCTAAAATTGATGATCAATGATTGGTCTTGGCTATCGTACAATGCAAGACAATGAAAACTCTTTTGTCTGTTGATTGCTTTCTACTATTTTTTACTATGTAAAATGCAAGATGATGGAAACCTACAGCCAAATGTTGTCCCCAATATTACAACAATGCGTAACTCTACCCTTTTTTTATAATTCGCATAGTTGATAGCACACCATAATATACTACATACAATCCATTGATTGCCTTAAGTTAAATGTCGTCGTGAGAATTACAACGATGCATAACTATGCCCTTTTTTTCTAATTCGCATCATTGATAGTACACCATAATATTTGTGTAATAAATGTCAAGACCAATAGAATTATACATTCAGGTTTTTTAAAATATTAATATTATATATTATAAAATAATATCTAATTGTTATAGCTATTTTATTTTATATATTATATAAAAAATTATATATAATATATTTTATTATAATATATGTTAACTATATTATAGAAATTAAAAAATTACAATATTAATATAAGATATTATAAAATAATATATAATAATTATAATTATTGTATTATATTTTATTAAATAAAAATTTAAAATTAATATATATTTATGTTATTTAATTATATAATATATCTTATATTTATTATTATATATTATATATTATTAAATAAAAATATAAAATTAATAAATATAATATATTTAGGCCCGTTAAGGGGCATGGATGGGTTAATCCAGCTTCAAAGGTGCTAGTGGAGGGTGTTTGGGAAAAACTGATGGAGGGATGGTGGAATTTAAATTTTGATGGTGCATCTAAAGGGAACCCTGGACCATCTGGAGTAGGTTTCATCGTTCGCGATTGGAAAGGGAATGTGTTGGCCTCGGGGGCGAAGAAGTTGGAGGTTGGGACAAATAATGTAGTTGAAGCCTTAGCAACATTAATGACTATTAGATTTGGCAAGAAATTGGGGGTGTCGAAAATTCATCTAAAAGGTGACTCTCTCATAATCATTCAGGCAGTGATGAAAGGGAACATTGATGAATGAAATCTTCAAAATATATAATTGCTAAAATCGTGGAGGAATTAGCATCATTTGATGACTTTCGTGTTGGCCATGTAAGGAGAGTCGGGAATGTGGAAGTTGACACTCTTTCGAAATGGGCTCTAACCTTTGGAGAGGTAAGTGAGATAAGGACTAAAGATTTAAGGCAAGTCGACTTAGAGGAGTTGGTTCTTTGAGAGGTGGTAAGTACGTAGCATTAAATGGGTAAGAATTAATTCTTTGATCAAAGTGGATGAAGCAACTGGAAAATGGTGTGGAGATGGGTGGTGATGCTCTCAGTACAATCTGCATTTATGGCTAAGTGTGTAATGCTAAATGTGTTTAAAGTCCTGCCCTCATTTCTCAATGGTTCATTTGAGCTTTTCATGGAGAAAGAGGCTGTGAGAAGGTGCGAAGTTGGTTGGCAGTACTATTGCTACAAGGATTTAATGGAGGCGAATTTCACACTTCGGACAAGTAGGCAATTATGTCCATTCTTCAGCGAAGCAATAGAAAGGAGATTGAAGGGTATGTTTTTGTACACAGATGAGAGGTTGGTGAAATGTGTGCAATTATTTTTGGGTAAGGTTTTTGGGGATTTAAGACATAGGTATAGAACAAACATGGATGTTTATTCCTTAATAATGGCATGGGGTCTAGATTTGGGGGAGACGGCGAAAAAAATGAAGGGGGTTATGGAAGCAATTGTGCACAAAGATTTTATGGATGAAATGGACTCAATTTTGGAGTGGGCAATCCTACGAGGTGAAGGTCTTGATGTTCCTCAAGGGATTGAAAATGTAGATCATGAAGTGTTTGAGAAATGTATCTTGTTTGTGCAGTGGTTGGAAGGGAGATTAAAAGCGCGTCGCAGAGAGGAGGCCATACATGGTTGGGAGGCGTTGAAGGTCTTTGTACAATTGATGGAGGTGGAAGCAGTGCTTGCTCAGGCTAAGGCAGAAGTAGAACGTATGCAAAGAAGAGAGCTTCAGCTTCAGAAGAGGAAAGCGACAAGAGTGCTAAAGGGCGAACTAGATCCGGGTAGCTCGCTCTAAAAAAAGTATTTCTCTTTGTTCTGTAATGGTACTCCAATGATGGTCTATTTATTTTGTTGAATTTGGGGGTTTAGCCCTGCTTGGGATGTAGTGGAAAATAGTGTTTTAATGTAGAGTGGTGGTTTCATGCAATGATAATATTTTGAATGTAAATCTAGGCCTTTTTTGAGCTCGAATTAGGTGAACAGAGATTTAGCGTAAGGTGGTAGGGATGTTAATTGCTTAATATTGAAAAAAACAGTTCTATTTGTTGGTGGTTTTTTGGGTGGTAGGTGGTTTTTATTGAAAATAATGATGTACTCTGATTTTATTATTGAGTAATATAAATCTTATTACCGAGCAAAAAAAATAAATATATATATATATATTGTACATATTTTATTATTTATATTATTTTATAAGAAATTTAATAATTTAACTATTTTATTTTAGAGAGAGAGGGGGGTATTATACCATCCACTAAAGTTCAAATTAAATTTGTTACTAAAATTAAATATATTTATTTATATACGGTATTTTAATTTAACATAATATAAATTATTATATATATTTTTAAAAAATATTATTATATAATAAAATTAATATATTTACGTTGAAGGCATTCCTTATATGAAATGGATGATCTATTTTTTGAATATTCGAGCTAGGCATGTAGAAGACAATGAAGTACAATTATCAAGATATATAAATGGCTTGCAGATATCTATTCAAGATGAAATCAGGGTGGTTAGTATAAGAAGCTTCCCAATATGTTTTAAAGGTAGAAGATAAATTAACAACAAAACAACAAAATAATTCAAGAGACAAAGGAAGAAACTCATGTGGTTGAGAACAATCCAATAGTGGAAGAGGGTATCCCATGTAGTAAGGAGAAGCTAGCACCTCTTAAACAAGTTCTTACACCTAGAATATTGAAGAAAGAGGAAGTTATTTTAGAGCAACGAAGATTATTCGAGAGGATGAAGAAATTTTGGAAGAGGAAGAGGGGTCACTAGTACATGTTATCAATGCAAATAAGCTAGTCATAAAGCATTTGAATGTCCTCTTGAGTCACATTGAACAATTGAAAAGGCAAAGACATAGGAGTTCACATAGGACAACCAAAGGATTAGAGTGTAACTTCACCTAAGTGTGGATAAATTGAGCAAGGAGAAGCATTGATGCTCAAAAGAATATTGTTGAAACTTGAAAAGGAAAAAAAAGAACTTGTTAAGAGGTGAAATCTATACAAAACAAAATGTAAGTTATGTGGAAAGTGTTGCAATGTGATTGTGGATAATGGAAGAACTAACAATCTTGTGTCAAAAGAGATGGTAGAAAAGTTGAAGTTGAAAAGGATGAAACATCCTAATCCTTACAAAGTTTCTTGGTTGTGTAGGGGACATCAATTATTGGTGATTGAACAGTGTTTAACTAAATTTAAGCTTGATAGTTACAAGGATGAAGTGATGTGTGATATAATGCCGATGGACGCATCTCATGTCATATTGGTTAGACCTTGGCAATGTGATAAATAGGTTGTACTTGATGGTAGGATAAATACATTCAAAATAATGAAAGGTGGAAAAGAGTGTGTTTTGAATGCTTTGAAAGACAAAGAAAAAGAAATAGAAAACAATCTATGGATTTTTTTGAATTTTAGAATACAATTATTTTAGGCAGTGAGAAAGAAAAAGACATGTTTTGCTTTCAATCCTAAGCCTGCAAAGGTTATGAAAGAAGAGATGAGTGAAGAAATTCCAAATGAAATTGGAGAAATCTTAGATGAGTATGTAAAGATGAAAGAGTTATCAAATGGCTTACCATCCATGAGAACTATAAGTCATTGTATGGACTTGATACTAGGGCAAGTTTGTCAAATAAATTACCATGTAAAATGACATCAATGGAGAATGAGGAGATAAATAGACAAGTGCAAGAATTGTTAGATAAGGGTTTGATAAGAGCAAGTTTGAGAATATACATTGTACTAACAATATTGTCACTTAAGAAAGATAGAAAGTGGTGAATGTGTACAAATTCAAGAGCCATAAACATGATAACTATAAAGTACAAATTTTCATTGCCCCAAATGGATGGCATGATGGATTTTTTTAATGTCTAGACAAGTACTTCACCAAGATTGATTTGAAGAGTGGATATCATCAAATACAGATCAAAGAAGGACATGAGTAGAAAACAACATTCAAGACAAATCATGGTTTGTATGAGTGGTTGGTAATGTCATTCAAATTGACAAGTGCAGTCAAAACATTTATGAGGTTGATAAATGAAGTGTTGAAGCCATGTCTAGGTAAGTTTGTAATTGTATGTTTAGATGATATTTTGACTTTTAGTAAAACAAAAGAACATTTATTGCATGTGAGGGCAGTTTTGCAAAGGTTGAAAGAGAACTTGTTAGTAAATTTGAAGTGTAGTTTTATGGAGTTGGTGTGTTTAGTATTTGTTATTTTTGAAGAAAGATTAAAAATGGACCCAAAAAAAAAGTCAAAGTAATTGTAGAGAGGTCATCATCAAGGAGTAAGTTTGAGGTTAGAACACTACAACAACATAGGCAATTAGTGCCTAAAATAGCGCCAGAATTTAGTGCATTTGAGTTCATGAATTGGACACATTTGCCGATGCAAAACTCAGCACCAAATTGCATGTTCTCTTTGGCGCTATTTTTTGTGTCAAATTTTTCACCAGATTTAACATTAGATTTTGCGTTGAAAAAGTAGCGCAAGCAATAGCACCTCCTTTAGGGCCTGGAATAACGTCGGGAATAGCACCAGGAAGCGCGACTAATTTAATGTCAAAAATAGCGCCTAAAGCCAATTTGGCTTCTAGTTTTACTTCCATGTCTGCTCCCATTTTTGCTTCTAGTTTTGCTCCCAGTCATGCTTCTTATTTTTCTTCTGGTATAGTGTCGAAAATAGCTTCTTTTTTGGCTTCCTAATTTACACCAAGTTTTGCTTCCATTATGATGTCCTTTGTTACTTCCAATTTTGCTTCCATTATGTCGTCCTTTGTTGCTTCCAGTTTGGCTTATGATTTTTGCTTCTAGTTTTGCTTCTTGTGTTGCTTCCAATTTTGCTTCTGGTTTTGCTTCCAAGTTTACTTCCAGTTTTGTTTCCAATTTTTCCTTCATTTTTACTTCCATTTTTGCTTCCAATTTTGCTTCCGATTTTGCTTCCAATTTTGCTTCCAATTTTGCTTTTGATATAACATCGCTTGTTGCATCTAACTTTGCTTCCATTTTTGTGTCTTTTGTTGCTTCTAATATGGCTTCTATTATTGCATATTTTGTTGCTTCTAAAATTGCTTCCATTATTACTTCTTTGTTTGCTACCTGAATTGCTTTTGTTATTGTTTCCTAGATAATGCCAAGTTTTGCTTCCAAGATTGCTTTTGGTTTGCTTCTAGTTTGGCTTCCATTGTTGCTTCTAAAAATGCTTCTTGTTCTGCTTCCATTTATTAATTTAATATGTTTTATTTCAATTTAATTAGTTAAATATATCATGCCTCTTAAATAACTCATATGATTATAGAGTAAGTCATATTGCATTTGAAATAACTCCTTAAATCTGTTGGCAAAGGGGAGTTCCAATTCAATTTACTCATAAAGAATTTCCAACAAAAATCTGTATAGGAGCAAGAAAGGAGAAGATGATCAATCAATTCTTTGTTGTCTTTACAAAGAAGGCACCTACTGGGACCTTGAACCCCTATCAATTTCAGCCTATCCTTTGTAAGGATCTTCCTTTGCAAAGCCAACCGCGTGAAAACTCCAGCCTTAGGGAGGTAGGATTTGTTCCAAAAAAGGTGAGTGGGCCAATCTTGCTTTCTAGTTGTCCCATCTTTCACCTTATAGCCTAGCTTAACCTAATACTCCCTAGTTTTTTAGTAGCTCCATCTTATTCTATCCTCTTTGCAAGACAAGCTCACAAACCTGTTTGACAGAATACTCTCTAACTCACTGATCAACGCTCCATCCACCTGAAGACCCCTGAAGCATTTTAAATATTTTATAGAATAACATTTATAAATTATTTTTAGGGAAATGGACGTCCATACAAATTAACATCATTATACTTATTAATTCTCCATCAAAATAAAATCTACAACAATATCCAGTATATATAAAATAACAGATAATTATTATAACATGATCATCATCTATAATTAAAACAAGTGAGTCAAATATCTATAATTTAATTGAATTTGACAACATCCATCCTGAGTAGTAAATTTTTTGTATTAAATATAGAGATATCATTACAAAATATATCAGAGAATGTGCACCAGCATTATGTTGTTAGGAAGCCTTGCAAAAACAAACACAACCTACACCCCAAAATACAAGATATACAAACCCAACCCAGTCCTTGAAACAAAGAAATATACAACATTAGAGTACCTATTTCAAGTACCACCCTAAAAGATATACATAAATATTAGAGAATTGTGAATACATAGATACATCAAAAGAGAGACCAACATATACATCAGACCTATGTACAAAGAAGCCAAAAAGAAAAAAGGATATCACTGGTCGGTTTCTAAGCAAACTGAATTGAACTGTCAAATTCTCCAAGAGCCACCAATGCCTCATCAACAATCACCTCCTCAACTGACATACTAGGGTCTCTGTTCCTCTGCTGTTCCATTAGCACTATAACCACCTCTTTTCCTTTGTTCAAATCAGGATTGGTCTTCTGACCTTTTAGTTCCTCTCTAAAGGCCTGTAGAGCCCTTAAGAATACCTTTTCCCCCAGGGTGGCCTTCTTGCCACATGTGTCCATATCTGGCTTCCAAAATACCAATGGTGATCTCTTTGTTTCCCAAATACTTCCAGAATTTGTCCTTCGATAGCTCCACAATGATGAAAACCTGCATAGCAACATTATAAAAAACGAGTCCCTTATAGGACTCAGTAAGCAATCTCCTCCTTCCTTAGAATCGGTCTTCATTCTGAGCTTTCACAATTGCTCACAAAATTTCAGTTGAAAGGATATGCCAGAATAAAGCACCAGTTTTACTCATTTTGTATTTTTGAATAAAGAGTATATTCTTAGGGAGTATATCCCCATTATTCCCCCATACATTATGAGATATGCAAAACATATTCCAAATTTCCTTAGCAAAAATGCAATCAAAGAATATATGAGATAATGATTTAGGCTTTCTACATAAACAACATACATCTATATCATATGTTTTACTTTTAAAAGGGAGCTTCTGTAAGATCAAGAGCCATATGAAATAGGCCTTTTTGGCCTCCAACTCTTTTTGCCAGTTTTTCAAGAATTTTTTTTGCCATTGGTCTTTGTTCAGATTCATTTGCCAGGATTTATTCATGTGTTCTATTAAGTCCACCTATTTAGTTAACATTGTATATATTTCTTTAACTTTAGCTTTCATTATTTTGTTACCATTTTTCCAAAGAAATTCTTTATATTGGAGAGGATCATTTTTAGTTTCAACTAGAAATTTGAGATGCCTGCAGGCCTCTCTCAGCATGGTGTATGCTCTCCAGTTACTTTGAGGAATGTTAAATTATGAACTTAGATCATTCCAATCCTTCAACCTCCCATTCTTCAAAACATCACTAAAATATTGAATCCCTTTTTGAGCCCAACTTTTAGCAGAATAACCTTGAATTAGAGCTAAAGGCTTTCCTTTATGCTTCAGATTCCACCATATAGATCTATTGGAAAGGATGGCCTTATTATCACCCTTGGTGAAGTGGTAGTTGGATAGGTTCTTTGTCATAATTTCCCAAGCCTTCCATATGGTTCTAAAAACATTGGATCCTACAGGTGACATAGGCCAATCGCTACTAAGAATACACTGAAAGGAAGGAGCTTCCAAAATTTAGCATGTTTAGGAACAACATTGGAGATGTTATATTTGATTAGCACTTTCCATGGTTCCTCACCATCCAAGGCACCAATCACCCATTTGGCTGCCAAGGCAATGCCTTGAATCCTCAGATCTTTTAACCCCATAACACCTCACACCTTAGAAATGGTGCACCATTCCCATTTGACAGAGTGTCTTTTCTTTTTCCCCTTACCATCAAACCAAAGAAATTCCCTTATTCTTTTTTTAATAGCATTAATTTGGTAAGAGCAAAAGAACCACACAGAGGCAAAGTAAATGATGTAGGAGGAGAGTAATTTTTGATAGATCTGAAATCTCTCGGCAAAAGAGAGATACCGTTTATTCCACTTTTTTAATTTCTTCTCTATCTTATCTCTAATCTAGCACCATATTTCTTTTAGATTAGGCTAAACAGCAAACAAGATACCAAGATATCTCACCAGCTTCTAGGGACCCCCCCATGGAATGCCATACCTAATGACCCAATCAGGGGGCTTATCCTTCCAACCAAGGAGGCAAGATTTTGTAGGGTCAACTTTTGCCCTTAAAGCAAGACAAGAGGTTTCCAACTTCCTCATTAGAACTGCAAAGTTATCCTCATCAAGTTTCAAAATGATAGAAGTATCATTAGCAAATTGAAGGTTGATGAGCCCATTCATGTCCAACAATCTAATGCCTCTTACCCTTGGGACCACTGAGTTATCCCTTAAGACATAATGAAGTGCATCGGAGGCAATTACAAAATGGGTAGGTGCAAGAGGGCAACTTTGCCTTATTGATCTCCCAAGTAGGATCTCATGTGAAAGAGCTCCATTGATATCTACTTGAGTACAAGCATCCTGGAAGAGAGTCTTAACCATAGAGAAAAAAATTCCTTGGAAATCCAAAAGCCTCTAGTACTAGAAGCACAAAATCCCATTCAATCCTATCATAGGATTTTTCAAAATCTAACAAAAGCATTGTTGCATCTTGCCCTGAATTTTGGCCCAATTCATGGCCTCCCAACTTGTTACAAGAATTTCCAAGATATATCTCCCCTTAATGAATCTAGTTTGAGTTGAATTGATGATATTGGGAAGGATACTAGCCAATCTTTCAGCCAATACTTTGGCCAATATTTTATAAAAGACATTCAAAAGTGTAATGGGCCTCCAATTCTTAACAAGGGTTTTGTCCCCCTCTTTAGGAATAAACTGAATGATTCCTCCGTTAATATTTTTGCCAAGGGTACCTTTCTCAAAAGCCTCTTTAGAAACCAAATATAGATCATTACTTTCCTAGTCTATGAAGGATTTGTAAAATTCAGCAGGGAGACCATTAGGTCTTGGAGACTTGTCATTCTCGAGGGAGAGAATGACTCTCCTTATATCCTCCTTAGAGATCTCTCTATCAAGCTCTATAACAGTCTCCTTACTAATTTGTTTAGGCATGATCCTCTTGATATAATCCATAGCCTGAAAGAAAGACTCATTACCCACTTTAGAGGTGAAGAGGCTCTAATAAAAGAGGATAAACTGCTCTTTGATCTCATCTTGCTTCGCTAGAATGTTACCATTTGCATTGATCTGATCAATTTGTTCTCTGGCCTATTTCTCCTTTAGATATCTGAACAAGAATTTTGTCCCCTTGTCTCCATTCTCAAGCCAATTCATTTTGGCTCTAACTTTCAGTCCCTTAACCTTGTTGGTTTGAAATCTCCTAAGATTATCTCTGGAAACAGTAAGTTTATCAATTAGGAGGTTATCATTAGGGCTATTTTGGACTTTTGATTCTGCTAAGAAAAGATTGTCTTATAAGAGGGTCTCTTTTTTCCTCCTATCCTTGACCTTCTTTCTCCCTATAGTCTGGAAAAAAATCTTCCAACCTTGAACATTCAGGTCCCATCGCTCAATGGGGGATAAAGTTCTATGCAACCACTTATTGATAGACCTGAGAGAGATTATGGCATTTTTGCAATCTTCATCTTTGAGAAGACTAGTGTTAAGACAAAATCCATTTTTGGAACTTGCATTTGATGTTGTTCCATTCTTAAGCAAAAACTTAGCCTTTATTGGATGGTGATTAGAGAGAGAGTAGGAGGTAACCTCCACCTTGCAACCATCTTTGATTAGAGCAGTCGAGAAGAAGGCCCTATTAATATAAAACCTATCAAGTCTGCAAAGAACTCTTCTTCCACGTTTTTGATAATTAGACCGAGTGTACCATATATCCTCACAATCTTTCTTCTGGTCTTTAATGGGGTCTTCAAGATTTAGCTTGGATTTTAACCTCAACCAATGAAATTTCTCAGATTCTTTCTAGTCATGAACCACTCCCCCACATTTGTCTTCCTCTTTTTCAACAAAATTAAAGTCACCCCCTATAATCCAAGGGATGTCTTCAAGATTGAACATCCATTTCCAAAGAAACACTTTTTCTTTGTAGTCATTAGGTGCATATACGGAATAAATACCAAAGCAATCCTCTTTCTTCCTCAAAATTGCCCAAGCAGCTCTATTACAGGGAGAAACTCCAGAGTTTACCACATACTGAGTCCAGTTGTTGGCCATTAGAATAACAGCCCCACCCTTACCCTTTTCATGGTTGGTAACAAGTTGGGAATCATCCTTCTCGATTACCTTCAGACTAATCTCCAAGGCAAAGCCAATGGGCTTAACTTCTTGCAAGAGAACAAAATCTTTCTCCTTCTTTTATGAAACCAGTCTCCTAACCATATGTTTTCTATCAGGGGTCTCTAGACCCCTTACATTCCAAGAAAAATAGTTAACTTCCATTCTTCTATTCATTAATTAAGGGGCCTTTATCACACCTAAAGTTATCAAAACATTTAGGTAGTTTATTTTCTGCCTCTATTCTTTTTGCATTGGGTGGAAGGATCACCCCACTAAGTTTCTTTCTTTTATCTTTCAAAAGGTGATTATTATCCCTCTCCTACTGCTTTGTACCATCCATTCCTTTCTTCTTTCTGTATCTCCTAGTTTTTTTAACTAGCACCTCTATAGGAACTCCTTCCCCATCAATGGTTTCCCTAGTATAAAGGATCCCTAGGTCATTTGCATAATCCATGCCCTACTGGGAGGCAAACCCATCCGAATTGATCACTCCATCAAGGGAGTTAGGTGTTGCCATTGCAAGATTTGGAATATGAATTTCATCCACCTTTTCATTCCCAATTACAAAAGAAACAGTATTGAAATCCAATTTTGGCCTCAATTCTATCTCAGCCCCCAGGGCTGGGATAATTCTACATTGTTTGTCTCTCTATCAGAGTTAAAAGACTTTGGGTTGTCAATAGGTTTAGCGGGGCATACCCCTTGCTTTTCGGGGATCAATTCCCCATCATTCTCACGAGAGCAAGCAGTTTGTGTTTCCTCTATCTCACCAACATTATCCATTTCTCTTAAACATTTATCATTGGAGTAGATCTCTTTTACAGAGTTAGTATTACTTTCTTTCGGCTGCTTCAGTTGCCTAATTTTCTATAATGCCAATTGATGCGCATTAAGTTTTCCATTTTTAGGAGGTTCTTTTAATCCATCATGATGGGAAGGTGAATTACATTCCATTCTATTGTTAGTGTCCATCCCCTTTGTGTAGTTGTTTGCGAAGGATGTGTTCAATTCCTGAATTAGAGAAGCCATGCTTTCCTTATTCCAGGTGGTGTCTTCTTTCAAAATATTGCCTTTTTTATTTTGGTTATCTATCCTCGGGGGGAGACCGCAATCCTTAGTCCTCCTCGAATAATTTTCATCCCTTCCATTCTCTGGCGGAGGCTATTTTTTAAAATTTTTGGTGCCATAGGCAAAGGATTTATTGTTCTTATTTTTTTATTAAAGGATAGTTCCTTCTAATATGCACCTCCCTATGACAGAGATAACAAGCATTAAGACCACCGAGGGTTTCCAAAGCACAAGTTATGGTTCCATATTTAAGTTTTATTTCAATAATCTGTGGAAGATCCATTCTCGGGGTTAAGGAGACCAAAACCCTGACATCCGAATGAGGGAGAGGGGACTTAGTCTCATCAACTCTCAAAAATTTTCCATATGGTTCGAGCATCAAAGGAACAAATTTCCATAGTTGAGGGGGGGCATGTTTGATTACCAACCAGCAGGGGCTAGACAAGGCCAACACCTCCTCTTCCAATGCCTCTAGACGCCATGTCAGGGCTCAAAATGTTACTTTTCCAACACTCCAAAATTCCTTGTTGATTATTTCTTGTTGAGATTTAGGGTTATTGAAAAAAATCACAAATAAGCCTTTTTAAACCATTCGACAATAGTACAAATGAAACCCTAGTTTCTTTTCCCGAACATTTTTAAACCACTCATCCATATACTTCCTAGCTGGGACCCTACTAGGATCCACAACCGCAAAGAAAATTGCAGCCTTTTGAAAGTTTTACATCTTCCTTAGAAATAGCATTATCTAATGCCTCATTCAGAACCAAGATAGACTTCAAGAGGGGAGGCGAGGATTTCTTACCTTGTCCCTCTTCTCCATCCTCCAACAACAAATCCACCAATTTGGCCACAAATTTTGCACCCCGAGGAAGCCGCCTGCGCTCGACTGCAACGATGTCCCTGAAAGATTTGAAGGATTGTTTAGCCACACCGCCAGAGGCCGAGCAATTTAGGGATTTTTCAGGGGGATCCATATCCCCTTCCATCATTTCCTTAAACCACCACTACTTTGCACATGCCTTGGAACACCATAGATTCCTAATGGGAGGAGCCCATCACGCCCACATGACACCATATCAGAACACAATATTTCACTTGTTCTAAGAAGTACAAACATACACAAGAGAATAATGCAGGATCGTGGAGGTGGGTCGAGCCTCCTCCACGGGTGTTTGAGGACACCCACAAACCAAAACTTTCACATGCACAACCAAAATTGTAGAGCCCTTTTTTTTGCTTCCCCTTGCATCTTGAAAAAAAGTTCAATAATACTCTTCTTCCTTTTTACATTATTTCCTTCTCATGGTTTTCTTTTTCATTCCTGAGAAGTAAATTAAAATCATCATACATAATAAATATCCATCTAAAAATCATCGACCACTTTCAATATATATAAATTGACAATTCAATATTGATAAGATCATCAATATATATAACTAAAACAAGTGAAAGTCAAATATGCCAATAGATCAATAACATGTCAAAATGATACATGTCCAACAATCGACATAATTCAAAATGATACATGTACAAATGATATAAACAAAAATGATAAATTATGTAACTCAAAATGATACAAGTCAATAAGATACATGTCCAAATGATATAAGTCAAATGATACATGTCAAAATGATACAACTCAATAATATGGTACTACAGGTCGTGAAAATGATACATATGATAGTAGTTCCATGAAAAGAGGCATCATAATGATATATCAACAATGATCCATGATGCAGTCTATATGATCATGACTGTCACTAGCTACTACTAGCAACTGCCTCATCATCATCAGCATCATGATCATCATCGTCATCATCATCAACATCATCATCCTCTCCCATGTGATCTATACCAAAAACCAACATATTTTGGATTTATATCATGAGGATCATCTTAATCTTCTGGAAGACCCGTGTTCTGCAAAACCAAAAAACATTTAAAATGAAAATTTATTATTTATTTCATGCAATAATTTATTTTTTTGTTATATATCTAATATTAAAACATATGAAATGAAACCATAATCATATTACATCATATCAAAGTGCACATACCATAATTAAATTTCAAAAAAGTTACAACTAATATGTCATTCCAATGATGTAAAACATGCAACAATTCTAATAAACATTAGTAAAGATCATAAAAAAAAATTGTTATAGAACTTAACTATCAACTATAAATTCTATTACATAATCTTAAGTGCCAACCCTCTGCATTTTGTGCTATATATGATTATGTTTTCCTCGAAGATCCTTTGAGAGTTAATTGGTCTATATATCTTCTTCTCCTATATTTCAGAAATGGATATTTTTCTAGGACATTTTGGCACTGTAATATGCTTCAAAGGTTCTTTGAGAATTAACTAGTCTATATGTCCCCATATTTTAGAGTCAATATTGAAAGTCAAATTTTATTATGATTTTAACTAGAGATTAGATCAAGGATATTGAGATTTTAAGATATGTTCTTTCTAGTTGAACATACAGGGATGTATATAAATCCTTAAATTTGTGCAATGATACTTAAATATTGGTGTTTCTATTTGCATGAGATAAGTAAATAAATGGGGTAATCATACCAGACACTTGGGTATATAATAATAGGCCTAGTGGTAGGTACAATGATAAGCCTTGAAATTGCATTTGTAGAGATTCCATACCTATTGAATGAAGAAACCCATTGGCCATGGATAAGATACATAAAGGTACTTTCACATTGCTAGACACACCCAATGTGAAAGTAACGACCTCACTACATACCTCGCTACATAGAAAACTAACAGTCCCTCTTAGCAAGGAGTTAATTTGGTTGGAGCTACCTCCTCTTTGATCTATGTTTGTAGCTGCTACTACTCCCTTTGAACTGGAGCAACATGCTTTCTCTAAATCTGGAAACTCGACCTCATATGTGTTGTGGCTACCTGCTATAGCTCTACTAAATTCATCTAAGTATCCCATCTCTTCCAACTAGGTCCATTCCCACCAAGTGGGTATGCTAAGGTAGTCCTCTTGCCACCTAAAAAATGCTTCATAACTAGCTCTATGTGCCTCTTGACGAAGAGGTCGACCCCATACTTGGCACAATCGTCACTCTCTAATCCCTAGTATGATGGAGTCCTCAACATACACAACTACCTCTGACCATAATTGTACTAAGTGTCCTGTGAACTCAACTGTATAGCCTTGATCCTCCAAGGCTAAAATTGAGAGGACATTCATTCTCAGATGAGGAACATATTGAACATGATGAAAGGCTAGAGTCCATCCTGACTCTAACTCAAATACAACTAAACCCTCTCTTCTACTGACTACTCCTTCCATGTGGATCCCACACCTCACCAAGCATCTAGTAGCTACTGAGCTAAGTGGCTGAAATAGATCACACTCCCTTGTCATATTGCATGTGGCACCATTGTCTAGATACCACCCATCTCGAGAAATCTCCTCTTAAGCATAATGACCAAATTTAATCTTTGTAAGGTAAGAGGCAACGTCTTCACCAACAAGCATCTGAATCCTCTGAAGCTTCTCCTTTAGAACCATGATTCTGCTCTCGTGCTTGGCTTAAAATAGTGAAGCAAGGGATATTAGTTATACTCAGTTATACTTATTAAATTACTGCAGAAACAAACTTTTACTGTTATTTAATACCACTCCCACTTATATTAATTTTCCACCCCTTTTAATACCATATTTTTGAGCAAGGATTATTGTCAAACATTTCACATGTCATCTTTATTTGCTTATTTTAGTTGGTTGTAGGTGTTGGTCTGAGTTTAAAGTCTTAAATAGTGTCTTTTGAGGTGTTAATTCACCCAAGCATTCACCACAATCATAGGATTGTTATCCCCAGATGCGGGTGTTCATCAGAAAATTGTGTCAGAAACTGACCCTTCCCTCCTCACGGCAACCGGTGACCACAATCCTGAGATAAGTGGCACACAACATGGTAGCAAGCTGAGGTACACGGGCACCTAGCCCGCCAGTTAGTCTAACTCTAATTTTTAATGCCCCTCACTTCTATTGGGGATTTTGTTTCCCCCCTCCAACACTGGCAGTGATGGCGAGTAAATGTGCCTTCAGACAACATGCTTTGATGGCTTTTGCATTGATTTGGGCCTCCCCTTTTCAATGGATCGAGACTCGGCATGGGGACAACGGATACTTTGTTGGATTTGAGTGGAGCTGGCGATGGGAGCTACCAATTCGGTGTAGGTTATAGTTTGTGGCTTTCTGGAGCCTGTCATGGCACCTCATTTGTGATAAAGAGTGGTTCGTTGTGGCGTGGGGCGAGGAGGAAGAGGCAGTAGTTATTAGTCTTGGGAATTCTATGGGGATTACGACCCAATCATCCCCATGCACATTCGTGAGGAGATTAAAAATCGTGAGGCTACTTATTTGGCAATGCAAAAGGAATCTGTAAATCCCCCCAGGGTGGTCAACCCATATTATGCACTCAAAAACATTTTGGGATGGACCCTCTTGGATAAACAATAGCAAGAAGCCTGGGCTACTTCTTTGACCCACGATCTCCATTTTGCTCTTGAGCAAGCTAGGGCACACTTGGACACCTTGGTAGAAAAATTGGGCACTCACCACCCCATTCTGCCATAGGCTTCACCGATAGACTCCCAACTATCTCTGGCACTAGTTCAGGCCAAGGGGCAAGAGCACCTTCATCCTGCAACTCAGAGCAGTGAGCCGAATGAGGAGTGGACGCAAGGGAAGAGCGTGTAATCATAATTAGAGCACAAGGAGGAGCATGGTTGCATCATCACCTTCAAGCCTCTGCCTAAATTTGGGAGCTATCTGACCTTGATTCCTCTAGGATTTCCCAGCTATAAGCCAACAGTCTAGTTTTTCTCTATTAGGGTTTTTTAGTCTTTTTTGTTTCAAAATCTTATATTTCATGTCTTGCAGTCATTCTCAGAATCATGTACGTTGGTTTCCCTGTGAAGGGAAGTGGTTTAAAATTGAACCATCTTTTTTTAGTTGTGTTAAGTGGAGAATCCTGAATTTCATATACAAGCCTTCCTAACTAGTCTTTGGTTTGACTCTTTTTTGTGTCAACCTGACCAAAAGGGTCCAGTTCTATAATCTATGTACATATTTCCTTTTTCAGCAATATAATTATGAACTACAAAAAAAAAATCATAGGACTGTTATTGAATTCGCTTTGTCATGTAAATAGCAATAAGGTGCAGAAACAATATAACTTTATATATTTAGAAAATCCCTTGTTATTTATAGTAGATTTTAATACACATAAGAAACGAGAAGAATGACACCCGAGATTCAATTAGAGTTGGCTCTCCTTTCCTTGCACCTAGATGAAATATTCAGCTCCCTTCTTGACTGTTATTTGATCGTGTTTAGTGCCCAAGAGCTTCACAACCCCTCCAAATAAATCAGCCAACACCCAACACTAAGATAAATGCCCCCACACTATCCCTAAGCATCAATTTCACGCCCAACAAGGAGTAATCTCTTGTGATGTGGAAAATACCCAAGGTAAATGCTTCCAAATGCACCCAACAATGGTAGTATAAGTCCCACGCACCAACAAACAATGACAACCAATCGTTCTATGGATAAAAAGTGCCTAGATTTAAGTAGTGTAGGCCCACGTTCTATTACTTGAGGATTAAAGTCACCCAACACTAAGATTGAGATTTGTTATGGCACTTTGGTACTCCAAATGGAATGAAATGTGCCCAGCCAAGGAGAATAAGTTCCCACGTACTTAGATAAATGAAGGAAATGCGCCAAGGTTTAAAGGGAACTTGCCCAACAAAATAGATATGGTTCCCACGCTTCCAAAATAGAAATTTTCATGCCCACGGTGAATGGAATAGTGCCTAGCTTGTCCACAAGATAACAAAGAGGAGAGAGGCACCCTCTATCGCTCAAGAAATCTCCCTCTAGTCTTCATGACTTCCTCTAATATCAACTAACATTCTATTGTCTTGAAAACATTAAATCCAATAGAAAAATATGAATGATCTTCCACTACTGACTAGCTAGGGTGGATCTTGCACCACCGAAACCAATGAATAATGCAAGGGTTTCTTCCAAACCTCAGCCTCTCCAAGATCAAGAGCTCTCCAAGTAATTTTCAAAAATTGATTAGTGTAGAATGAGGAGAGAACTCTTTTTCCCCTTTTTATATTTCCCTTGCCACTTTTGGCCCTTTTTGCCTTTTATTTTAATAGCCACTTTTCCCTAAGTTCTTAACCTCATTGGAGCTCTATTTCCAACATGAAGCCATCCAAAGTGACAATATATTCAGGACAACAGTGTGATCTAGGGTTGGAGTGGACTATATAGTGCCCAAGACTCACACATACTGGCAATCAATAGTTTGATATTGTGATGGAATGGGAAAACCTATTAAGGCTGAAGCAAACCTTTCTTTATATGCCTAAATCAACCCTTACTTATAGTGAGTTGGAAATATATTTGGAGGATAGACTTTGGAGCTTGCTAGTACACAAAATGTAAGGAAATTTTGAACTTTTGAAGCTAGGGTTCATCACACCTTAGCTCCTTAATGCCTTTTATAGATGATTAAGATTTGGTGGCTAGTGTGGTTTCTTTGGAATAAATCCCTATGTTATGGTGTATTACTAAGCATGCATGAGAATTTAAGTAAAAGAGTTTTTGGTATTTTCAACAACATATACCTGCTAGAACATAATCAACTTGAGGACTGTCAAGGGCATATCTATGACCTAATTTTGAATGAATCTAAGTATGGAAGTAGAATGGAATCTCCAACACCATTAAGAATGAGAATTATGGTCACAACTCTAGTCTATTGTAGAAAATCAATATTTCATGTACATCCAAGATACTAAGCAACCATGATCAATATTAGTTCTAAAAATGGAATGCCTCAGGCACAATAAGGTCCTTCTACAGATTGCTAATATTAAAGAGCTTAGATTGTTTGCAAAAAAAATAGATGCTTTTGAGCCAACAGAAGATGCCATTTTTAAAGCCTTGGGTTCTCTGCACGAGACTTCAAATCCAAACAATGCCATGATTATAGATGTGACATAGACATGAAGAATTTAACTGCAAGAAGCCTGTGCTACTTCTTCGGCCCAACAAGAAGTGTCTAGTAATCAAAGGTGTAGAGATTTAAGAGAAGAGCTCATCCATATGCCAAAAGACCTTGCAAATCAAATTATCAATACTATGAATGCTACTTCCAGGGAAGGTTTGCAAGCATTGGCAATAAATGATAGGTCAGCTATTATATTGGATGCCCGAAGACTTATTGGAAAGCATTAGATAATGGAAAGTGTGCAAAAGAAGGTAGATGAACTTCTAAAGAAAGTGGTAGGTTTCAAGGATCGATTCACTAATTTGTTTAAGAAAGGTTTACCATCATTTTGAGATGATCATCAATATTTGATTCCTCAAAATCAATATTTGGAATTACTAGCCAAATGCAAAAGTGAAGACTCCAAATTTGAAGATCTCAACAAATCACTGAAGGGGCAGTCTATAGTAGATAAGTTGAAAGATGACTTTGATCTCTTAATTGAGTTGAAATTATTAGTGCACTACTTGCCTCCATTTTCATATGCTCAATATAATGACCTAGAGTTTTCAACTAGTGACATGATAGCTTATAATTTTCCAAGTGCTTCTCGATGGGCCAACATTATAAATATGGAACAAAGATTTGCCTACCTTTTGGGAGATAAGTTGCAGGCCTTATTTTGTGCAACTTTCCACCAATTTTTGAGCAACGGTCCAAATATCTTGTAGCAGTTCCAACAAACAAACTAGAATCTTTGCAACAGTTTTAAATATTTCTGTTTGATTTTAATTAGAGCATAAAGTTAGTTTGATGAGCTAATAATGGCTCAAAGTTTTTAATTATCTATATAAACTATGTAAATTCAAAGACAAGGGGTTCTAGATTGTTTTGTTACTCTCGAACTCTGTTATTTAGAAGGTGTATTTGATAGTTATATATAATTTAATATAGAAGTGTTGAAAGGCCTATGTTTTTATCTCAATGAATTCCTAGAGTTTTTAGTATCAGTTCGTTCCCTCTCATGTTTGTGCTTCCAGTTGCTATAGTTTGTTCTAAATGTTGATGTATACAATGAATATGATTTACTGCTTTTATGAACAATAAAATCATTACAAGATCCATGGTGATATATTGTGATGCCTATTTTATTAAGACATTGACATATTATGTATTAGTTTCTACTGCAAATTATATGAGATTAGTTCATGGAGAACTTGGTCTCTATTGGCTCACACATGTTCATTCATCACTTTTTGACATAGATCGACCTTCTCATCACCACACGTGGGACTTGATTTGGCATTGGCACATATGTGAAGGCATGATAGAGATGATATAGCACCCTTACACACATGTTGAGGCATCATGGAGGTTTTTTATTGGTTCATGCATGGATTATTTGGTCTACTTGACCCACACAAGATAATTTATTACTTTTCTATGTGGAGTGGCCCTTCATCTTCCATAGGTGTGGGGTTGATCTAGCATTTGGGCACACACATTCATGCATGAGAGGACTATTTTATGGTTTTTTGGTGCTTGGAGTCTAGTGCCACCCCCTCTCTCTATAGGACTTAGGTTTGGATTTTACACCAAACACTCTCTCTATAAGACCTATGTGGTGGTTCAAGGCCCTATGCCACGTCACCCATGGGTCCTAGAAGTGGATGTTACAACAAAAGTGCCTAGTTTTCAACCTTGAAACATAGCCTAAACCTCAAGAGGAGTTAGACAATTAACTTCTAGGAACACTAAATGGTACCCTTCCATCAACCTCACACTACAACAAATCCCTGTGATTTGCTCCATTTTTTGCTTCCACCCACTGTTTTAATGTATTTTTTGCCAATTTTTTGAAAATGTTGGCACTATTTATCAGGATGGCACTATTCTTGGTGTTTATTTGCGCATATCAGGACAAGTCCATGCTAATTAAGGCACTAATTTGCGTTGAAATTAGAGTCACCTTTAGCACCAATACTAGCTCTGAGTGTGGCACTATTGTTAGCGTTGCCTTTGGCTTCAATTTTAGAGCCACTTTTAGCTCCAGCTTTAGCTTTGAGTTTAGCTTTAGGTTTAGCATCGGTTTAGACACCCATATGTCAAAGAGACTTATTTATATGTCTCATCAATGATGTAAAACAATGAAATGTCAACAAGATACAGGCATATCGAGGAGAGAATAACTTACGTCACATCGACAAGGTATATCTACAAGTGTTGGACAAAACACAACTCTTGGATATAATGAAGTAATGTCGATGAGACATTGAGATATCGGTAAGACAAATAAGATTGTCTTATTGACACTCTTCAAGTAATGATCAAAAGCATACACCGCTATACCACCGGGAAGGTGAGCAACATATGCGGTAGAGCAGTATACACCGCAACCCCGTAGCAAGAAGCCTTGAGCAAGGCAATAGTGTGATAAACAACATAAGGGAAGGGAAAACACCACCATACCACAACAAGTATAATAAAAGACATTGGTAGTATGATAATCGTGTCATCATTACAATTTACAAGACTAAATGCGGCAAATCACATCAATCACAATCCATTTGAATAAATCATTTAAGGAATCAAGAATATAGCCTACCAAAATACTCTAAAACTCTAATAAACATACTCTAAAAATTTCATCAAAATCTTATTTTCAGGCATAGTCCGCCATAATGGAGTTTTCATTTTAATAAACATACAATAAAACCTTTGTTGAAACCTTATTTTTAGGCGTAGCCCGCCAAAATGGAGAAGTGTTTCAGTAAAGAATGACATAGAATGGTAAGGAGACATAGGATTCATTGTTGTTTATCTCATTCCTGCTCTGATCAACAAGGGTTACAATGTTCGTGCTATTGTTTGTAATCCATGTATTTAATTGACATATGTTTGCATAATCTCAAATTCCTTCAAATGCTTTTGAAGTATCAATGTATCCTATATAGGGTTTAGAATGACTTCTTTTAATTTAAAAAAATAAATAAAATGCTTTTGAAGTATCAATGTGTCCTATATAGGGTTTTGAATAATTCTTTTAATTTTAAAAACTAAATAAATGATGTATTTTCCTATGATTAAATAATGTGGAGATCTCCTAAATCTGCCCTAGCACATTGTCCTCTTTCGCATTGTGTTCATTACTCCAACTGCTAGGGTTTTGCATTTGACATCTTTAATATCTTCATGATAGTGGCTTTTAAATAGATTTGTCTTTGCTTTAATCTTTATCATGTAGCCCTTGAGTTCCATAATCCACCTTCTATCTCTTCCAAGAACATTTTCTTAAGCTAGACTGCATAGTATGCATATAAAACAAGTCCTTCATACCTGCCATTGTTCTAACCACCACTCACTGCCTTGCTTAAAATGTTGCCTCCAAAAGCACAATAGCATGTGTTTAAAATCATGGTTGCCAGTGATTGACCATTAAGGTACTTTCATCAAGATACAATGAGATTTTTGTCTTCAAACTGAAGGAATTATGCAAGATAACATTATGAATTGTTTGTTGTGTACAATTTAATTTTCTTTCACATTTACTGCTTTGCTAACTACCTTTAAGATTGGATATTGCACCATCAGTTGCAATCTCAAACAACTCACTCACTGTCACTTGAAGATTCCTTTCATGAGCATCCTTGTATAAAATCAAACTATGCCCTATAGACTGCCTACTTACTAATATAAGGGACTCATTGTTTCATGATATTTTGAGTTTTATTTAGAAGGGGTTAATATGTGGCATTTTTATGTGCAGGAAGAATAGATTATGATGCAACGTTCGAGTATGGACAGTTTAGAAAAAATTGGATTGCTATCGGTGTCATAACCAGGTTGGATTGTACCTTGAGCCGGTGTGAAACACTTTCGAGTGTTTTCACTCCGAAGCAGAACTTGTGTGTAGGAATTTCCAAATATTCGACAGAGGAAGTTCCTACATTCTAAAGATAAAATCATAAATCTGTTTATCCAGTTTATGATCCAGCCTTCCATCTTTAATATCCGATAGAGAAAGTTTGTACATTCTAAAGATAAAATCATAAATCTGTTTATCCAACTTCTGATCTAATTTGAGGTCTTGAATATCGAACAGAGAAAGTTCCTATATTCTAAAGATAAAATCATAAATTTTATTGGTCCAATTGGAGATCCAATTTCAAGTCATGAAGATTTGACAACGAAATTTCCTACATTCTAAAAATAAAATCATAAATTTGTTTGGTCCAATTGGAGGTCCAATTGTAAGGATTTGTCTTTTTAATTATACTTTATGACAATTGTCTTGATACAAATTGTTACTTTAGAATTATGGTATTTATTTTCTTTTAATGTTTTCAACCCTCATTTCAAGGAGAGCTCCGAAGATGGTTCCTTCAGATGGAGACTACACTTTTTCGCTATAGGTTCCACCTAGAAACACTAGAAGCTCAGGTACTATCATACTCAAGTACAACAAAGTTTGAGGTTACCTTGTTCTCCTTGATACAAAATGTTGTCTTTCAATCCCTCTTAAGCAACATTCACTATTACAGACTTCATCATTGTACCTTTCATGCATTCAATTTAATTTGTTATGTGGAAACATGTTGTCTTTGTCTTTGCAAGTGATGACTATTGTGTAAGCTTTTAATCTACATGAAAGGTAACCTCTAAATTGTCCCATCATTATGAATTGTAAAACCTTTGAGAAACCAACAAAATTTTTTACCCTACCCATTTGAGCTTTGGCTCAAAATATTATAGCAAAAAGTTAGGATGCCTCTGTATTATTTCCCTAACATGGGTATCAAGGAAATAGTGAACTATTTGACAAATCTAGGAATTGGATCGGTCACTGTTGAGCAACTGCTAAAAATAAATGCATAAACCGCTTGGTTTTTCCCAGTCGTGCCATAGTCACCGATGCCATGACAAATTCGTGCAAGATTGCATTATGAAAGAGTTTTCATGATAAGGTTATCAACACTAAGCAAACCCAGTGAACATATTTTCCCTAGGTTATCAACACTAAGAAAACCCAATGAACATATTTTCCCACAAAATAAAACTTTCATACCACAAACTAGACAAAAAAATTCATACCCTGACAGTGTGTACTTCATTTGCCTCCACAGACTGGACGAAAATAATTTTCCTTAGGTCACCTCAAAATGTCAAGCAATAGAAGGAAGTGAGCATTGTCAGCAAACTCTGGCCACAATGAGGTAATTCATTGTCAATTTATAGATTTGTAAATGTTTCCATTGTTTCTTTAAATTTTACTTTTTAGTTTTTTATTTCAAAATTTAAAAGAAGAAATATAATTTAAATATATATATATATAGGGACATGAGACTGACAAAGATAAAGAGGAATTGTAGTTTTTAGTTTTTTATTTCTGAATTTAAAAGAAGAAATATAATTTAAATATATATATAGGGACATGAGATTGACAAAGATAAAGAGGAATTGGCTTCCATATTAGGGGTAGAGGCAGTGAACAAATTGGTTAATGTGGACTGGACAATGCTTGTCAGATACATAGAAAAAAATCTAGTAACACCCCTCAAACATTGCAAACAAATCAATTGTGTCAAAGAGAATCAATTGATTCCCCAACCAATCCTGGATTGAACAAAAGATCCAGGAGAAAATCAGTGACAGTAAACTCTAAGAATGTGGAATAGGGAGCAGAAACTTCCAATGTCCCAGCCACTTTTGGGACACAAACTTCTTCCACCACGCCATGTTATCAATCTTGCATTGGTATCTACAATACGAAGATAGAACACGAGGTGGTTTTAAGGGAAGTTCGAATGATGGATGCTGGGAAAACATTTGTGAATAGGTTGAAGGAATCATGCCTTCAACGGTTCAAAGATCATCTACATTTTCCATTCTCACAGATATCCATGCAACTAAAAAAATAGTTATCCATGACATGGAGACTGATTTTGACATAGGTTGGTCTGTAAAGAAGATCAAGCTACAAATGTCTCAGAATTGCAAGAGATTTCGATGCAACCAAACAAAGAAGATAAAAAAATCCCTCCTGAGCAAAGGAAGAAAATAAGGCCAATTGATGTAAGTGTGAAAGTATGGAAAGAGCTTGTAAAAGCATATGAGAAGTCTGATGCACAGAGGAAGTCTGGTGAGGAGAGTATGCAGGTATTTGAATTTTCTCATAAGATTATATCAAATTTATTAAACAATATTTAAATTTTATTTGTGCGTAGTTAAATTGAATTAGTAAATGTTTCAGGACAAGGCCTCCAAGACTAGGCTTGAGAAACTTCGTGCCACGCATTGCAGTGGCCAAAAAGGTTTACAAGCCTTGGTCTGTACATTTGTAAGTATATTTAATATGTTAAATGATATATATATTTTTATTTCCTTGGAAAAAGTAAATGATTGCATATTAATTAGTTTAACTAGTCCATGTGCCATGTTTTGACAGAAGGAGAAATATGGCTGCCATCCAAAACAATTTGAAAAGAATATATTACTGTTACTAATTTTTAGCTACCGACTAAATTAGTAAAATTTTATTAGACAGTTATTAAACAGGGGTGAGAAAACTTTTTGACATTTGAGCAAATCATATAAGAAAACTAGACATTTAAATATTTATTAGGTACAGGTACATGTTTCATAGCTAGTTGATCATATTCAACATTTTAGCATGTGGTGTAAAATGGGCTCCCACAAGGGTTGAGCCCAGCATGCTGCCTTCTCAGATTCAAAAAATGCAACGAATAATAGTCGCGTGTTTCAATCATATCTCAAAAATTACAATTTGGGTTTTCATGATTTTTGGATATAAATTATAAAATAATGAGACAAAAAAACCCTTTAAATTTCTCCCCGACCTAGTTTGTATTTTTTGAGAAATATTCACCACTTCTAAGGAAAAAGACAAGTCCACCTTTTTAAGAGGATTGTAAGGCTTAAAGAGCAGTTCTACATTAGTTTTGAGGTCCCACATGGGTTGATCATCACTCAAGGGGAGTTTTGGACACTTAATCACTTAGTTTGTTCTAATTTTGAGGCATTTTTTGCATGCTTTTCAAACTTGCATGACCAAAGATGATTCATCATGCGTATTGGTGGAGTTGAAAGTTAAGTCTCAATATTATCATTTAATTTTAAAGTGAAAAACAATTAGCTTGTATCTTTTGCATGATTTTAAATAAGAAAAAATATGTAATTAAATATTAAAGGTAATATTTTATTACCTTAATATTTACCATGCAATGTAAAAAAAAAGAACTCACATGATAAATATTAAATTAATTATATTGATTATCTTTAATATTTAATCGAATTGTCCATTTTTTTCAAAATCATGCAAAGAAAAAACGGAGCAAATTGTGAGACATAATTGCAGTTTCACATCAGCTTTGCAGTTCAGATATTTTGACTTTAGTTATCTCCTCTTGGCTTTTTGAAGCCCTTTGACTTTTTCTTTAATTCTTGATGATTTTGCATTTGCATTTCTGCAAAGAAGAGATTGATTTTGTAACTCATATTTTTCATAGTATTTTATACAACAGCTTTTCAGGTTACTTAGTATTGTTATTTGCAGAAGTTCCTTCAGAATATTCATTTGAATTCAGTGTTCACTTCTTCAATTTCTGGTATTTCGTTTCTTGTAAATGATTTGATGCAAATTTATTGTGGTTTAAATCTAAAACCTTTAAATTCCTGTCTTATTTCCTAGATGCATGTACACAAAAAAAAATTTCTTCACAGGTCATAGATTGTGTTAATTTTAACTTTTCTCTTAGGTTGTGAAACTCATTTTTCCTTCAAAAAGAAAGATTAAACAAACCTTTTTGTGAAATATATATGTGATAAAGGTTCTCAAATTGAGTTGTGTCAACAAACTTCTAAGAGTATTAGTTGCGAAACAACTTGCATAATAGTCATCATTTAGGTGCATCACTGAGGTTTAAATTTTAGTTTATGCATTCAATTCAAGTCTTCTTCCCTTTTCCATCAAAGTTTATAGTCAATCATTAGAAGATCATAAAGGAATCCAACCTATAATTCGGAGGTTGATTTCCATTTTAGGCAACCCACAGGCCTAGAAATCATCCCATGTTACATAGGATTGCAAAGCATCTATGCTTTCACATTCGGGTGCACTCCTATTGGTAATAGTTACAAAACAAAAAGTGGAACGATTTTGTAATCTAGATAGAGAATGACGTATCAATAGTTGAGTTTCAATAACTTAGTTGGATATTGTTCTGTTAATATGTCAATTTGCATCTCTTGTTTTGAGTTGTTTATTGATGTGTAGGATGAGTAAATAGAGCTCAAATCTTATGATTACAAGATGGCCGTTTATGTGCATGAATAAATAGTAGAAGGATGTAGATGAACTAAATTCATCTGACTTTATGCCTCTTGGCAGGAATTCCTCTTGAATCTCTAATATCAGGTGCCTGAGACTTCCTTGTAGCTTTTACCTTTCGTTGTCGCCTCTCCTCTTCATTGTTAGACTCGTCTCCTTTTTCCTTATCTGTATTTATGGCTTCAACTTCTAATTCATCCCATGTTTTACCTTCCTCCTCTTCAAAATCTTCTTCTTCTTCGTCCTCCTCTATATCCACAAGAGATTCATCTTCTGAACCTTCCTCATTTAATTCTGATTTCTCTTCTACATCAAAGGGTTCGTATCCTTGATCTGAGTCTTCTGAATTATCAGAATTAGAATCACTAGCTTCCATATTCAAAAATTCCCAACCAACATCTTCGATAAATTTATCTGGATCATCAGTAATAGTCTTCAAAATTGGCCGCCAGTTCAAGTTCATTTTGCTTTCATAATACTTTATATCCATGGAGTTCAGCCATTCCTTGATGCCATCAAGTGAAGATTGAAGAATGGCGTACATACGGAGTACATCCCACTTGAAGTCTTTGAAAACAATAGCCATATCAAATGCCTTTTTCCCAAGTCCTACTCTCTCAAGGTTAACAATTCTCAATCTTACTAATAGCGATTACTAAGAAAGGTAATTCTACCAACTCTACCAAACAATTTACCGTAGGAACAATAAAAGCAGAGGCTTTGAAAGGAACTCCATGAAAACCAAGCTCTCTAAATGGTATATCAATCTCTAGTTCAAAATCTTTTAGATGAGGTTGCTCCCATAGCTTTCTTACTCGTTTGACAAATCCTTGAAACTCTAACTTCTTAACATTCAAAAGATAAATGGAATGTTCTCAACACCCAGTAGAGCTATCCAAAAAAGCTAACTAAAAACACAAATGTGCTTCCACACACAATGGCCAAATGGTTGATTGTCATAGAAGTCAAACTACCAAAGTAACAACACTAATCGAGTTAACATATATGCATCATTTGCATAAACAATGAAAATGCATAACAAATGTTAATCAATGCATTGAATTTTGCGATGCATTGAAATAATTAAAAAAACATGTTTTGGGGAAAATATCAATAGCGTGGGGGAAGAAAGCATTAACCCTAATAAAATAATTTTTTGTTTTTCTTGATACATCATCTGCAAGTTTTCCTTGGATGACAGTACTAAATTTCTATATGTTGTACCCCTTAAATGTCCTAGATGTTACAAATATGGAATAACAATGCACAAATTTGTATCGAGTCCAAAGGCCATCGCATTCTGAATAAGGGTAGCCAAACTTGATAAGGGTACAGTCACTATTACACATATTGACAATCTAGAATAGTCGTGTAAAGACAATTGCTTGTAAAACCATAATCAATCAAATTATGCATATTCAAATCTAAGTTTGAAAGCTTGCATTTCAGTCCATGCATCTAAGTCCTTGTTGAAGATTGAGGGTGTCAACAAAAATGCTAGAATAGCTCTCCTTAAACCATACCTAGTTAAAGTATAGTATTTCCAAATTCAAATCCACTTCTCAGCTAAGGAAAGGAGGTAGGATTGTTAGGTGCTACCTCAATCAGAGAAGGCCATAGAAAACATTGAATATAAGATCCAATAAGTGAGACGGTATAGCTATAGACCATAGATAATCAAAATTATTGCAATGCACAAATGCTTGTGATACAAACAAAAGGTGCTTACACATTGGCTGAATATATCCTCATCAAAATGTCCAGAAATAAATTTCAAATTTGTAAGTAAACTCTAACAGTCATAAAAATTGGAAGTAAACTTTGGCAGACATGTAGGTGAACTTAATTCATCTGACTTTATGCCTCTTGGCAGACATCAGGATCTCCCCTCCTAAATTTTGGACCACATCCATTACCTCCACATAAAACTAGACATCCTTGGTCTTCTTGGTTCCCATGCCATGATATGGTTATGCAAATGAAAATGAAGCAAAGTAATCATTTCCTTCTCCATTGGCTAGAAGAATGCATGCTTAATGTTTTGATAAATGATATCGACTCTCTCTTTTGATCTCATGGTTGAATATCGAAATCCATTATGGTGGGCCTCCAGAGTTCCAGTCATCTTTCATCCTGTTCCACCAAATGTTGGCCTGATCCACACGTCTGCAACCTAATTAGCTTTGTTTTTGAAAGTTGAAGTTTCTTCTCTGACAGTCAAGAAAAACAATCATAAAAATTGGAAGTAAAATTTGGCAGACATGTAGGTGAACTTAATTCATTTGACTTTATGCCTCTTGGTAGACATCAGGATCTCCCCTCCTAAAGTTTGGACCATATCCATTACCTCCACATAAAAGTGGACATCCTTCATCTTCTTGGTTCCCCATGCCATATGGTTATGCAAATGAAAATGAAGCAAAGTAATCATCTCCTTCTCCGCTAGGCTGAAGAATGCATGCTTAATGTTTTGATACATGATATCAACTCTCTCTTTTGCTCTCATGGTTGAATACGAAATCCAGTATGGTGGGCCTCTAGAATTCCAGTCATCTTTCATTCCTCTTCCACCAAATGTGGCCTAATCCACACGTCTTCAGCCTAATTGTCTTTTTTTTGAAAGCTAAAGTTTTGCTCAGACTGTAGCTCTCTGCCTTTTAGGACTTTTTATTGCTACAAATTGTCTCGGGATTAATCATTTGTACCACATGGTTGATGTACTTTGAATCCTTGCATCTAAAGGAAATTTCCTTAACATAAATACTGTTAGGAAATTTCAATGTTGCCATTGTAGTTGGCATTAAATTCACCTGCAACATTGAAAATTATCCTTATATAAGAATTCCCTCTATCTTGTTGGCTTGTAACACTCTTGATGGTGGCTACATGAAATCTATTCGATTCTCTTCTACATCAGAGGGTTCATATCCTTGATCTGACTCTTCTCAATTATCGTAATCAAATCACTAGCTTCCATGCAAAAAATTCCCAACCACCATCTTCAATAAATTTATCCGATCATTAGTAATACTCTTCAAAATTGGCAGTTCAAGTTCATTTTGCTTTCATATTATATCCATGGAGTTCAACCATTCGATGCCATCAAGTGAAGATTTATGAATGGCTAATGTGGAGTACATCCTACTTGAAGTCTTGACAATAGCCATATCAAATTCCTTTTTCCCAAGTCCTACTCTCTCAAGGTTAACAATCTCAATCTCACTAATAGTGATTACTAAGAAAGTTAATTCCACCAACTCTACCAAACAACTTTACCATAGAATAATAACAAGAGGCTTTGAAGAACCCATGAAACCAAGCTCTCTAAATGGTATCATACCTAGTTCAAAAATATCTTTTAGATGAGGCTACTCGCATAGCTCTCTTACTTCGCTTTGACAAATCCTTGAAACTCTGCATTGATTTTATTTTTCCTATCCCCCTCTTGTTGTTCTTCCTCAATTTCATCAAGATCATACATTGACCTTCTTGCCCCTCCTAAATTTTGGACCACATCCACTACCTCCACATAAAACTTGACATCCTTGGTCTTCTTAGTTCCCATGCCGTGATATGGTTATGCAAATGAAAATGAAGAAAAGTAATCATCTCCTTATCCATTGGCTGGAAGAATGCATGCTTAATGTTTTGATACATGATATGAGCTCTCTCTTTTTCTCTCATGGTTAGTGCGAAATCATTATGGCGGGCCTCGAATCAGTCATCTTTCTTCCTCTTCCGCAATTTTTGATCCACAAATGCGCCAACCCTAATTGACACTGTTTTAAGTTTGTCGACTCACGGTATTAGCTACCTGCTTTTTTGAAATTTTATTATGGTATGTGCACTTTGATATGATGTAATATGATTATGGTTTCATCTCATATGTTGTAATATTAGATATATGAGAAAAAATAATTATTGCATGGGAAAATAAATGATAACTTTTCATTTTAAATGTTTTTGCTGTAGAACTAGATGCTCCCGGAAGATCAAGATGAACCTCAAAATGATATAGATCCACAAAATATTGGTTATTTCAGTACATATCACATGGCAGAGGATGATGATGACGCAGATACAGAAGACATCGAGGCCAATAACAATGATGATGATGACAACGACGATGATCAGGATGGTGATGATGATGATGACATAGTTGGTGATAGTAATCAATGACATTCATGATATATAGGTCCTACATCATGGATCATTGTTGATATATTGTTATGATGACTCTTTTCATGGTTACTATCATATGTATCATTTTCATGACCTGTTGTACTATATTGTTGAGTTGTATCATATTGGCATGTATCATTTTCACTATATCATTTGGACATGTATCATTTTGACATGTTTTTGATGTACTGACATATTTGAATTTCACTTGTTTTAGTTATATATGATGATGATCTTATCAGTATTGACTTGTCAATTTATATATATTAAAAGTGGTCGATGATTTTTGGATGGATATTTATTAAATATGATGATTTTAATTTACTGCTCAGGATGGATGTTGTCAAATTAAATTACAATTAAATTATAGATATTTGACTCACTTATTTTAATTATAGATGATGATCATGTTATAATAATTATATTGTTATTTAATCATATGAGTTAAATAATTAAATTACTTACTCTATAATCATATGAGTTATTTAAGAGGCACAATATATTTAACTAATTAAATTGAAATAAAACATATTAAATTAATAAATGGAAGCAAAACAAGAAGCATTTTTAGAAGCAAAAAAGGAAGCAACAATGGAAGCCAAACTAGAAGCAAACCGAAGCAATCTTGAAGCAAAATTGGAAGCAAACCGAAGAGAAGAAGAAGCTCGAAGCAAAACCGAAGCAAACAAAACCGGAAGCAAAAATGGAAGCAAACCTGGAAGCAAAACTAAAAGAAAATTTGGAAGCAAACTTGGAAGAAAAATCAAAACCAAAATTGGAAGCAAAATTGGAAGCAAAACCGGAAGCAAAACCAAAAGCAAACTTGGAAGCAAAACTAGAAGCAAACTTGGAAGTAAAACTAGAAGCAAAACTGGAAGCAAAACCGAAAGCAAAAGTGGAAGGAAAACCAGAAGCAAAACTGAAAGCAAAACTAGAAGCAAAATTGGAAGCAAACTTGGAAGCAAAATTGGAAGCAAACTTGGAGGCAAAACTGGAAGCAAAACTAGACGCAAAATTGGAAGCAAGACTAGAAGCAAAAATGGGAGTAGACATGGAAGCAAAATTGGAAGCAAAATTGGGCGCCAATTTGGGCGCCATTTTCGTCGTTACTTCCTAGCGCTAATGAAGGCACCATGATTTTTCGGTGCTAAAACCAACGCTAATTTTGTGCTAAATTCGATGGAAAAGTCAGTGCAAAATCTGATGCCGAACTAACCATGCCTATTTGCGCCAAGTTTAGCACTAGCCAAAGTGTTCAATTCATGTACTCAAAATACACTAAAATTCAGCGCAAAAGTCGATGCTAATTGCTTGTTGTGCTGTTGTGTCAAGGGTTCAATAAAAAACATAGTGGTCCTAGTTAGCAGGTTGTATGGGGAGAAGGATGCTTCTCATTTTCAAGAATCCTAACTCTCATTGCTACATATGTTGCTTAAAGAAGGGCCAATTTTAAACTAGGTAGTTTTTTTGTCACTCACTTTGTGCAATGACATAACGAGAGTCGAGTCTCCTCCAGTGGGCATAAAGCCAAAATTCTATACAACCTCTTACTTGTGTTATATTATTTGTGTAGCTAATAAATTCTTTGGGGATGAATTGGACATGGAGCATCCCATGTCATTTTGTCCATGTTTATTGCTAGGACCGATGGGATCACAAATATTCATCCAAATATGAGCACATTTGTGACCGATTCTTTGCTCCCTTACATGAGCTATTATTTGAGAAAAGGTTCCCTAGGTTGTCTGAAGACATGATTAGAATCTTGGAGAACCTAAAAGATTACTCCCTATATGAGTTTTTAACATATAGGAAGATCTATGGCACCGCAAAGGCACCCTATACTTTTCCCAATCATGTACCTAACATGTTGTTGATCAAGAAGTTGCATGCCATACTATACTCTTGAGATTTAATGAAGCCATAAAAGCAATGGTAATGGATGTAGATGATATGGATCTAGTGGCTAGGGCTACAAATAGGGTCGCCACAACACAAGAAAATTAATTAGACATCCTTAAAATGACATGAGAAATGGAAGGGCATAAGAAGGAAATTGAGTACTTGAAACATCAAGTGGAATACTACAAGGCTGCAAGTTATGACATAGGTGATATCATGCAATATGCATTAGAAATCCATGATGACTTGACCTTGGTGCAAAAGGAATTCTACAAGGATGTATTAGATCTATAGGATGCCTACCAAGATGCATCGAAACATTCTTACATGTTAAAAGAATGGCAGCATCGCGAGGAAGGATGACAAAGATGCATGTGGATCACTTAGTAGAATTGCAACATGAATTCAAGGAAGCACTCCTTGAGATACCATGTTTGAGAGAAAAGAAGATAAATCAAATCAACATGGGAATAAGTTACTCAAATGATACAACTCATAACTTAAATGAGGACACTTAAGAGATATTAAAAGACCATGGTCATTAATTAAAAGATGTGATGAAAATAAGGCATGAATGTCACCCACTGCCCTTTAAGGCAAACGATATTTTTTTCCTCAATCTAGGGCCAACAAAGAAGCACTTTAGAACTCATCCTACACATCAATAAACAACTCAACACAAGAAATGAAAATTGACATATTAACACAACAATACCCAAATAAGTTATTGAAAGTCAACTATTGATACCTCGTTCTTAATCCAAATTATAAAATCGGTCCACTTTTTGCTTTGTAACATTTCCTTTTCAAATTACATTGGATGCCGACCATATTTCTCCTCCTGTCAAAACATGGCACAAGGATTAGTTAAACTAATTAATATGCAATCATTTACTTTTTCCTAGGAAATAAAAAAATATCATTTAACATATTAAATATACTTGCAAATGTACAGATCAAGGCCTGTAAACCTTTCTAGCCACTGTGATGCAAGGCACAAAGTTTGTCAAGCCTATCCTTGGAGGCCTTGTCCTAAAACATGTACTAATTCAATTTAAATATGCACAAATAAAATTTAAAAATCGTTTAATAAATTTGATATAATCTTATGAGAAAATTCAAATACTTGCGTACTCTCCTCACTGGACTTCCTTTGTGCATCAGACTTCTCATATGCTTTTACAAGCTCTTTCCATACTTTCACACTTACATCAATTGGCCTTTTTTTGAGCCTTAGCTCGAGAGGGATTTTTTTTATCTTCTTTGTTTGGTTGCACTGAAATCTCTTGTAGTTTTGAGACATTCATAGCTTTATCTTCTTTACAGACCAACCTGTGCCCAATTCAGTCTCCATGTCATGGATAATTGCTTTTTGCAGGTGCATGGGTATATGTGAGAATGGAAAATGTAGATGGTTTTTGAACTGTTGAAGGCATGATTCCTTCAACCTATTCACGAGTGTTTTTCCAGCATCTATCATTCAAACTTCCCCTGAAACCACATCGTATTCTATCTTGGTATCACATCTACCAATGCAAGATGCAAAACATGGCATGGTGGAAGAAGTTTGTGTTCCAGGAGTGGTTGGGACATTGGAAGTCTCTGCTCCCTATTCCAAATTCTTAGAGTTTATTGTTATTGATTTCCTCCTGGATCTTTTGCTCAATCCAAGACTGGTTGGGGTATCAATTGATTCCCTTTGACACGGTTGATTTGGTTGCAATGTTTAAGGGGCTTTACTAGATCATTTTTCTATGTATATGGCAAGCATTGTCAAGTCCACACCATCCAATTTGTTCACTGCCTCTACCCCCAATATGGAAGCCAATGTCTCTTTATCTTTGTCAGTCTCATGTCCCTATATATATATAATTTCTTCTTTTAAATTTAGAAATTAAAAAAAAAACTAAAAACTAAAAATCAAAGAAATAATGGAAACATTTACAAATCTATAATTTGACAATGAATTACCTCATTGTGGCCAAAGTCTGCTCCCTTTGCTCCCCTTCCCTCTATTGCTTGACATTTTGAGGCGACCTAGGGAAAATTATTTTCATCCAGTCTATGGAGCAAACGAAGTACACACTACTAGGTATGAAAGTTTTCATCTAGTTTGTGGTATGAAAGCAAGCCACCAATCAAAGAAATTAAAAGAAACGAGTGATTTAAAAGAAATGAGTGATTAATGAGCAAGCTTTACCTTGAATGACTCTCTTTCTGGATTTAAATTCCTATGAGATATCTCTTGAGAGTTCAAACCCTACGATGGAATGAATAATGCAAAAATAAGACCACCAAATAACCCAAATCAACCGAAGCCTGACCATTATCTACCAAGTGGCATCCTCTTTGTACACATCTATTAGTAAAAATTCTATCTAAATATCTTTATATGGATTCAAATTGAACCAAAAGGAAAAACATACTTGGTTTTCACTTTTAAAGCAAAATCAGGGGTTTGATTTCTATCCATCCATCCTCTAATCTGTATCTCAGAAAAAAAATTAAACCGAGCGACCAAACACTGTAAACACCGTCTATCCTATGCTTTGTATCTAGCAACAAAATAAAACCGAACAACCAAATACTGTAAACACCTTCTATCCTATTCTCTGTATCTGGCAACAAAATAAAACCGAGCGACCAAATAATGCAAACACACAAGAAAAATGAAAACTAAATGATCAACAAGACCAACCTAACAAACGAAAAACAATTGAAACAAAAAATGAGAGCGACCTATGACAAATTATTTTTGTCAAGTTTGTGGTATGAAAGTTTTATTTTGTGTTTTTTTGTTGTGTGGTATGTTTTAACACAGGCGAGAATTTTTAATTTTTTGTTTTTTGATTCATTAGTCAACGCTATAGTCATCGTAATTAACACCGACTTTAGTGCCGACTTTCAGCCCTAAATGTAATCTCTTTGGGGTGCCAAAGGCGGTGCAAAGTGCACCTAATTTAGCGCCTAGTTGTGCCAAACCAAAATGTTCCTTATGCAAACATTTAGAATTGAGGTAAATGTTTTAGTAAGGGTTTTATAACATTGGAATCTAGTGTGACAACAACATATCACCAACTAGCTTGGAAAAAAATGGATATATCCTAGAAACTTTACATAATAAAAACATAATTTGATGGAACTTAAAAAAAGTTGTATTGTGTTTTAGTAACTTGAAAACTAAACTCTTTTAACTATCAAACAAATAAATTTAGATCTCATTCCTTCTCTTGGTTAATGAAGATATACATGCTAGCTAAATCAATCAAGATGTCAAAGGTTTTAGCGAGTGGCTAGACTTCCATGCAATACTAATTACAAAAACATAACGTATTAGGCTACAAATATGATTTCCATACAACATAAAGTAGGTCATGCTATGTATCAATCTTTCATTAAAGTTGTAGTAAATTGTTAAGTCATATTGGGTTGAGCCATTTGTAAATATTTGTTGGCTTTTATTTGATGAGGGGATTTCTACGTAACCAAGCCAACTACTTTGACCACGACCTCCATGGAGGATAAACACCAATCATGAAAAATAAAAAAATAAAGAATTAAAGGTTTGGATATTATTTAAGATAAATATTCTCACACTATCCAATGTTAAGTAGGTTTCAATCAAGAATAAGGAATCCAATCTCTAGTTTTTAAAGAGAAAATATATACGGTTTTAATGAATTTGTGGAAGAAGTGTAAGGTAGAGAACTAGCTAAAATTATTAGTAATAGGTTTTCTTTCATCTAGGTTAACAAGGGACCATCGAAGGGATGTTCAACTAAAATTATTAGTAATAGGTTTTATTTGTAGTCAACTTGTAAATAAATGTCTTTTGATGTGAATTTGTAGTCATCTTGCAATCATAAGATTTGAGCTCTAGTTGTCAAGATTCTGCGTGTAAACTTTTTGTGAAGAGAAAAATGTTGCAATGTCCTATTTTGTTTTTCATAGTGTATCTTAATGAAAAGAAAGCATATTAACAAGATAATTTCAATAATATTCTCTTGGTGCACAACCGTTATGTGACTATTGTCATTGTTGTGTATTACGGGATCTAGAGGAGCCCATGGAGAGAGGACGTGGACGGTGTAGAACTACTAAATCACATAGAGGAAAGTGGGTGGAAATAGATATGATAACGAAATCTACAAATACAATAGAGGTAAGAAGAGAAGGAAACCTCAACCAAAGGAGGAAGGTGTTTATGAATTCACAAATGCTACAACATAAAGGAGATAAAGTCATTTTTATGTCCATGAGGCCTTTGAGGTCAAACTTATTGGTTGAAAATGCATAGGAATGGTGATTAAATGTGATTCTATGATCAAGGGAAAACTTTGAAAATTAGGATGGCCAAAACATGATATCAATATGTCAAATATATGACTAAATTGAGGTTTTGTGTTGGATAGCATATTGGTTGAAATGATATAATTGGTGTACTAAACATTATTCACTATTTTGTGTATTATAGGGGCCAAATGAGGCCATGGCAATAGATCGTGTCATATCAAATGAGGAGACAATGGATGAAGCGGGACATCAGGTACTCAAATTTTGGTTTAACTTAGGAAAAAAATGATCTAATGGCATTTTGTGATACGTCCATATTTTTCCACAGTATTATTGAAATTTATAATTTATTATCCAATCTTGACATAAATTAATGCATGTTATTGATTATTTTAGATGGAGATTGGAGCAAATGCAGAGCCTAAGCATTCAAATAGCAAAAGAACAAGATATGTACGTGGACGTGGACGTGGACCTAAAACTATTAAATCACATAGAGGATAGTGGGTGGAAGAGGATATGACAATGGATCTTGTAGACACAACAAATGATTGCACTGAACAAGAGGTTGGTTAGGACTACAATACATGGGATGAATACTTTGAGAAAATTATTGTTTGTGGATGTTTTGTATGTCGTGGAAAGAAAAAATTCAAACGAGTGATTGTACAAAGACATTACATATATGATGAGCTTCCAGTCGGTAGTATGTCTCCTACAATCGATTCAAATCCAATAGGAATTGTGGTAAGGAATTTTCCAATTTGATATAAATAACATGTATACTTCGTTTAAACATTGTTTTATATTATTTAAATAACTGATTTTTTTCTTAATGGATACTTGCAGGATAAAGTTCTTAGTTTAAAGTTTCCTAGATCACCGACTTCCAACCTAGAGGGAAATGATCATTTATCAAATGATACATCTAACAAAAACATGTGCCAATATACCAGCTCAGAAAGATGAGGAATTGATGAAAACAAGTAACAGAACAAGAACCAGTTTAAAGATGCATAATTTGCTTAAAGACAAGGGAAAGGTGGACTACATACCCTATGAGAATGAATGTGATGGAGATGATGACTTTCCCCTGAGTTTGAGATCAATTTACAAAGAGACATTTGATCGACGACTATATTGCGCTTGGCCTAGTGATCAACAACTACCTAGAGTGTACGAGGTGTTTCAATTTTGGGGATAAAGCTACATGATATGACCCTCCAATATTCATGGAGTGAATCTAGGCCTCTTTATTGTCCAAAATGTACATGTGGGATCTAAACATAGAAACAATTCAGAACAAACCACTAGGAGATTAATGCCATATTATGGTCCATCATATTACAGTGGTGAATGGAGAAGGCTGGCAGAATATAAGCCTAGCATGTCAGCATATGGTCTAAATTCGAATATGTATACGCATCATCTCCAATTGGAAAGTGGAAAAGAAATGAATAGAGGTCATCTTATGTACATAGATGGACGTGCATACACACAAAAATATTGCAGGATTTATAAATAGTAGTAAGGGAAGGGACCCTACTGTAAGACCAAATTGTCAATTTGTTGAGGTTATAAATGATAAAGATGGAGATATGGAAAGAGAGGTTGATAGATTGATAATGGTTGAGGCTATTATGGACCTTACCATTGGGGATGAGTTATTGATTGATTACTCCTTCTTAAAACGTACTCCTGCATGAAAGAAAAGGGAAGAACAAGGTCTCCCTAAGGATGTTCTTAAGGGCGGAAAACCAAAGAATAATAAATGAGTGTGGACTGATGTTTTATAAACTATGTTGTCAAAATTGTGTTTTATTTAAATTATTGTATAAAAAAGGTAGTATATAAAATAATATTCCATTATTCAATTGATGTATATATGTTCATACAATTCATATTTTTATTTTTTAAGCCATATTTGATTATATTTCTTTGAAATTGATACATTTATGATTTATCCAATTGTTGCCAAATATTAAATAATGTTTGCATTTGTTGATGGGTAGAAGATGTTGATGAAACATGTTAGAATTGGCTATGGATGCCACCCAAGATCTATGGACCAAATGGAAAGCACAAGAAAAGAGAGAGAAATTATGACAAGAATAAACTGTATTCAATGTCATTGATATGATGATTCTGATTATGATTAATTACAAATGAGAGACCCCTTGGTTAAATAGCCAAGGTGAGAACATAGAAGGGCATAAGATTATGACAAGTGTCGTAATCTTATGACATGAGACAACTAGGAAAACCTATCACTCTACTTAAGGTGGAGAGATAATCACATGATGTGTCCACAAAAGGTGGAAATGATGAGGTAATGACATGTCAAGTCCACCAAAAGTGAAAATTCTCCAACAACCTCCTATGTGGTCCCTAAATAAACTTAACTAAGGTGTAATTATGACTTAGGACAAGGTATAAGACATTTAATTACACCAACACCCCCCCTTAAGTGCAACTTAGGGAGTAGTGAATTATTATGCAAATGACACAAAGATGCAAAGATGGGTCCCTGCTACGAGGCCATGTTAGGTACCCATGTACACACAATGCAATCAATGCAATCTCTCACAAACGAGGAAAGGGAGAAAACCTCATGGGAAAAACTCCCCCTCAAAAGAGAGATGAAATACAAAAAAGAAATTCTCTCAATGAAGAATGAGAAGGTAAAAACCCCATGTGAGGAAAAAGAACCCCCCATAAGAGAGAAGTAGAAGAGAAGCAAGGTAGCCCCCCCTCAATGTTGAGTCTCCTGCAATGATGGTAGAAGCTCGACACTGAATGCTGAAGATAATCCAATTGCGCCAAACAACGTTCCTCCCCTTAGGAAGAAACAAAACCAAGGATGTATGCAGGATATCATGAAGATGGTTGATGGATGATGGTGTCTCTGAAGAATGCTCAAGTGTCTCCATGTTGATGCCGAAAGATGACACACTCCAAACAGGCGTTCTAGGCCATACTGCTGAAGAGTACAATCCAACATCTAGTAGAGATTGATGTAGAACATAATCCAAAGACAATGGTATCCCCTCTGAAGACAAAGAAGCCTCCTCCAAATGCTGTCCAAAAGTATCCACACTCACGCCAAACTGAGAAGAATGATTATGTAGAGAATGAACAAGAGGGTCAAGGTGTTCCCTCACAACAATTGAAGAAGGTGCATCTTCATCAAAGAGAAGATGAATGCTATCAAGAGTGTCCTCCAAATCCGCAAGATGAGACTCCACAAACAAGTCTAAAATACCTGTTAGGAAGTCATCCAAAGTAGCCATATCTGGAAGACAAAGTATGTCCTGCTGCACTGAATCACTAGGAGTCAAAACTATTGAATCTCAAGTATCATCAACTGCAACAGTAGATGGAGGAGATGAAGTGCATGGCTCAAGGATTGGATCTGATGTGAGTATGCCCAAGTTCAAAAAGCCAAATGTCTCCTCAGAATCATAGTTGTGATCAACAGTCGAAGGAACATCATCATCATCAGAAGCAAACTGTGCAAAAGAATACAACCAAGATGAATGATCAACCACCCCAGTAGCAATGACATTTCTAGTCTCCAAGTCACGAACGATAACAGAATTAGGAGTGAACTCCACAGTTCTCCCATCTTCACCATGTGTGATCTGATATATGGAAAGTAGATTGTTCGTCAAATGAGGAACACACAAGACATCCTGAAAAGTGTTCTCCCCAATGCTAATAGATCCCTTCCCTGTTACACTCATGTATGTATTGTTTCCCATCAAGATAGGAGACATACTACAAGGCTGAAATGAAGAGAAGATAGTCTATGAAGATGCCATATGATGAGATGCTCCTGAATCTAGAAGCCATCTCCCTGATCCTGGACTTGAATGAGCACAAAGAGCTTGCCCTTTATATTCTGATGTTGAAGTTTTACCTTTGTCCTTTTTAGATTGTTTTGAAGTAGAAGGAGAAGAAGATTCAGACATTTTAGAAGGCAAATCAATGTGATTCTTTTTGAGAAGATTTTTCAACTCATTAATATCCTTCTTATAACAATAGTGTTCTTCATGTCCATCCTTCTTGCAATATGCACAAAAAGGTCTCTCCTTCTTAGATGATTCTCCTTTTGAAGAAGATTTTTTCTTTTCTTGATCCGATTGTGGATTTACTTGATCTTAATGTTGATTATTCTTTGCTTTCTTATGTTTCTTATCTGATTCTGATTCTTTCACTTGACAAACCACCAATGCCTGAGATTTAGAAGTCTTGATGAGACCCATTGAGATAAGCTTTTGTTGCTCATGTATCAACATCTTAGAAAATGATGCAAATGAAGGTGTAGTATATGCAGACCCCATAGTCAATCTATGAGTATGAAAGCTAGAAACAAAAGAAGCATAATCAGGACCAAGCTTGTTCATTGTATTGTACACCAATTGGATGTCCTTCTTATCAATTCCACATGCTTTACATTGCTCTTTTAGATCATTAACCTTAGTGATGTAGTCCTGGATGTTGTCAAAGTTCTTAGGATCAAGATTCATCAAATCATTATCAATTTGATAGCCTCTTACTTCATCTTTTGTACCATACAATGTTTTCAATTTTTCCCAAGCTTCATGAGAATTTTTACATGATTCAATCTGAAACAACAAATCTTGAGAAACTAGTCTACGAAGACAGCCAAGAGCTTTGACATGTTTGATCATCCATTTTAACTTTTTCTCATCATCTGTAGGTTCAGGTACCTTATTTTCAACATATAGAGAGTGACCTTCTATCATTAGAATATTCCATGCATTTTGATGCCATGTTGAATAATTATATGATGTGAGCAAAGGAAACTTAGAATGATCCATGAGAATGAAAGAGCAAAGCAAACAAATCAAAGCAATGCACCAAGAGACCCCCCCAAATCACTCAATCAAGAAACCCCCCGAGCAATATCTGATTTGGCACTTTATATTTAGTGCGTTTACAGTTGCTAGATGCCAAAAACAACAAGCTAGACTTGATCTTAGTGCTTACAAATGCCAAAATAGGCCATAATATCAAGTACAATTTTTGGTATAAAATGAGATCAATATGATCATACTAATGAGAAGTACACAAAAAATAATGCACTTTAAAAAAAAACTGCACTTAAAAATGTTACCGTAGGAGCAAGATATGAGCTCCTAAAATTCCCAAAATGAGGACGAAGCAGCAACACCTGTGAGAATCTGCAATTTTTGGAAAAACCAGGCACCAAAACAAAAAAAAATGCTTGCACCAGTGCGTAGAGCACGAAATTTTAGCCCAAATAAAAAAAAATTACTCGAAAAAAGGAGTCAAAATGAGCAAGATATTAAGCTTCAAAGTTAGATTGCAAAAACTAAAAGCTCATCCGTGAGGGGTAGAAAATTTCAAAGCACTGCTGACGTATTGCTGACGTCAGCAATTGAAAAAGTTAAATTTGACGGCCGTCGGTCAAAAAGAATATTCTCCTTCCCAAGGCTTAAAAATGACGGCCTCTAGCCCGTCGCTGGTCGGCCCACTTGGAAGAAATTAAAGGAATATTCCTCACAGAATATTCTCAGAATACTGCCGCCGGATTTTGATCGGCCGCAGGTTTTCTTCGCCGGAGTTATTTTGAGCGACTGCCGGTAAGGAGATTTTGACCGCCAGTGGAGAATTGAGGGGCCCGCTGGGGCCTGCGTGGGCCACTGGCCGCAGGCCACGTGGGACCTGCATACTCCGCGGGTACAGAGTACCCTGCAACCGGGTACGCAGAAATCTTTTTCTGCTTTTTTTGATTTTTATTTTTGATTTTTGATTTTTAAAATAAACTTTTTACAATAGAATTCTCAAATAAAAATGCCGACGACAATATATTTTTTTTTAGAAAAATATTTATCAGAAATAAACTAGCAATTGCACCTTGGTGTGCAATGGGTACGCCGAAGAGTTGTGGAAGGTCAATTAAGGAAAAAATTGGTTTAATATTAAACTCTAACCATCTTAGACAGGTAAGTACCAAACAATTGGAGACAAAGGAAGTTGGTTATGCCACTTAAAGGAGTTGCTAGGTTAACCTGCATAATTAGAAAAGTTCGAAATGGGAAATTATGGAGCCTTAATGATAAGGCTGCACAGAGAAACGTACTGATTCCAGCATGCAAGACAATAGAAAAATAAAATTTGACAATAAAGGGAACTAAGAGGGTTAATAATCCTAAATTAGACAAGGAAGACCAATATCCCCTACAACAATGCATTCACTAGGAGGCAATGTAAAAACCAACAACACCTAAACACTTATGGCACCCCCCCTGATGTTTTAAAGCAGACAACTTGGAAATAAATTGGCATAGGCCTTGGCGGACATGAGCAGGATTTTTAGAACAGTGATTAAGGACAAACTAATCTAATGGTTTCTGACGCAACCATCAGTTTCTCCGACTCACACCTAGCAAAAGACCTTCAATAGTATTGTCATTTTTTACTGTCCGTTCTATTTCTCATACTACTACCTACTAAAAATTTCCTTAAAAAAATCCTCTAAATTAGGAAGATAATCAAATTCCATTACAAAAAGGATCATGTTATGTTTGCAATAGGGGGAGAGAGGGAGAGATAGGGATATAAAGAGAAAAAGATAGAGGGGGAAGAGAGAGGGAGAGATGAATATGATGGAGAGGGAGAGAGATGGGTAAAGGAGAGAGAGAGAGGGGGGGAGGGAGATTTATCGAGATAGAGAGGGATGGGGAGAGAGATAAAGACAGATAGCAAGAAATGAATAAAAAGAGATAGAGAGAGGAGCAAAAGGGAGATAAAGAGATATATCAAGAGAGAGAGGTAGAGATAATGATATAAAATAGAGAGGGAGAGAGATATGGATATAGAGATAAAGAGAGAAAAAAGAGAAAGGAGGTGACATAGACAAGTAATAGAGAGGGAGGTATAGAGAGAAAGGAAGAGTTAGATAGAGGGGAAAAAATAAAGATAAATATAGAGATAGGGAGGGCAAAACAAGGATTGTGTGTGTATATGAGCTAGAGAGAGAGAGAGATAGAGGATGGAGAGGGAAGGAGAGAAATAAACACATGATAAAACAAGGGAGGGAGAGAAATAGAAAGATGGAGAGATAATGATACAAATGAGAGATAGAGAGATAGATATAACTTCGAAAAGGTAGAGGGTGAGAGAGAGAGAGAGATGGAAGGAGAGAGGAAGAGGGAGAGGGAGCAATATAGATAGAGGGAGGGAATGAGAGAGAGGGAGATGAAGAGATAGAGATAAAGATATAGGAAGTGATATATAGAGAAAGGTAGAGAGGGATATATATCTAGATAGAGAGAGATGATAGTAAGGTACATAAATGGTATAGATATAAGTAAATCTATGTGAAAAACATTGATATATATCAATATTAAATTAATTATTTTGACTTTAGAACAATTTTAAAAACATAGTAAATAATATAAATCATAAATCATAAACATGATCTATATTATTATTTTTAAAATAATATATTTATTTTAAAATAAAATAATATATATCCTTAATTTATTTACTTTTAGTTTCATGTAAAAAATACTTATTTTTAAATTGGAATTTTTTTAATATAAATATAATATAATATAATATAATTTAAAATAGTATAAATTGTATTATAATATAAAATATTAAGAAAAATAACTTTTAATATAAATAAAATATAATATAAACTTAAATTGTATAAATTTTATAAAATTTGAATATTATTGTCGTAATTTTCATTTTACATTATTAAGATCTTGGTCGTAACTTTCAGGATCTTGGTCGTAATTTTCATTTTAATAAACATACTCTAAAACCCTTGTTGAAACCTTACTCAGTTCTTATTTAGGCCAACTACTACCCCTATGTAGCACTTTTTTATTGTACTTCTGAATTATAGAAATAATTGAATGACTTAAGCATAACTCCATGAAGCCCCACATAATGACATGCGATTTCTATTGGTGGCATGACAATAATGAGCATTTTTGTCTCCATTCTGGATACCACTATTGCGCGGGGAAATCAAATTTCACTCCATTTCATCTGTGGGATTAAGCATGGAAAACATGCACTGAAAAGCAGTGATACCAACGGGAAAAAACTGACGAAAAAGCGGCGAAAATAAAACTGACCAAAATAAATGGTGAAAAAGTACTGGGAAAAATTGGACGGATGGAATGATTTTATTCATCTCCCGAGCAGTTTCAGCCGTTGATAGGGAAAAATAGGTTGGCTCTTTTCAAATAGGATACGCCTTCGGCGTAAATATTATTTTTTTGAGATCGTACCATCTACAATGATGATGACCTGGGGGCCGTACGACTCTTAAACAAAAAAAAATTGCTTCACCAGACGACTTGCTCTGAATCGGACGATTTGACAGTCGATCTTAGGGTTTCTGGCCCTTCTGGACGCGATGGCAGGGTCAGATTTGACCCAAAATACTCCAAAATTGCAGCTACCTTCTGGATTTGGCAACCACTCTTCAGCTTCAAACCCTCATAGATTTGGCCTCGTATGTTCGATTTGGATGAAACAAAAGGCAAAATCGACTATCTCGAACCTTCCGGATGCAATGGTGAGCTCAGATTTGCACCAGCAAGCTCGGATGTGAACCTGCAACAAAGAACCACGGACAGAACCTCCTCAGATCTAGGAACTCTCTTCAGAATAAGACTCTCCAATGGCACCCAACCCGCTCTGATACCATGTTAGAATTGGCTATGGATGCCACCCAAGATCTATGGACCAAATGGAAAGCACAAGAAAAGAGAGAGAAATTATGACAAGAATAAACTGTATTCAATGTCATTGATATGATGATTCTGATTATGATTAATTACAAATGAGAGACCCCTTGGTTAAATAGCCAAGGTGAGAACATAGAAGGGCATAAGATTATGACAAGTGTCGTAATCTTATGACATGAGACAACTAGGAAAACCTATCACTCTACTTAAGGTGGAGAGATAATCACATGATGTGTCCACAAAAGGTGGAAATGATGAGGTAATGACATGTCAAGTCCACCAAAAGTAGAAATTCTCCAACAACCTCCTATGTGGTCCCTAAGTAAACTTAACTAAGGTGTAATTATGACTTAGGACAAGGTACAAGACATTTAATTACACCAACAAAACACATACTAATACCCAAGATCCAACTAGTCTATTAAGATTTGGACGGGATGATCCAAACCATCCTTTAAACAATACCAGGGTGAAAATAGCAACATTGAAGAGAATACTACCAGCTGAGAAGTTTGTAGAGCTGATGAGATCCGCATACACTGATGACATGCCACCTAGCCTTAATGATGATGATCATGATAGTGAAAATGCAGTGCACGAAGAAGGATTGAATGAAATTCTTATAGGTTTCTTTGGGGATGGAAACAATGATGACAATTATGATCATATGGTTGAAAATAATGATGATAGCAGGGGTAATTACCACCAACATAATGTTGATGATAACAACCTGAAAGACTCCATCAAGCAAGCAACGAAGACACCCGTGTTCAAATCGGGCGCAATTAGAACCTCAAAACTGGAATGCACATCAATATTATTAGAAATCAAGTCACTATTTGGTTGGTCAGACAAAGGATTCACTACCCTACTGAAGTGAGTTGAAATCTATTTCTTAATTTGCATTGTCAATTGGTGTACATAATTCATAAACTTTCATCAACTTTGTTTATATTTATTTAAGGGGATTTTAAAACCATATATTGTATATAAACATTCCTAGTATAGATTGACATATCAAACATGTTCATCATAAGTCAAACATTCAATTGATTTAATCTATGGCAATCTTACAGGGCACTAAAAACTAAAATATTCCCTAAAGAGAATGTGTTGCCATCAACTTGCAAAGAGGTGTGTCTGTTGTTGGTTGAGTTGGGGATTGAATACAAGCAAATCCATTCATGTAAAAATGATTGCATTTTATACATAGATGAATATCAAAACAAGGTACAATTCCATGTATGCAAAGAGAAGAGATCGTACAGATGTACAAGGTCCTATAGTTCCAAAGAGGGTTTTACATCACATGCCAATTATACCTAGACTTTAACGAATGTTTCGTTACAAGTCACTTGCACAATTGATGGAATGGCATGCAAAGAACAAGAGTAAAGATGGATTCATGTGAATTTTGACTAACTCCAAAGCAATGAAACACATAGAGGAAAAATGGCCTAGAAAATTCAAAGATGAACCTCGTAGTATCAGGTTTGGTCTTGCAATTGATGGAGTGTGCCCATTCTCTTTCTTGAGCTCAAATTATAGTGTTGGGCCAGTTGGATTGATAGTATACAATATTCCCCCATGGATGAGTGTTAGAAAGGAGCACATTATGTTGACTCTCATTGTTCCAGGAAAACATCAAGTTAAAAACATGGATGTTTATCTTACGCCTTTTATTGATGAGATGCAACTACTATGGAAAGGCATAAGAATGTATGACATATCACGCCCTCCATCAAATAGGTCCTTCATGTTGTATGGTGTGCTATGTTGGACTATTCATGATTTCCCAGGACTTAGTGTTTGCTCTGGTAAGATAAAATATTTACGTATTTACACTCATAATTTATTTTCATCCCAACTTTCATACTTAGTTTTATACTATTATTTTGATGTTATTAACATTACTTATTGAATTGCAGGGCTTCAAAAAAAGGGGATATTTGCATGTCCAAGATGTGTAGAACAATTTCAAGGGCAATATTCTAAAGATCTATATAAATTTATTTATGCAAACAACATGGTTTTTCTACCACTAGATCATAAGTTTAGAAATTTCTTGAAGAATCAATTTGATGAAAAAGTTGAAAATAGAGGCCCTCCCATGATTATGGGTCTAGGTGATTGGCTTAAGAAGTATGAAGATGTTGAATTGAAATCTTGGGAGGATTTTTTTGATTGGGGCGATTCAATTGAAGAACTAGAACAAGTTGTAGTTAATATGCCAGAAGGAATGAAAAGGAAATCCATATTTTATGAGCTCCCTTACTGGAAGGATCTATTAATATCTCACCTATTAGATCCTATGAACATCTTAAAAAATGTACCAGATTCTATATTTTAACATATATTAGGCAAAGAGAAGGACACCTTGTCTTTGAGGAGAGATATTGCTCTTTTGCGTACCAAAATTGATAGAAAACATTTGTGGCCAAATAGGGAAAATGAAACATATGCAAAAGCTCCATGGATTTTGAAAAAAAAAGAGCTAGACCAACTAAAAAATGTCATCCATTCAATAAGGACACCTAATGGCTATGGGTCATCATTTGCTAAAGCTTTTACAGTTGATAGACATATCACAGGATTTAAAACACATGATTTTCATAATTTTATTAAGGTATTATATATCATCATTTAACATTTACTGGTAACATTGATTAAGTACTAAATATATTTTGATATTTTGTTGTGTGAGAAAAAATTACTAATGACCTTTCCATAAATGTGTTTGATAGCATATCATGCCATTGGCAATTAGGGGGGATTCCTGTCAGACAATTGACTGAAGGAATGCCATAAGTCAGTTGTCAGCATTTACAAGGTAAGTGGTTATATGAAATGTTCATGTGTGAGAGACATAGAGATATTATATTGCATTTTAATTTTTTACTAAAGGTTCATATTAATTTACTATTCTTATATTAGGTGGGTGACCTCCAAGGAGATCCATGAATGTGAAGTGCCAAAATGGAAGAAGGGAATTGTAGAAATTGTATGTGTATTTTAGAAGGAGCTCCCTTCAAGTTTCATGGACCTACAAGTCCATTTACTTATACACCTAGTCGATGACATTGAATTAGCGGGTGTCGTATCAACAAGGTGGATGTTTTTCTTTGAGAGGTATATGAAAACTCTAAAAAGATATGTCCGAAAAAGGGCACATCCAGAGGGTTGCATGGCTAGAGGTATGTATTAAATGAAGCATTTTTCTTCCTATGTGAATTCCTTGGTAAGGATTTTGAAGATGGGCCACATTTCTGGGATGAAGAACGAGCGTAAGATATTATTGATGGAGAAAAACCACAATCTAATGGTGTTCAAGTAGAAATTAGTAAGTAAATTCATGATCAATGTGGTTATTTTTCTTGCAATCATTAATTTACTTTGTAATTTATTTATCAAATTAACAACATGAAATTGGAGTTTGAAATAAACATGTTGACATGTAATAGGTGTAGACGAAAGTGCTATACTCAACAAGTTCATTTTGTACCACATGGACTTTATGAACAAATGGATTGATCTATATGATAAAAAGAGAGAAGTGTTAGAAGCAAGGAGACAGTTTAAGAGATCAAACCCAAGGAATACTCCACTTCCCACTGATCTACTTGGGGAATGGGGCAAATATTTCACACTAGAATGGGTTACTGAACAAATTCAAAATCAAATAGAAGATGCAGGTATAGATTCAAACATAACAAAAGACGAAATCAACATGTCTAGAGGATGTGAAAGAAAGCTATAGTTGGAATTTTACAAAATGTTGTTTCCTTATAGTTTTGACACTATTAACTATTTTAATATTCATTATTATATTTTTTTCACTAAAATAAATGGCCTTTCATAGGTGAGGAAATATCCAACAATGTGGGCATATCATCAACATTATTGTGTAGAAAGTGTAGATGTAAAGAGATGATCGTTCGATTGTGGCATCATGGTTGACTTCAAGCAATCCAGTCGATCAATCTCAAAAGATAAGAATATAATTGAAGGGAATCTATAATATGTTGGGAAAATACAAGAAATTATTGAGTTGGATTACCGCTCTTTTAAATATTTTATTTTTAAGTGTAGATGGTATGAAGCATTTGAGAGGATACAAAGACATTCTCATGGTTCCTACCAGAGGATAAGGAGCCTTATGATCTACCAATTCATTGTGAGCAAGTATTTATTTAACTCAAACAAGAAGCGGTAGTGATCATTAATCTATTAATTCATAGTTTATTGTGATTATATACATGTGTTTATTAATCAATAAAATTGTTATAACATACGTCTAATATATGTATGTTGTTCATGTGCAAGTATTTTTCTATGAAGATATTTTGGACCCAAAATGGATATTTGTCATACCTTATGATCCAAGATTAAGGCATGTATTTGACGATGCATTAGTGGATACTGAGCAAAACAATGATGACCAACAAAATGAGAGAGAGGGATTAGAGAACATCGGAAAAATTGACATCCACGATGATGTTGAAGATGGTTATGTTTAGGCACAAGAAGACAACAATCCAAAGTTAGATGATGTTATGGAAGACAACAATATGGATGGTATAGAAAATGATGATCCAAATACATCTGATAACAATATAGATGGTCTACAGTCAAATTTCAATGATGATGAAGATGATGTAGGTCAAGATGAGGATGATGATAATATTAAATAATTGAAAGAACATATGAACATTGATAATGATACACTAGATGGCATTGTAGCAGACAATAATGTTAATGACCAAGACTTCTAAATTTTTAGAATTATTTGCAATCCGTGTTTAAAAAAGGTTGATTCTTATAGTCTAAACTTTGAAATGCTCCAGTAATATTATTTGTGTCGATACAAATTACCTATTGCAATACCCTTAAATTGTTCAATCTTGGGTATGAATTGTTGGCATAAAAAATTAGGATTACTTGGATGCTTCTTCCATTCATTTTGTATCAACATGTGTTCATGAAGACACAAAAGTTAATAAAATATTAATGCACGTAACTCACAATTATTTAAATAAGCAACTTTGTTAACTTTATTATTTTTAGATAGTTTCCATTTTTATGTTGAACATAATTTTGAACATGTAATTGAAAACATCCACAGTAAATGCTTTATTGTATCAACATATTCATTCACATAAGCATAGTATTGAGGCTCAATAACTGATATTCATTCAAATATAAGAAGAAATAAGTATGGAAAACATAAGAAAAATATAGAATGATAACACAGTCATGGAGAATCTATGATAATAAGATGTTTTATTTCATTCATAAGCTCAAAAGTTACACCAGCAGAGTTTTTTTACACCCTTCCACTCATACCTTTATTATTTTTTATCAAATTTTATATAGAGATTACATAATATCAACCATAATCCCTAAGCCATTAACCATTAAACTACCTAAACCGTAAGCCCCAAATCCCTTATCTTTTGACCCTTAAACCCTAACCCCTTGTTAGGTCTCAAAAGTGCAGGTTTTGAGCCTTAAGAGGGTGCCAATCTCTTAGAACACTTTTGGCCAATGAATGAGGCAAACAAGATTGATCACCTCCTACTCTTTATGCTCTACTAGATCTAGGCGGGTGTACCTAAGTGATAGGGCAGACTTAAGGGTTTGAGAATGATCTTCTAATTTAGGAAATCTACTCACAATGGCACATGGGGGTGAAGTAGATGCACTATTTGATGACTAATACCTATTGAGAGTGTTTGAATAATCAAGAATGAGAATTGAATTTATATAAAATGTTCTAAAGTTGACTAGTTCCTAATCTATTGGGTGAATGGAGTTGATGGGTGGATGATGGAAATGGAGATAGATGTGTACGATAGGTAAACCTAATATTCAACTTAACTCTAATTGTTGGGCACTTTGGAATGTTTACACCTTGTGTAAACATGCAGGTTTGTTTGTTACAATACTCTTCTTTAATGATCCTAGTGTTATTTCGTCAAATTACTATGATGCTATGAAAGGATTTTTAATTCTTCGTTTAAGGGAAACCAATCAGGTTAATTACCTTTAAAGGATTTTAATCCCCGAGGGAGCTAATTAAGATGAATTAACTAAAAGGATTTTAATTCTCTCTCACCAAAACCCACAAATGTGCCTTGATAAATCTTACAAATTTAAGTAACTTGAAGAAACCACTTTGGAGACAACACAATAATAGATAACCATGAAATTTAACACAACAATTGAACACCAAAATAGATTACCAATTATGAGCAATCTTCTCCATTATGTTGTTTCAAATTATATATATTTATAGCAAAAGTCTTTGATATGATATGGATGGGTGGAATGTGCAATATATCTTCTTACTAATGCCTACTATAACGAAAATGAAAATGGAATATGATATGATGATCCTCTCAAAATTGCCCTTGGTTTCCTATTTATATAGGAAGCAACAAGCTTAAGGCCTTTTACAAAAAGAGACGACCCTTCAAAACTACTTCTTTTACTAACAACTAATTAATTTGCATAATTAAAGAAATAACAAGGCTTAAGACACTTTAGACGTATGTTTCCTTTAATCAACGTAGAAATCCCATGATCATCGATCTGGAAAAGGTTTCCTCTCCATGATAGATGTCCAGATGCCCTTGCCTTAGTGACCTAATTATCTGAAGCCAAATACTTCTCTTTCCATTGATACATCATAAAATCCGATGGCCACTGATATTCCTAGATCTTTGGTATGTCTGCAAGATGAGTTTGCCATCGACTATCTAGTAGTGCCTTTGTATCATTAACAAATTTTAGATATATAGCATCAAGAGAAATCAATCCATCCATGATCAAATTGAGCCTGTGAAGATTGGTGTCACTATCCCCCTGAACATGGGTTAAACACTTATGAATAACTTGACCAAATTCCATCTTCCATTCATCCAAGTCTTTTACTTGACCATCATCTTTCACAATTCCCGGTGTATACCATTGTTTTAAGGTATGTAATGAATCCATTCATGCCACAATCCTCTTATCCTCCCCTTGTATATACTGAAATTCATCAACAATCATTTTAACTATTTGCTTAGTTGGTTTTAATGTTGTAGGAGCATCAGGACTCCTTTGTAGAACTCTACATAACTTAGATAGAATGCGCTGAATAGGCTACCACCTTTTGAATAGGGGGTCTAATACAAGCATATGTGCTTTTATTTGATCAATTTCTTGCTAAAGTGATTTATAATTGTCATGCACACTATCCAGTTTATCAATAACCAACTTTATTTTGTGCTCAAGAATATTTTGCATAACTTCACAAACTTGTCTTTTTACTTCATCCTTAGCCTCCTTCATTTCATCCAATTCCTTCTTAGGAGCCTTTGCTTGCTCATCCTGAATGCTTTGTACAATATTTAATGGGGCACTAGGAGGCTTATATAACACTATCTCCTTGCTTTGTGAAGTTCCTGCTCCTTTTAATTGTTCTTTCAATTTGACATTCTCCATAAACAGTTTATTAACTTCATCATTTAAGAACTTTTGTTCCCTTTCATACTCCTTTAATTTATCCTCCAATCCCTTAAAAATTGCATGAGTGAACATGGCTGAGTGCATGGTCATTGTGGTTGCCTCCAAAGGGGTGGTGTCCTGTATTGTTCTTACCATTGCTGCCCCTTTCATTCCCTGTATTACATCCAACAATTTAGGCTTCTGTGTGTTTTTTTGCTTGATCCAAATGGCCAAGGTTTCAATTTTGGGATGATACCCATTTCCACTTACTCCTTCATCAAAGTTAAACTATGCAACTAACATTGGATCTTCTTGAGCCCATACTTGATCAAGTAAAAACATTTTCTTTAGTTCCAACCCAGGAAAAATGAGTATGTTGCTCTTCAAAATCATCTCTCTAGCCTTTTGAAGGATAATTTGATTCTTTTCTGGTTCTTCAATTCCCACTTCACTTGACTCCATTTTCTCTTCAATTTATTTTATCTTCATCTTTGTCCAAAAATCCCTAAACTCTGGAGTCTTGATGAACTCATCATCCTCTATAAACCTCCTAGAAGCAATTACTTTCTCATCTTCATGAAAATTTGCACTTTTTTCTTCTGCATCATCCATCCTTTCCTCATGCCTATGGGCGCTAGTCTCATGGATGGGTTGATCAACCTCAATATCACCCTTTAATGATTGCAATACAGTGGCCACCTCTTTAGTATCTCCCACCACTTCACTCTCCTCATAAGGTACCAATGGCTTAGTGCTCTGTGTCTTTTGTCTCTTGGGAGGCAATTGCTCCATGGGAGACTCTGATGTTGTGTCCGGGGTGTGATCTGTAGTTATCTTAAGATCACCATGTTCCTGAAGATACACTTCTATTTTACTATATAAATCCTCAAATTTATAAATTATTTGATTGATTCTCTTGATGCGGTCTTTTTCTTCAACGAAATAGCCAGGGAAAATTCTATCATGTTGCTTCTTTTTTTCTTCAAGCTTCATTATAACTTTCCATTTCTTCCGTTTGAGGGACACCTCTGAAAAAGTAAGGTAGTTTCTTATCACATTTTCCTCATAATCTACTTGGTGTGCCACTGTCATTTTTGTGAGAAGATTATGCCTTATGTGATACATATGATTTTTAGGGTCAAAGGCTCTTGCTTTTCCAGAACCCAACGCATATCTTGTCTTCAAGTAATATTGCAACTCTTCCAGTGTATCTGAGTCTATTGTCCAGTCTCCACATTTGGTTAAGTTTGGCAGAAATGTGCCCTTCTTTTGTTTGTGCATTACATCCTTTTCCATCCACATCATTTGCCACATAAATTCAAGAAATGCTAATATGAGGGGCACAAACTTTGGTAGTATGTGTGGAGCAGCAGGGCAGACATAGATTCTTATTATTGTAACTGTTAACTCTTATGATTTGCACCCAAGCTGAGATTTAACATAGCCAATCATGAGTAACATGGGGACTTTTCTAAGGCTGTGGGTGACCTTATGACAGAAAATTACCTCCAGAGAAAGCTGGTTCTTTATTAGTTTAACCTAAAACTACTTGTCTTTCTGAGGAAAAGGTAAGAAAGTTGCAATACAGAAATGAAACTAAAATTCTTATACTATGATGAAATACCCAAACTAACTAAAAGCACACATATTCAACTTTGTTACACTTTTAAATTAACAAATTGATAGGAGGCTTACACAACTCATCTCTGCATATTGTTTACATAAGTACTTCATAAGAGGGTGCTTACACAAGAATTTAGAAAGAAAAGACATATTTTCATAACTTGAAATCTTGTGTTGTTCACACAACTCATAACCTGTAAACTGATATTTTATTGCAAGCAGGTACTTTTAATGAGACAAAAAAACAAGGAAAAAACACAAGTTTTCACAAAATATATTGATCAATCGCCATGACATGTTCACAAACAAAACAAGTGATGAGAAGGTAAAAGTGTATCAATACTATTAATTATCCAAGGTACTCACAATTTGCATGACTGAATGAGTTACAAAATAATACTGAAGTCTGATGAAGAACAATCTCCAGAAATCTACAAATTAAGAACTAAACTCCAAAATGAGTTACATGAGCCAATATAAACACAACCCAAGTGGTTGTACCAAAATAGGAACAAACAACCACCTTGGGTCGGATGCCCTTAAAAAACCTAAAAAACAAGGCATTGGATTCCTCATAATACATCTCCAACATGTGGGGAAGAAGGTTTTGGTCAAACCAAATACCTTAGGTAGACAAAACCACCAACAAGGTACATTAATATCCCCTACAAGTGTGAGAACATGTCTCCAAACTGAAATAACTTCTCCAATATTCTCTCTACTTGCCTCATTCCTCAATTGAAAATTGAAAGGCTTAAACATTTTGTAATTAAAGAATAACAAAATAACTTTAAGGTTTATAATGAATCTTAAAACCATTTTGTTTTACAATAAATATATATGCAAAATGAAAAATAAAATCAAATCCTATGAATAGTTTGAGGTGGCAATTTGAACTGAAGTGGAGCCCACATGTTGAAATGGCATTACATGTATCACAAAAGTCTCACAAGGTGTCACAAGGTATTACATTAAGAAGTTTTTAAAAAACCACAAAGTGCAAACTGCCTTAGGCAAAAACATCAATAATAGGGTCGTGGGCTCATTATTTTGATACTTGATGTTTGATTAAAATAAATATGGAAAATGCCCTCCATCAGCTTTTCTAGGGTTGAAACCCTAAAAACATGATAGAGAAAAGAAGAAACATTTCTTCTCACTCTTTCTCGAAGCTTCATGAAGAAGAAAACACCACTGCCATGAGAAAACAACCCTAGCTCGAGCTCGTGCTTGGATTCCTTGTATTCATGTCATTATGAAACTTTTCTGATGATTTGAGGAAGAAAACATAAAGGTAAATCATATTTTTTTTGTTTTGATTCAAATTTGGCTTTCATCTTCTATTTTGGAACTCTTAAAAGCTTCCAAGTTGCGGCTATGATATACTTCTGATGTATTTCTTCTTTTTCCTTCTATATTATCTGGCCGCTATGGTAACTCCATTTCGAATCTTGTGGAAGCATTTGTTGACAAAATTTTTGAAGAATAAGATGATAGTTGTTCTGGGTAAGTACATTCTCAAAACAAAATGAATGATTCTCTTAGATTTACCCTCTCTTCAATGATTTTTCTTGTGATTTTTATCATGCTTTTTCCTATAGCTTTCATACTATTTTATGGTTATGGGTATGAAATATTCTCAACGAATTTTCTAAAGAATACTCATTGTCATTCATTATGCCATGACTTTGGCTATTTTTGTGACTTTATTTATTTGACTCAAAACAATTTTTGGGTCGAGGGTTTTCCTTGATGTCAAGGGCTTGATATTTTATGAAATATGCTTCTTGGCTCTGAACAGATCATGACTTCAACCTTTTCCACAAAAACCATAACACTGAAAAGGGCTTCAATTTTTTTTTTTGAGAAATTTGAATGACTGCTTTCTAAGATTGTCCACCTTTTCAATTGGGCAAAAGTTATAACTCCATGCTATATTTTCTTTTATTACATAGCTTGGATGATTTAAACATTTACCATTCAACATCATGTGCTACTGTTTGATCTGTGTGTCTCCATTGTTATGCTTCTCCTAAACTATTTCCATCCTCAACATCTTTCTTTTGACATTATGAACATCTAGAAATAGGAGGAAGTGAGAAACACCAATCATGCCATCTCTGTAGTAGTTGTTTTATTATTTGATCCTTGATCCCTAATCCCTATACTCCATACAATAGGTACTATCCCAAAACAATCATATAACATGATTGTATTCTGCCTCTCTTGATGTTGAGTTAAAAAGAAATGATTTGCAGACAATGATCACTGTATATGTACTGTGTTCTGCACTTTAGTTACAAAAAAATTGCATCTCACACACTTGGACTGCCTTTGACATAAATGATTGCTCCATTTCATTATCATTATCATGTGTAAATATTAGGCCATAGGATATTCAATCATGATACATTTGCAGTAGCTCCATTTGAAGTATTCTCAACATTCAATAGATAATGCATCTTTCATGCCATTTGTTATGAAACTCAGTCCACTAGTGCTATGTATAATTTTATGCTAAGATAATAGTCTCTGAATTATTCACTTTCATTATTCAGTTCAAAAGCTGATTGAGGGAAATTGCCCTAAATCCACTGTTACCCCAGAAATTGTCATTTTATATCAAACCAAAACTGCTCCTAATTTGTTGTTTCCTGCATCAATTGCTATACTACAGTGACCTCATACAAATGAACTACTTCATTGCTGAATAGTCATTTAATACTTTCCATCAAACTTAGATAGCATGATTATATATGAAAACTTTCCATTTAATACAAACTGATGCATTCTCCTAAGAGCACTTCCTTAATTCAAATCTTGAGTATAGAGGATTAAATGCACATTAGATGTAGTACACTAACTGACTGTAATGTAAAAGCAATATCTTTACTGAGATATCAGTTGACTTTATAATTGCCATTCTTGTATACTTCTTGCATGAAATTCAACATTTCTCAATATTCTTACTTTATGATTCCCATGAACAATTAAATATCACCTATGACAGTGATTATTTGCTCACTGCCATAAATGATAGTTGCTTATTTGTGTGAATCATAGAGGAATGATCCATTTAATGAATGATCTCACAATACCATCAAAAGCACATTAATATAGCATGCCAGGCTCAACCCTTGTGGGAGCCACATTTTATCCCATGTGCTAAAACTTGATAAAACAAGAAAATTGATTTCCTTGTATCTACACATGAAACAAATAGTTAGAAAAATATGTGCATATTCTCAAAAGGATTGATGATCTTGTTTTCTTTTCTTTGAACATAGACAACTTATTGCTTGTTTGATGCATGTGAAGGGAAGTTTATACACTGGTGGGTGGATATATATGTAGTGTTAGAGATCGTTATTGCTTAGAGCTCTGCTCTAACCTCATTTGCAACTCTTTTCAGATGTAGGACATGAAACAAGGAGCTACAGAGGACACAAAGCAAATTGGAGCAGAAGACCATGCCAAAAAAAAAACCCTGACTAGTCATCAGGAAATGACTGGCCTCTTCCTCTATATATGCATTTATTCTTTTAATCTATCAATGTATAAATTGTACTTTATTTCCATTGGACAAGCTAAATCTCATGGCTTTTGTGAGATAGATTTGAACTCTTGAATCAATAAAGATTTTCTTTTAGCAATATTTGTGTAAATATTTTCAATATTTTATGCACTTGTATAAATGCAATAATCTATTACTGAAAAATGTAATCTTTTTTATTCTTATGTTTATACATTTGAATGCAATATAGGGAAGACTGATATGAAATGCACTTCATTTTCACTTTGTAAACACCTTTTAACTCACTCAATTTGACAAGAAACAAAAATGAGTAACATTTCTGGCGACATCTGTTGCATGTTTTCCTGCTAAACATTAAGACCAGTTGCCTAGGCTATCCATTGGGCACGGGGTCACTCAAAAATTTAGATCAGATTTGAAAACAACTTGACTCAATGCTGTAACTCAATCATGATAACTCAAAACTCCCTGGAGTTTATTGAAAACCAAACAATACTAGAAAACTAACTAACTATGCTGAAAAGCACTTAGGGAAACTGGAAACAACATCAAATCTAAGGTGCAACAACACTTATTGAAAACAAAAACAAAAACTAACATAAGCATATAAATCAAACCTCAAAGCAACGCTTGAGGTGTATCCCATTGACTGAGATAGGTAAAATCTCTCCATCCATCTTGGACAATTGGAATGCATTGTGCTCCTTGCACTCTGTGATAACAAATGGACCACTCTAGAAGCTGTCAAACTTTGTATGCTTCCTTGGCCTGCTTTTTAGCTCATCCCGGTTGAGTACAATATCACCTTCTCTAAAAATTCTAGCAGTTGTCGTTTTGTCAAAAAATCTTTTAGTTTGGAGTTGATGATACTCCAAAGACTTCATAGCTTTGTCTCTTGTCTCTTCCAACTCCATGAGCTGAGCAAATCTAACTACTAAGGGAGCCTGTTCCTCAAACATTTCCAACTGGTGCATAATGTCAAGAGCTAACAACTCTACAAATAAAGGTAATTTGGCTTCCTTACCATAAATCAACACATATGGAGAATTTCCAATAGACCTTTTGAGAGTTATCTTATTTTCCCATAAGGCAGATTTCAGCTTGGTGTGCCAAGCTCTCTGATTGTCCTCCATTATTCGTTTTATAATTCTGATCAAGTTCTTGTTTGTGCTCTCAGCCAAACTATTACCCTGGGTGTAATAAATTGATGAAGTGTTCAAATATATACCATTTTTCACTGTCTAATCAGCCATTATGATTCCCACAAATGCCAAGGTATTATCTGAAATGATGGAATCTAGAGCACCAAATCTAGTTATTATCTCATCATAAAAAAATAATACAAAGGTTTCATTGGCTTCTTTCAAGGCTACTGCCTCAGTCGATCTTGTAAAATAATCTGTAACAGTGAGTACCCACTTGTGCCCAACACTGGAAGGTGGGTTTATGGGTCCAATGAAGTCAATGTCCCATTTCATGAAGGGCTGCTCCACTTGAATTGGTTGCAAGGGTAGTGCTGGCAACTTTTCCTTTACTACAAATATTGCACATTTCACACATTTTCTGGCCCATGCATGGGCATCCTTAAACATGGTTGGCCAGTAATAACCAACCCTCATAATCTTCCATGTTGTTTTTGGGGAAAAATGACCCCCTGCAGTTCCATCATGGAACTCGTGAAGCACTTTCTCAATCTGATTATGATCAATGCACCTTAACAAAACACCATTGAGATCTTTTCTGAATAAGACATTATCTATCAAAACATACGAAATAGATTGTAATCTGAAATATCTCCTCTTAGCTCTATCTAAACCTAGTGGAAATTCACCAATTTGTAGAAAATGAGTCAAATCCTTAACCTAGATTGTTGCTAATGCAGGTGCAACATTATGATCTTGATCATCAGTGAGTAAAACAACCTTTGTCTTTGTTTTTTGTTCATTTTCTGGTGTTGAGGCAAGTTGTTCATAGAGTCCCTTTCCTCTTACCAGCTTTGTGATTTTAATATCCACATCAAACTCCATGACTTTAGTGATCCATCCAAATCTCTTTTCATTAAGATCCTTACTTAGCAAGAATTCTTTTACACTTGGATGTGCCACCATCAAGTGAATCCTGTTATTGGAAACCAATGGCTTAAATTTTTTTAGGCTTCTTATGACAACCAGAACATATTTCTCCACAAATGAATGCCTTTGTTCATAATATGCCAATCCTTGGCTGAAAAATGCAATGGATTGTTCTAAGCCTTCACTATTTTGCTAAACAAGCATTACAGAAACAAAATCTACATTGCCAAATGCATACAAAATAAAGTATTTTGTGAAATCTGGGTTTACCAGTGTGGGAGTTGATGCTAAAGCCTCTTTAATGGCTTCAAAACTACATTTAGCTTCTCTAGTTCAATTTAAAACTGCATTCTTTCTTAACATAGCAGTCAAAGGCTGTAAAAGGTTTGCAACATCAGGTATAAACCTTCTCAAAAAGTTAAAATTTTTCCTAAGAAACTCTGCAGTCCTTTCTTGTGATTGGGTAATGGTAGCTCTAAAATGGCTTTGATCCTTTCAGGGTCAATTGTAATTCCCTATTTTGAAACTATGTGTCCCAACAGTTTACCCTCATGAACAAAAAAGATGCTCTTCTTGGGATTAAGAGATACTCCATACTCCCTGCATTTTTCAAAAACTTGTTTTAAATGTAGTAAATGCTCATTAGCATTTTTTGAGAATATTGTGATGTCATCTAGATATATGAGCACAATTTTATTGATTAAGCCTTGAAAATCCATATCCATAGTCCTTTGAAAAGTGGCTCCAGCATTGGATAGGCCGAAAGACATTCTCTTGTAGGCCATAGTGCCCCATTTTGTTATAAAGGCAGTCTTGTATTGGTCCTCTTCTTTGACCAATACCTAGTTATAACCAGAGTATCGATCAAGCAAAGAAAATATCTTTGAACCAACAATAACTTGGAGGATCTGTTCCATGGAAGGTAATGGATAATGATCTTTTAGAGATGCTCTATTAAGATCTCTAAAGTCTACACATAATCTAATTTCACCATTTTTCTTTCTAACCAAAACTAGGTTAGAAACCCAGGAGGTGTGTATAATTGGAAATACAATACCCCCCTCAACTAACCTAGTCAGTTCTTTAATAATTAAAGGTTCAAGCTTGGGGTTCAAAGGTCTCTGCTTTTGTCTTATAGGCTTTATGTTGGGTTCTAGTTCTATTGTGTGTTGAGCAATTCTAGGATCAAACCCTTTCAAATCAGAATAATCCCAAGAAAAAATATCCTAAAACTCTTGACATAAAGTAATGAAGCCTGTTTATCTGATTTAGAACAAAATTTTCCAATCTTGAGAAGCTTACCTTTAAAGATCTCCAACTCTTCGTAATGCTCCTCTTTAATCTGAATGCTAGTTTTGTTCCTTTTCAGCTGGTCATCAACATTAAAAATGGATTCTAATGTAACCAGGCCCATGGGCAACTTATTTGTTTTCAGCTGGATAATCTAATCCTCGTATTGTTGTTTTAAATTCTCTTGATTCATAACAAAAAATTGATCTTCCTCAAGCAAAACACTTAGAATTTTCTCATTGCTTTCAAAGACCTGCCAATTAATATTGTTATTTGGGATAGAGGGCCTAACAACAATTTTAACATGTGGTTGTACTTTCTCTTTCCTGATCTCATTGGGTATGTCAAATTGTGCACCAATTGTAGCCAATCTTTTTGCATGCTTGTTCTGACTCCTAGGGACTGAAATTAGATTAAATGCATTGAAATCCTCAATTATATCCCATACCCTATGTTTATAAGATTTCAAGGTATCATTCTTTGTTACATTTAACCCTCTCACCTGATTAACAATTAGTTCACTGTCCCCAAACACTTGTAAGCAACTGATTCCTCTTCTCCTTTCCCACTCTAAGCCTTGTATCAGTCCTTCATACTCAACAAAATTGTTACAATAGGAAAAGGAAAACCTGAAAGCAACATAATACCTATCACCTTGTGGAGAAATCAACATTGCACCTCCACAAGCTCCATTTATTCTTCTGGAGCCATCAAAGTACATCTGCCAAAGCTCATTCTGTTGTGGTAATTATTGTTCTGCTTCCTTTTCAATGTTTAACATCTCTAATTCTGGTTCATACAACACATAATTTCCCAATCCAACCTCCTGAATGAGTTCATTTGGATTATCTACTATGTTTTCTACTGCCCACTCATTTACCAACACTTCTAGTATACATTCAGCTTGCAGCTCCTGAGCTGCAACAAGCTCACTTTCTTTAAAAACAACACAATTAACATTAATTGCACTTGGCACATAAGACTCGATGTGATCTTTTGCTAATGATTCTAATTTAATTGTTACTTTGGTCCCATATATGGTCCTAAATAGCATATGGGACTAGTCAGATGATAGATAGGCTCCAATCTTTGCAGTGAAGTCCCTTGCACAGGTTAAAGAAAGGAGGTAAGTCAGTAATGAAAACATCCTAGGGAATTGAAAAATTTAGACAGGCATGTAATGTGAGTCCCAAATCTTTGATAACACCCATAGTGTTAACTGTTGTACCATCTAGTTGAAGCACTCCTTTCTCAAGGGGCTGGTATTTCAGTCCTAACTGGTTTGCAATCTTCTTTGGCATGACTGAACTATTGGCTCCACTATCAACCATGCAATTATGAACTAGTTTGTCTCCTACAATCAATGTCACATAGAAAGGAGGAGGCTTAACACCCTTTTCAGCCTCTTTTCTTGGTTGTTTATTTTGCTGCATATCCTTATCCTTCTATTCATTTGTGAAAATAGCCTTAACAGTATCAACTGAAGGTTCATTGGTCACTATTTTTTCCATTAAGGCAAATTGTAACAACTCCTTTTGGCCTAGGATTTCCAAAGAACCCCACATGGACATTGTGATATTCATTTTTTTCATGTTTTCAACAATATTGAAAGGCAATGCAAGATTTATCTTATGTTGTACCCTTGCAACAATAGGCTCAGTTTCCAAGTGGGGTTTCTCCTTGGTAGCTACTTGTGGATTTCTCTACAAATGTAGGGAACTTGTGATGTAGATGGCTCTGTAGCTACTACTTTTCCTTTATCAGCTGCTTGCTCAAGTTCAAAGGCTTTTTTCTTTGCTCTTGTGTTTGCAGCAATTGGAGAATCATTTGCATTGACTCCACAAAACTCTTCCCCTTTCTAGTTTAAAAGGGTAGCTTCACTTGAAGATTGGTCTTGCTGCTGCAAGGTTCCATCATTAGGTGCATTCTGTTGTGAATTTGAAACACTTTCCACCATCAAAGCTTGATTAATGATTCCATTTGAACACGTGGCTTGATTATGAGGCTGGTTGCAAGGATAGCACCATTCATAATATGCAACCAAGTTATTCTGAACAGGGACAATGTCCTTAGTTGCACTAAGAGGAGCAGGATTATATACTTGAAATGGCCTTTTATTAATATTTTGTCTTGGGCCTTGATAATTGCCTTGATAAGGCTGTTTATTGCCTTGTTACTGTTGACCCTGATAAGGTTGATTTGTAGCTTCGTTCTACTATTGGTAAGGTCTATTGTATGACTGCTGCTTTTCTAAGCTTACTAATTTGTTACCAAAAGTTTGAACCAAACTTTTGATCTCTTGAAGCTCCTGAGATGAGCTTGTAGTGGCATTTTATTGACTTGCAGCAACTAAAACAACAACTAGTATAATAGTTGATGACACTAGAACAACTGGAAAAGGTGTAAAAGGTGGTATTTGAAGTGGCATACTAGGCTATATTTTAGGAAATATTGGCATTAGTGGCCTGGGGGCAATCTTGCCTGCCTGAATAAAATAATTTTCTGCCCATATTGCTACCTCATAAGCATCTGGTAAAGACACCCCTCCCATTGACTGTGTCATAACTGCTATTTCACTATTTATAGCTTTCAAGTAATACAAAAAGGCATGCTCAGGAGAAGGTCTCACAGTAGCTGGGATTTTGTCCCACGTTTTCTAAAATTTGAAATTAAAATCTGACATTTGCTCCTAAAGAGCTCTTTTTATTGTTGTTAATTGCTCAACTAGTGATAGATGATAAGATTTGTCCTGAAATTGCTTATGCAACTTGTCCTGTAATTCATCCCAAGTTGCAATTGACCCAACTTGCAGACCTCTAAACCACTGTAATGCTTTTCCCTTAAAGGAGGCTGCAAGCAATCTGATAACAACATTTTCTTGGGTTACATGGTGAACCCCACAAAGAGATGCCACATCTCTGATATGTTCAATAGGATTTGTTTGATATTCTCATGTGAAAAATGGAAAGCTCTTCAAGGCTGCTATAGGGATGTCATCATGTTGGGCCAAGTTTAATGGACCGCCTCCATTGAATGGTACAAAAGGTTGATTTCTAGCGATTTGCACAACTGGAGGTTGATTGACCTGAACTGAAACAACATGAATAAAGGTTGTAACCATAGCTGAACTAGCTTTAGAAATTGGTCCAAAATTTAGTGGGGTTGATTGAACCCTCTTTGAAATGGACACTCTTTTAATAGGCCTATTCTGCCTTCTAGGTGGAGATAACTATAAATATTCAAAAGATTCTGAACTTCTTGTCTAAATCTTTTTCATGTAAAGCTTTACAACACTAGTTTTAAAGCTTTACACACAATGCAAGTCACTAGATATGCTAGAATCTACCTCTTAAAGGATTGAAATTTTTTGGTAGCATATTAGAACCAACAATATCTATATTTCTCTATGAACTGTTTGATTCGATAGTCCCACCGGGTGTGCCAAAACTATTAACTCTTATGATTTTCACCCAGGCTAAGATTTAACACAACCAATGATGAGTAACATGAGAAATTTTCTAAGGCTGTGGGTGACCTTATGAGAGAAAAGTACCTCCAAAGAAAGCCGGTTCTTTATTGGTTTAACCTAAAACTACTTGTCTTTCTGAGGAAAAGGTAAGAAAGTTGCAATACTGAAATGAAACTAAAATTCTTATACTATGATGAAATACCCAAACTGACTAAAAGCACACAAATTTAGCTTTGTTACACTTTTAAATTAACAAATTGATAGGAGGCTTACACAACTCATCTCTGCATATTGTTTACATAAGTACTTCATAAGAGGGTGCTTACACAAGTCTCTAGAAATAAAAGACATATTTTCATAACTTGAAATCTTGTATTGTTCACACAACTCATAACCTGTAAATTGATATTTTCTTGCAAGCAGGTACTTTTAATGAGACAAAAACACAAGGAAAAAACACAAGTTTTCACAAGTATATCGATCAATCACCATGACATGTACACAAACAAAACAAGTGATGAGAAGGTAAAAGTGTATCAATACTATTAATTATCCAAGGTACTCACAATTTGCATGATTGAATGAGTTACAAAATAATACTGAAGTCTGATGAAGAACAATCTCCAGAAATTTACAAATTAAGAATTGAACTCCAAAATGAGTTACATGAGCCAATATAAACACAACCCAAGTGGTTGCACCAAAATAGGAATAAACAACCACCTTGGGTCGGATGCCCTAAAAAAACCTAAAAATGAGGCATTGGACTCCTCATAATACCATCTCCAACATGTGGGGAAGAAGGTTTTGGTCAAACCAAATACCTTAGGTAGACAAAACCACCAACAAGGTACATTAATATCCCCTACAAGTGTGAGAACATGTCTCCAAACTGAAATAAATTCTCCAATATTCTCTCTACTTGCCTCCTTCCTCAATTGAAAATTGAAAGGCTTCAACATTTTGCATTTAAATAATAACAAAATAACTTTAAGGTTTATAATGCACCTTAAAACCATTTTGTTTTACAATAAATATATATGCAAAATGAAAAATAAAATCAAATCCTACGAATAGGTTGAGGTGGCAATTTGAACTGAAGTGGAGCCCACATGTTGAAATAGCATTACAAGTATCACAAAAGTCTCACAAGGCATCACAAGGTATTACATTAAGAAGTTTTTAAAAAACCACAAAGTGCAAACTGCCTAAGGAAAAAACATCAATAACAGGGTCGCAGGCTCATTATTTTGATACTTAATGTTTGATTAAAATAAATATGAAAATGCCCTCCATCGGCTTTTCTAGGGTTGAAACCCTAAAAACATGATAGAGAAAAGAAGAAATATTTCTTCTCACTCTTTCTTGAAGCTTCTCGAAGCTTCATGAAGAAGCAAACACCACCGCTATGATAAAATAGCCCTAGCTCGAGCTCCTGCTTGGATTTCGTGTATTCATGTCATTATGAAACTTTCTAATAATTTGAGGAAGAAAACGTAAAGGTAAATCATCTTTTTTTTGTTTTGTTTCAAATCTGGCTTTCATCTTCTATTTTGGAACTCTTGAAAACTTCCAAGTTGTGGCTGTGATATAATTTTGATGAATTTCTTCAGTGTCTTTCTATATTATCTAGCCACTATGGTAACCCCATTTCGAATCTTTTGGAAGCATTTGCTGACAAATATTTTGAAGAATAAGATGATAGTTGTTCTAGGTAAGTACATTCTCAAAACAAAATGAATTTTTCTCTCATATTTACCCTCTCTTTAATTATTTTTCTTGTGATTTCTATCATGCTTTTTCCTATAGCTTTCATACTATTTTATGGTTATGGGTATGAAATATTCTCAACAAATTTTCTATAGAATACTCATTGCCATTCACTATGCCACGACTTTGGTTGTTTCTGTGACTTTATTTATTTGACTCAAAATAATTTCTGGGTCGAGGGTTTTCCTTGATGTCAAGGGCTTGATATTTTATGAAATATGCTTCTCGGCTCTGAACATATCACAACTTCAGCCTTTTCCACAAAACCCTAACATTGAAAAGGGCTTTAGTTTTTTTTTTGAGAAATCTGAATGACTGCCTTTTAAGATTGTCCACCTTTTCAATTGGGCAAAAGTTATAACTCCATGCTATCTTTTCTTTTATTACATAGCTTGGATGATTTAAACATTTACCATTCAACATCATGTGCTACTATTTCATCTATGTCTCTCCATTGTTATGCTTCTCCTAAACTGTTTCCATCCTCAACATCTTTGTTTTGACATTATGAACATTTGGAAATAGGAGGAACTAAGAAACACCAATCATGCCATCCTTGTAGTAGCTATTTTATTATTTGATCCTTGATCCCTATACTCCATACAACTGGGACTGTCCCAAAACAATCATATAGCATGATTGTATTCTGCCTCTCTTGATGTTGAGTTAAAAAGAAATGATTTGCAGACAATGATCACTGTATATGTAATGTTTTCTACACTTTAGTTACACAAGCATTGCATCTCACACGCTTAGACTGCCTTTGACATAAATGATTGCTTCATTTCATTATCATTATCATTTGTAAATATTAAGCCATAGGATATTCAATCATGATACATTTACAGTAGCTCCATTTGAAGTATTCTTAGCATTCAATAAACAATGCATCTTTCATGCCATTTTTTATGAAACTCATTCCACTAGTGCTATGTATAATTTTATGCTGAGATAATAGTCTTTGAATTATTCACTTTCATTGTTCAATTCAAAAGTTGATTGAGGGAAATTGCCCTAAATCCACTGTTACCACAGAAATTGTCATTCTATATCAAACCAAAATTGCTCTTGATTTGTTGTTTCCTGCACCAGCTGCTATACTACAGTGACCTCATACAAATGAACTGCTTCATTGCTGAATAGTCATTTAATACTTTCCATCAAACTTAGATAGTAGGATTATATACAAAAACTTTCCATTTAATACAAACTGATGCATTCTCCTAAGAGCACTTCCTTGATTCAAATCTTGAATATAGAATATTAAATGCACATTAGATGTAGTACACTAACTGTCTATCATGTAAAAGCAATATCTTTACTGAGATATTAGTTAATTTTATAATTTCCATTCTTGTATACTTCTTGCATGAAATTCAACATTTCTCAATATTCTTACTTTATGATTCCCATGAACAATTAAATGTCACCTATGATAGTGATTATTTGCTCACTGCCATAAATGATAGTTGCTTATTTGTGTGAATCATAGAGGAATGATCCATTTAATGAATGATCTCACAATACCATCAAAAGCACATTAATATAGCATGTCAGACTCAACCCTTGTGGGAGCCACGTTTTATCCCATGTGTTGAAACTTGATAAAACAAGAACATTGATTTCCCTGTATCTGCACATGAAACAAACATTTAGAAAAATATGTGCATATTCTCAAAAGGCTTGATGATCCTATTTTCTTTTCTTTGAACATAGACAACTTATTGCTTTTTTGATGCATGTGAAGGGAAATTTATACACTGGTGGGTGGATGTATATGTAGTGTTAGAGACCATTATTGCTTAGAGCTCTGCTCTAACCTCATTTGCAACTCTTTTCAGATGTAGGACATGAAACAAGGGGCTACAAAGGACACAAAGCAACTTGGAGCAGAAGACCATTCAGAACAACAAACCCTAACCAATCATCAGGCAATGGCTGGCCTCTTCCTCTATATATGCATTTATTCTTTTAATCTATCAATGTATAAATTGTACTTTATTTCCATTGGACAAGCTAAATCTCACAGTTTGTGTGAGATAGATTTGAACTCTTGAATCAATAAAGATTTTCTTTTAGCAATATCTGTGTAAATATTTTCAATATTGTATGCACTTGTATAAATGCAACAATCTATTACTGAAAAATGTAATCTTTTTAATTCTTATGTTTATACATCTGAATGCAATATAGGGAAGATTGATATGAAATGCACTTCATTTTCACTTTGTAAACACCTTTTAACTCACTCAATTTGACAAGAAACAAAAATGAGTAGCAATAACTTATGGGAGAAAGAACCAATCACCAGAATTATGTGTGTGACCCTGTTCCTGTCTCAGGGTCAAAGTTAACAAATTTTGTTGCATTTTGTTTGGCAATCTTGGCATTGAATAACCAATAACTCCAAGGATTTTGTAAAGTCTTGATAGAATATAGAAAATCTTGAATTCTAGCATCGACTATCCCAAATATAGCACCACTTTTGGATAGGTCTGGGGTTCCTTTACTCATCCACTCTAGCCAAGTCCATTTGTTTAGTCCAATGGTCCCAATTTTGGTATAGTATCAAATGACATAGTAAGGAATAGTGTCTGAATGTAATCGGTGCTCTATCCTCTACGACTTGTGAGAATTCATCATCCAATGCCCTCCCAAGGTATGAAGCAAAGTCATACTCAATATTAGTCTTAGGGTTTTGAATTTTCATGGCCATCATCATTAGGCTTATTAGAATTTTATCTTGAGCATCCACCCTTAGTACTTGGCACAAAGCTAGATATGTATTCACAAAATAATATTGATAATATGTCATAGTGAATGGTTCAGTAGTGGAAGTAGAAATGGGAATTGTTTTGTTACTAATGCCTCTTTTCATATATAGGGGTAGCTCATCACTTCTATAAGTTCTTCTTAACCTAGTATAATCTTCCTTGCTCTTCTGTTGGTTTATTTTGGTCAAATCCTGCTTGTTTAAGCCAAAACACTCAATGATAGCAGCTCTGGTTACCTCTACCCATATTGAGCCATTTGGAAACCTTATTGTCTTGGTTGCAAAGTGATAATGCTTGGCTAGTAATTTAATAAACTCCACATCAATAAACACGTTTGGGACAATCAAATTTGCTAAATTCAACATCCAAGGGTTTGACACTAGAATCTTCTCATTTCTCTTATTGTAAAAATACCAAAATAAGTCCCACCCGAATTTGGGAATGAAAGCATCCTTACAACCTTGTGCAGTGTCTACGAGAAATTTCTTATTTCCCTCCTTTGTTGATCTTGGTGTCTACCTCCTATAATGAGTTAATAACTAAGCTCTTACAGCTATAATTCAGATATTAGACATATAAACTAAATAGACATTCAATCATCATGAAGGTGCATTTAACTTGTCAACCCAGGGACGTGAACTTGAAATGGGCCAACACAGTATGTGCACTAGGAACTCAAAGTATCCATTTTCATCCTACAACTAAGAAAGACACAATGCTGAAAGTAAATTGCTTAGAAAGGAATGACATAAATGCTAATCATTAATAAACAACCATACTAAGCTGAAATGCATAACAAAGATGAAAATATGAGCAAACAAACAAGACACTACTCTGTCTGCTTTGGTTGCAGGAACAGTCATAGAATGGAATTCTAGTGCTGTAGGAATAGTCTTTGCTAGATTCTTAACTAATCACTAAATAGAAAGTAATACTAAACTAAAGGAAAAATTACTCACCAAGTGGGCCCCCTTGGATAAGTATCCTCTAAAACTAATGAGAACTCAAATACTCAAACTCAGAAGTTTATTTCATTCACTATAAATCATGAGTACAAAAGAGTAGTATATTTGTATTATTGAAACTCAAGAATGCAAGTACAATATCAAATCGTGCAACCTCTTGAGAAGGAGCATCCGATCTTTATTTATCCTATTAGATAAACAAGGCAACCAACTCCACGAATTGGGAGGATGCCTATTAGGGAAAACATGGAAAGTGGAGCGGTGGCAGTTATGCATGCATGGAATCCGGTCAGACATGCAGGTCCAAATGTGGATTTAGCACAATAGTAACGCTCACGCTGCTCAACAACATTAAAGTCCACTACAAGGCAGTTACATTTGATTTTCATGGGGAATCTCCTGCTGTTGACCTCCTTTGACCTTTGAACGATTCACTAGCTGGACGTTATGGTGCATGCCCAACTGGTAGTGTCTTCCTCAATTTAGCATCCTCAAATTAAATTTGCATGGCAATATTAGTATGCACAATAATTGCATATATGTAACCACCTCAAAGAACATTCATTAACCACATGCAAAATTAATATGGATAGTTCGTATAACATGCCATCATCATTAAAGGTTTGCGGAAATAAGATTAAGCTCAATGTCAATAGTTCTGAGGAAATATCATAAAAAGTATCAAAACTTAATGTCAAAGTCCATGATAACTTTAGCAAATAAACTATAAGTTATACCCAAAACTAGACCAGAAACTAGGCTTATCACTCCCCCCAACCTAAGGTCTTACTGGTCCTCCAATAGGGGAAGGGTTGTTCTTCTGCTTGGTCAAGGCTCTGAAATTTGCAACTGACATCTATCCCACATTAGAGTGTGTTGTGCATGAATCATGATCCCAACAGAATCCTCCCAATCTATCCAATCTACTCCATCTCTGCCTCTCTGCAACAATATCATATTGGTAGAACTTGAAGTTCAGTATAGGCCACATTAGGATGGGTGGTTGAAAAGTCAGGGGAATCCAAAATCATCCTTTTGTCCTTCCAATGTGAATATATTTGTCAATTATTTTAAGAGATGTTGCATAGTTCTGGATGGAATGAGGCTCAACCTACTTGAGATCATCAGTTAAGTTGTTCCATCTTTGTGAGAGATATCTCTTCACAGTTTCCTCTCTTGCTTTTGCCTTTGCCTCATATTCACTATAAACTACTTCTATCCAAGGTATAATCCTATTACCATAGCTAGCTCTGAGAAGAATTTTGTGCCATTCCCTGGAAATATCCCTTGGATTCCTTGATTCAACCCTAATGGATAGGGGAATGTTGGATTCCATTTGCTTATAAGCCCCATATTGTTGTCCCCAACTAATCTCATTTTGCACCCAAGACGTAAATGCCCTTAATTGGACATCCCCAACATACAACAATGGATTCCAATCATGGTATTGAGTCACAACATAGTTATGCAAATAAAAATCACACAAAAAATTCTTCATTTCAGGGGAAGCAATCCAACAAGCATTGAAAAATTCAATAGGGGTCTCAATAGAAGGGTTCAAACCTGAGACAATTCTTGATAGTTTGAAAGATAGATATTTATTCTTCAAATATAGAGCATAGACCCTTGGAGGGGTCCTACATTCCAAAATTTGTGGTACCAAGGCTGCCATATCATCCACCCTCTTCTTTAAGGTGGCAACTTTTGCATCTTTGTCTTTAATTTCCTCATCTCTCTTTTGAATTTCCCTCTTGAATCTGTGTTTTTCCTCCTTCCATTCATCTTCTCTTCTTTGCATCTCTTTCCATAAATGCATGGCAACCTTATGGATTGAAAAATAAGGGGGGTTATGTATTCCTACCAACATATTTTTTGGTACTAGTGCTAATTGCAACGATTCAAGTTGTCCTGTCAATTCCGGCTGTAGGGGTATTGATTGTTCTCCCAATTCGGGTTGTTGCTACATGAACTCTTGCTTTTGCTCTTGTTCTAACTTTTGCTGTAGGATATCTTACTACAGGACCTCCTGATTTTCCTCATACTCTTGATTTTTCATTTCTCCTGCAATGTTAGCAAGCTTGGTCAATGTTATGTTTACTGTTTTCTTAAATATATCTTCTTCCTCAATGTTCTACTCCATTGGAGCTTCTGCGTCCCCCTATGATATTTCTCTAGACTTAGGGATTTCTTGTGGAGATGTAACAAAGGTTGGCCCGACTGGTCTTGCTTTCCTAGGAGGGCTCTTATGTTTTTCTTTGGTTGCAGGATGAACAGTGTCAACCTTTCTCTTCTTATAGCTTGGCACCTCTTTTTCTGTTGGCTGCCTTTTGGATTTTATTTTTCTCATTTCTACTTCTCTCTTCTATGTCGTAGTTTTCATTAGAGTGCCAAGTGGAACATCATCATCATAATCTAAGGAAGAGCTTTCTTTCTCTGAGTACTTGTTCTAGAAGAACTAATTTCTATGATTTCTTCTACTATAGGAGGGTTTACACTAGGGCCTGCGCTAGAGGTTGAAGCACCAAGAGTAGCTTCAGTCGTGCTCAATCTCTTGCTAGACCTATGAGGTTGAGGTAAAACCCTAGGTTGCAAATGCTTAGGTCTAATTTGATCAACATTTATGAATTCTTCCCAGGTCATTCCAGATACATCATGCAGAGACTTCTCAACTAACAGTTTAATCAAACAATGGTGGGAAACAAAATTGTCCCTACCTTTCTAAGTCTCGACCGCCATGATTGAAAGAAGGTTATATAGCACGTTTGACACATTCATCCTCCTTCCGTGCCTCATATGATTAAAAAGCTTAAAATGCATGGAGTGCAAATTCAACTGGTGACCTTCACAGGTGATGTATTTTATGACGTAGACAACTATTTGTTTCCATGGCTTGGGCAGAGACATTCTCGTTGCTCCCTGTTTATCTATGCTCAATGGAGGGTCGTTTGGATTTGTAAATTTGGGCCTAGCTGACTTGGCATCTTTGGAAGTAGGGTAATTTTCACCATCAACAGGTAACCTTGTAACTTCTACAATTCTTTCTTCAGTTGCTAATACTTCCAGCCCTTTTACCATGGCTCTCCCCTCAAACAATGTCTGGGCAAATTCTAGTACAATGCCTTCATTGAAATCATCCAGTTTCAGGAAGTAGTCTATCCACCTGAAGTTTCTGAATTTGGCCATGCATTGTACATCCTGCAGTAATACATCGTGCACTATGGGTTCATTTCAAATTAACCCACCTCCCATTGTCTGCAATCAAACAAACACTCTGCGGTTTCCTTCCTGCAATTCTGTCTAAAAATTAAATTCACCTTCCTGCAACACTTGCTAACTTTCTAATGCCAATGTCGATCGAATTTTTCCTTTTTTTACCTTTTGTTTTCAACACAACTTGAGATATGACAAGGTCAATAATGGAAAAGAAAGAGTAATAAAGGAAAGTTGTGATGGAGAGAAATGGCGGCGGTAGTTGGTGTCACTTCACACATGTGAGTCATCCTCTCACTCAAATCTCTAATCGACTCAATTTAAATTTTGCTGACATAGACCAACATGGATTGACAAGTGGAAAAAATATTCACATCTTTTTCCTCCCCCCAACCTAAATTTGGGCATGTGTCCTCACATGCGGAATGATGATTTGACAAGGTAGGGAATATTGGCATGCCATGGTGAACATCCATACTAACATACAATGATTAAATGAAATGCACTTAAAGACAATTAAGATATAGCAATTAATGTGCACATACTTGAATGTGTGGGGGATCCGTTGTAAAGATTGTGGAGAAAGTACCATTCACCTTTTTAGGAAATAAGTTGAGCAATTAATGAAGATGAGGTGGGATGAGATGAAGTGATGTGATGGAAGAGAGAGAAAGGTGGAAATGGATGGGCGGATGGGCGAATAAATGGAATCCCATGGAAGTGGAAGTCTTTATTATGACAAGCAAGTACCTTAATTAGCTAGAAGGAGGGACACTAGGTCCACTTCCTTCAGTTGCAAGAAGCTTGGGTGCTGAATGCCGAGTGAATTGTTGCAGAAACTCCTCCTTGGAAGTTGGCTTGTGATAAAGTATGATGTGATGACCATTGATGAGCAGCTTGAATCTAACAAGGTCAATAGTAATGAGTTGTACAACACCATTAGGGAATACTTCAGCAACCACATATGGTCCTAGCCACCTTGTTTGCAATTTTCCTGCATTGTCCTGATACTTTGAGTCACAGAGTAGAGTCCAATCTCCTGGTTGGAATTTCATGTCCTTGATAAATATGTCATGCCACTTGATTCTTTAATTCTGCACCACCTCTGCATGATGCAAGGCTACTCTCCTTATCTCATCCAAAGTATTCAGCTGCCTCAGAGATATCCATTCCTAAGTTTACCGTAGTCCTAAGAATATTATGTTCAAATTCAATGGGCATCATGGCTATTTTTCCATATAGCAATTCAAATGGAGTGAAGCCTGTAGTTGTTTTCCAGGTGGTTTTGTAGGCCCAAACAACTTCTGGTAAACTATTTTCCCAATCCTTTTTGTGGATAGCTACAATTTTGGTCAGAATGACTTCAATTTCTCTGTTGGTTAGCCCAACTTGGCCATTGGCCTGGGGGTGATAAGGAGTAGGCTTCCTATGTCTAATGTTGTATACATTGACTAGTGCTACAACAAGGGTTGATGTGAATTGAGCCCCTTGATCAGTCACTATCTCTCTTGGAACTCCATACCTTGTGAAGATCTCCTCATAAAGAAATTCTACAACTTTGTTATCTCTTGCATGTTTCATGGTCTTAACTCCTACCCATTTAGTTACATAATTAGTGCATACGAGAATATAGGACTTACCATTTAATGGAGGGTCAATGGGTCCTACAAAATCCAATCCCCACTTATCAAAGGGAGTGATTACTACCTGAGGGAAAAGTGACATCTCATCAGATTGATTGGTCTGCCCATTCTTTGGCATCTGTCACACTTTCTTGTATACCTCCTTGCATCCTTGTGGAGTGTTGGCTAGTAATATCCTATGTTCAAAATCTTCATTGTTGTCCTCTTGGCTGCAAAATGTCCTCCACATGGTTCATTGTGACATGCATGAAAAATTTCATATGTCTCATCTTCTCTCACACATTTTCTCATGACATGGTCTAGTCCAATATAAAACAAACATCCAACAATCCATGAGAAAGGAAAATATTTTTCAATGAGTGCCCTTCTCTCTTTTAGAGAGAAGTGAGGAGAAACTCTACTTGTGACCAGATAGTTAGCTATGTCAGCATACCAAGGTGTTTGTACATTGATAGAGAATAGATGCTCATTAGGAAATGAGTCATCTATGGCTTGATTATCTTTTGATGTAGTCAACCTTGAAAGAAAATCTGCAACAACATTTGCCTTCCCTGGTTTATCTACAATGGTTATGTCAAACTCCTGCATCAACAATAACCACCTTGCTAGTCTACTTGTGATCAAATGTTTATTCATGAGATACCTAATGGTTGCATGATTAGTGTGCACAAAGATTTTGTAACCTATTATGTAATGTTTGAATTTTTTAAGGGCATAGATTACCGCCAACATTTCTTTCTTTGTCATTTTATAGTTGAATTTAGCTCCTTGTAAATTTTTGCTGACAAAATAAATGGAATTTTCAATAGCTCCTTCTTTCTATCCTAAGAATTCTCCTATGTCATAATCTAATGCATTTTTATGGATGTGGAAAAGAATCTCCCAATTAGGTCCTTTGAGTACAGAAGTATGAGTCAATGCCACCTTCAAATAAGAAAATGCCTTGTCACAATCTTCAGTCCACTGGAACTCAACATATTTAGTGAGGAGAGTATACAATGGTGCTGCTATTCTGCTAAAATCCTTGATGAAATTCCTATAATACCCTACATGGCCTAAGAAACTCCTAACATCCTTCTATTTTGTAAGTGTGAGCAGATTTGTGATTACCTCAATCTTTGCAGGATCTACTTGAATTCCTGTGTGAGAGATGTAGTGCCCAAGAACTACACCTTCTCACATCATCATGAAGCTCTTTTCACTGTTTAAAGAGAGATTGTGATCTTCACATCTCTATAGGACTCTCCTGAGATTTTCCAGTGCTTCATTGAAATCAGCACCATAGGTAGTGAAATCATCCATATAAATTTCCATGCAATCATGAGAAATGTCTGAAAATATGCTAATGACTGCCCTCTGAAAAGTTGCAGGTGCATTGCATAAGCCAAATGGAAGTACTGAGTAGGCATAGGTCCCCATGAACAAGTGAAAGTGGTATTTTCTTGGTCTTCTGGTGCAATTTGGATCTGGTTGTAGCCGCTAAATCCATCTAGAAAAGAGAAGTATTGTTTTCCTGGAAGTGTGTCCAAAACTTGATCTATGAAAGGTAAGGGAAAATGGTCCTTTTTGGTGGCAACATTAAGTTACTTGTAATCAACAAAAACTCTCTATTTCCCTCATTTTTTAGGTATAATAACTAATGGAGACACCCACTGGCTATCTAAAATGGGGTAGATAAATCTTGCATTTAGCAACTTCTGTAGTTCTCCCTTTACAATTTCTCTTAGTGCGGGGTTAATTCTTCTTTGTGGCTGCCTCACTGGGGTTCAATCATCTCTGATAGAAATTTTGTGAGTGAAAAGATTAGGATCCAATCCCTTCATATCATGATATTCCCACACAAATGCATGTTGGTGGGTCCTTAATAAGTTTTTCAATAGTAATTGTTATTGTTCACTTAGTTTGTTGTTAACATTCAGATACTTCCCTTCTGACACCTGTACTTGTGTAATTGAATCTATCATGGATGCTTCATTAACACATGGTACCTTGAGTTCATATGGCAGCAATGTATGGGACATACCTATTGCTACAGGAAGTCTGTCTGCAAAAACAATGGATGCAGGAAGAACATCTGCATGCACAGTGGTTGTAAGAAGAACAAGCAAAAGTGTCTTGATTGGAGTAGCAGAATGAGAAGATGATGCTTCCTCTACTTCACAAGGGTTCTGAATAATGTTAACCAATACTTCATCTTCATCTTGAAGCTTCATGAAGGACCTTCTACCTAACATCATAAGTTGCACCAGAAAATTAACTTCCTCGGCCTCTTCACCAACAAGTGGCCATACGGGGTTATCTTCATCATGAGATGGTTGAGCAGGAGGATAAAGAATTTTTTTTTTGCTGCTTCTCCCATTAGAAATTATCATGTCTCCTAAATGACATCTGATATATGCATCTATAGTTGCTAACCACAGTCTTCCAAGAATAATGGGATACTCGCCTAGTGTAGCTTTAGGAGAAAGAATCATGAAGTCTACTGGGTACTCCCAGGAGTCTAGAATTACCACAAGATCCTCCACTATACCATTAGGATTAACAGTAGAACTGTCAGCAAGCTGCAGGACAGTAGGAGTAGACCTCATGTTTGCAACGTTTAGTTGTTGCAGGATGTCCTTGGTCATTACATTTATTGTTTCCCCTAGATCAATTAGAGCATTCTTGATTTGGATCCCATTTATAACAACTGCTACCACAAGACTACCTGGGTCATTGTACTTAGGGATAGTCACTTTTCCAAGCATGATTTCAACTAGCTGTTCCACCACATGAACCATAGTGGGGCATTTCTTATTCCTGCCTGGCTTCTTGAGGCATGCTTCTTTGATTGCCCTGCCATAGATTGGGACATCCTTTATGGCCAGGAATAGAGGGATCTGGACACATATATGCTTCAGATGATCCAAGATGTCAAAAGTTGTATCCTCTTTTTCTTCCTTCTTCTTTGCAACTTCCAATCTTTGAGGAAATGGTGGTTCTTGTTCAGTTAGCTTGACTTGGATTGGTTCAATATTTTTAGGTGCACTTGGCTAAATGAGATCATTCAGAAGTTCCTCTTCCTCTTCCACAAGAAACTCAGTGATAATGGGCTTGGAAGGGGTTGGTAGAGTAGTTCCTAAAAACAAGTGGATGTCCCTTACACTCATAGCATATGCAGGGAATTGATTTGAATCAACAAAGTATATAGGTTGTTGTTGTGGTCTATTATTTGGATTGGGTGTGGGTTGATGATGGGGAGGGGGGTTGGAGGAATCAATCACAGATTCCTGCTCTAGGTCTTGCTTGCAAGACCTCCTTGGTGTTTCGCTCCACCACCTTAACCTATAGGTCCCTTTGCATGTTTAGGTACCCCTGGTTCTCCTGGCCAACCCCACTACCATCACCATTCAACCAACCAAGACAATCTTGGTGCAATAACTCTAACTCTTCCTTAGCCTTTAATCTTCCCTAAAGACTAACAATACCTCCAAAGTTTGAACTTTTATTTGTAGGGGTGTGGAGGTGTTCTAGCTCATTGCAAACCATCCAATTTTGGTTCTTAAGCATCCTCCTATCTCCATTTCTTGGTTGCTTTCATCAAACCCTCATTTAGGGTTAAAAAGGCTACTAGCCCAAGAGCCCCAATTAAGTCTCCTTCGAGAAAACTAGTTGTCTCTCACAATTTCTCCAAAGAACCACAAATATTTATTTGAGGTTCTTGCTTCAAATGGACAGCTCTCAAGGATTTTTGAGGTCTTGAGTCTTCATCAGCCTTACAAGGCTTCAACTTGAAATTGGCCAAAATCTAGGGTTTTCAAGCCTTTTCTGGCTGCTTCCAATCTGCTAAGTCTTTCACTGACTTAATTTGTTATTGGAGCTTCCTCCTGCTTACGAGACCTTGGTAAGACTTCCACCTACCTCCTCCAAAAGGAAAAACAAAAAAATTGAAACACCCCTACAAGTTATGTGCTCTGCACTCTTGGTCTTCCCTAGCCAGACTCTTCCTAGCTGGCCTAGGGCAAGACTTTGCCAACAATCCCTGCACTCACAGAAACCATAAATCCTACCATATGTACACACATGGAGTCTAGTCACTGTTCCCAAAGGGCCGTACAATTTGTATTGTGGGAAAGTGGTCTAGCACTCCATTCTTTCCAGACTGTCTGGTTCAAACCAACAATAGGGTTAAAGCAAAACTATTTACAATTAGTGATTAAAAATGAATAAAGGAACTAAATAATGGCACACAAAACTAGAAGACTAACAACACTACATCCTCCGTACAAAACAATAATAAATTCAATCCATTAAAGCTCTTCTTTGAAGCAAAAATCAGAGAATGACTCACAAAACACTGTCTTTTTTTCAATTTCATAGAATTCTTCCACAATATCAATGCTTCCAACCTTGTTTTCAGGTCGAGGACCTCTTTAAATATGGCCTCTAAAATAGTTAAGCTCGGCCTTAACCACTCCTTGGCCGCTTGTAGCTAATCCTATTATGGAAAAGTTGCAAAAAGGAACATTTTGCAACTTCTTGCTAATTTCCAAGAAACTGAGTAAAAAGATTCCAAATCTCATGAAACCTTCCAAACATCAATCTAATGATTAAACTTAGTCCTAAGCTATCCCATCTAACCAATGGTCAACATTACCTTCATGGTAACATACTAAAGATAAAAATTCAAAAACTAGGTTGCCTATTTGCCTAGTGTTTCCTAGTGTTCCTTAGGTGCTCCTACACCATTCTCCCCCTCTCTGCACAAACACTAAGGAATGTGAGGAGAGATCAGTGACACATCAATGCCCTACTTCTTAAACTAAGCTTCATCTACCCAAGTAGCCTCAGATTCATGTTTGTTCTTCCATTTGATAAGATGCTCCATGTATACCTTATGCCTTGTAGATTTCTTCACTCTTGACTCCAAGATCCTCTCTGCTTGTAGCTTGTCTGGAGTAGGTAAGGCTATGTTGCTTACATCCTTGAATATATCCCTACTGTTATGATCTAAGTCACTGACTGATCCCTTATATCTGATCAGATCAGCTACATTGAACACTGATGAAATCCGTAAATCTATAGGTAACTCCACCTTGTATGCATTTTTCCCATACTTGGCTATCACCTTGCATGGTCCCACTCTTTTCATCTGTAATTTGGTTGATGTACCCTTCTGCAACCTGGATTTGTTGAGCTAAACCATGACATAGTCTCCTACTGCAAATTGCAAATCTTTTCTTGACAAATCTACCTTATCCTTCAACTTTTGTGTAGCCTCGGTTACTGTCTTCTTTACCTGCTCCTAAATCTCCTTCATTGTCTGAGTGAAGTCCTCTGCATGTCCACTCCTATGCTCCATAGCTCCTAGATCTCTAATCTCACACACACCTCTTGGGTGCATCCCATACACTATTTCAAAAGGGCTCTTCCCTATAGTCCTATTCACACTGTCATTGTATGCATACTCAGCCTGTGAGATAACCATGTCCCATGTATGTCCATACTCTTTGGTTAGGAATCTTAGAAGGTTACCTAACACCCTATTAACCACCTCTATTTTCCCATCGGTCTGAGGATGGTAAGCTAATCCAAAAGACAGGTTGGTACCTAATCTGCTCCATAGAGTCTTCCAAAAATGACTCATGAACTTCACATCCCTGTCCGATACAATGCTGAAAGGCAATCCATGGATCCTTACAATTTCCTTGAAGAAAAGATGAGCAATGTAACTAGCATCATGAGTGGTTTTGCAAGGGATAAAGTGACTCATCTTGCTGAATCTATCTACCACCACATAGACACTGTCAAACCCTGTCTTAGTCTTAGGGAGTCCTACAACAAAATCCATGCTAACACACTCCCATGGTTTGTTGGGAATGGGTAGAGGTTGATACAAACCTACATTGCTAGCTCCCCCTTTGGCTTTCATACAAACTACACACTGCTCCACATACCTCCTGACATCCCTTGGCAATTTGGGCCAATAGTAAAACCTTTGCACTAGTTCCATTGTCTTGTTGATACCAAAATGACCACTAAGACTACCATTGTACTTTTCTTGGATAAGATTCTCTCTCATAGAACCTTTTGGCACACACAACTGATTTCCCTTGAATAACAATCCACTTTGCAATGTATACTCTGAGTATTGGCTATGAAAATGATTCTCAAAGTCAGAACATACCTTGTAGGCCTATGAGAAGTCTTCATCTTCACCATAGAGATCCTTGAAACTCTCTATTCCAATGCTCTTGATCTGTATCTCTTGCACTGTCAGCAATCTTCTACTTAGTGCATCTGCCACCTTGTTCAATTGTCCCTTCTTGTGCTTGATGGTGAAAGTGAAAGCTTGAAGATACTCCATCCACTTCAAATGTCTATTGCTCAATTTCTCTTGAGTGTTGATGTAGCTAAGTGCTTGATTGTTAGTAAACACCACAAACTCTTTGGGTAGGAGATAATGCCTCCACTTCCTAAGTGACTGTACTAGAGCATAGTGTTCTAAGTCATAGGTAGAATACTTCTGTTTAGCTTCATTGAGCTTTTCAATAAAGAAAGCTATAGGCCTGCCTTCTTGGCTTAGCACTCCCCCTACTGCAACTCCACTAGCATCACATTCCACAGTAAACAACTTGTCAAAGCTAGGTAATAAAAGTATAGGTTGAGTTACCACTTCTTGTTTCAGTTTCTCAAAACCTTTCTTAGCTTCTTGAGTCCACTTAAACTTAGTCTTTAAACCACCTTTTATTGTAACTAGGATTGGTACACATATGCCACTAAAGTTCCTTATGAATTTTCTATAAAATTGAGCCAATCCATGAAAACTTCTTACCTCTGTCCCTGTGGTTGGTGTAGGCCAGTTTAGGATGGCTTCCACCTTGCTTGGATCCATCTTCAATGATCCTTGGGATACTAAAAACCCCAAATACACAAGCTCCTATTTGAAGAACTCACATTTCTCTAGGTTGATGGCTAACTTCTCTTCTTGCAATCTTCTAAGAACCATCTCCACATGCTTTAGGTGTTCTTCTACTATCTTACTAAAGATGAGTATATCATCAAGGTATACCACCACAAATATGCTTGTGAAATCCTTAAGCACTTCATTCATGAGCCTCATGAATGTGCTAGGGGCATTTGAGAGGCCAAATGGCATAACTCTCCACTCATATAACCCATTATTTGTCTTAAAAGTTGTCTTCCACTCATCTCCATCCTTGATTCTGATATGATGGTATCCGCTCTTGAGATCCAACTTGGTGAAGTATTGAGCTCCTCCAAGACAATCCATCAAGTCCTCAATTCTAGGAATAGGGAACCTATACCTGATTGTGATTCTATTTATTACCCTAGAATCAGTGCATAATCTCCACTTGCCTCCTTTCTTGGTTGCTAAGACCACTGGTACTGCACATGGGCTGATGCTCTTCCTAATCAATCCTTGATCCAATAACTCCTGCACTTGTCTAGCTACCTCTAGGTTTTGATCCGGGGTAAGCTTGTAGGCTGCTTTGTTTGGTAATGAAGCTCCTGGTATGAAGTCAATTTGATGACTAATGGCTCTCTTTGGAGGTAAGGTTGCAGGTGTACCATCACTAACTATATCTTTGAACTATTCTAACAACTCTTGGATTGCTCTGGGTATGACTATTTGTTTAGCCTTGTCTTCTTCTTTAGGTTGCAACATAACCACATATCCTTCACCCCCTTGATGTAGGTTGTTAAGGAACTCTTTACCACTGCTCAACAAGACACTAGGTGTCTTTGACCGTCCTTCTTCCTCATCTGACAGTGATTGTAACTTAAATGTCTTCCCATCCTTCTTGAAAGAAATGGTGTTCTCTTTTCCATCATACATGACACTTCTATCATACTGCCATGGTCTTCCCAATAGAAGATGGCATGCATCCATGGGTAACACATCACAAATCAACTTGTCTTTGTATCCTCCAATGGGGAACTCCACCGTTGTCTGCTCATTGACAAGAACACTCTGTCCTTTGTTCAACCATGTCACCTTGTAGGGATTGGCGTGGGGTAATTTCTCTAATTTCAACTTCCTTACTGCCTCCTCAGAGATGATGTTATCAGTTGAACCTGAATCCACAATAACCTTGCATACTTTCCCAAGTATTTTGCATCTCACTCTAAATAAGGCTCTTCTCTGTTTTGGCTCTTCCTTGACCGATTGTCTGATCAAAACTCTACTAAACATCAGATTCTCCCCCACTTCTGATTCAATGTGACTAACCTCTGGTGATTTGACACTCATGGTGTCCTCTTGTGCATATGCCACTGTCTTCTCAATATTTGATGAAGATGCTTTCTCCGGGCACCTATAGGCTGGATGACCTACTTGACCACAGTTATAACACTTCATAGTGGCAAAGTATGAACTACTTCTACCTGCTCCTCTTCCTCTATTTGAACCTCATTGAGGTCCTCTACCTATGTTATACCCTCCTCTAGAAGGTGTCTCACTTCCATGCTCAGTGAGTTTAGACTCTCCTTGGTTTCTTTGTTCAGTCCCTCTACCTTGGTATCCACCTCTATGTCCTCTTTGATCTCTGCCTTTCCCTCTGCCCTTAGAAGCTTGTTCTTGTTTCCTCTTGCTTCTTTCCTCAATCTTAATAGCTAATTGGTAACATTGGTGTACTGTTTTAGGACTTAGAAGAGTCATCTCCTCTTGGATGTTCCACTTCAATCCGTTAAGGTATCTAGCCACCTTAAGACTTTCATCCTCTGTCACATTAGACCTCATACAAAGTTTTTGAAACTCTTCGGTATAAGTGTTCACATCTTGGTCTCTTTGCCTCAAGCTCTGTATTTTCTTGTGCAACTGAATCTCATAATCATCTGGTATGTATGCTTCTCTCACCTTGGCAACCATTCCCTTCCAAGTAGAGATAGGCTGCTTGCCTTCTTTTTCCCTCTCTGTCTGAATGAACTTCCACCATGTCAAGGAAAAACCTCTTAATCTTGATTTGGCCACCTTTACCTTTTGTGCTTCAGTGACTCCATCACATTCAAAATGGTTTTCCATTTCCTCTATCCAATCCTTTACTAGACCAGCTTCCATTTTTCCACTAAACAGTGGTATGCCTTCAAGTGATTTTCCACTCAAAGCCTTCAATGCCTTCAAGAAAGGCTCTTCTTTCAAAACAGGGTCAGGTTCATGGGGTCAAGTTTAGGGGTCTTTTCTTCCTCTGCAACCTCTTCTTCCTTTGGTACCCTCCCTTCAAATTGCACGCTCCTCACTGCTTGCTCAAGTTGGGCTATTCTTTCCCTCAATAGCCTATTGTCTTCCTCCTGCTCTTCAACCGTCTTGGCCAATTTTGAATTTTTCACCATGATGGTAGAACCACTAGACTCAATCTCAGACATACAATGGTCAATCCCAAATCTTTTGCTCGCTCTGATACCAATCTGATGGGGAGGGGGGTTGGAGGAATCAATAACAGATTCCTGCTCTAGGTCTTGCTTGCAAGACCTCCTTGGTGTTTTGCTCCACCACCTTAACCTATAGGTCCCTTTGCATGTTTAGGTACCCTTGGTTCTCCTGGCCAACCCCACTACCATCACCATTCAACCAACCAAGACAATCTTGGTGCAATAACTCTAACTCTTCCTTAGCCTTTAATCTGCCCTAAAGACTAACAATACCTCCAAAGTTTGAACTTTGATTTGCAGGGGTGTGGAGATGTTATAGCTCATTGAAAACCATCCAATTTTGGTTCTTAATCATCCTCCTATCTCCATTTCTTGGTCGCTTTCATCAAACCCTCATTTAGGGTTAAAAGGGCTACTAGCCCAAGAGCCCCAATTAGGTCTCCTTCTCTAAGAAAACTAGTTGTCTCTCACAATTTCTCCAAAGAACCACCAATATTTCTTTGAGATTCTTGCTTAAAATGGACACCTCTCAAGTATTTTTGAGGTCTTGAGTCTTCATCAGCTGTACAAGGCTTCAACTTGAAATTGGCCAAAATCTAGGGTTTTCAAGCCTTTTCCGGCTGCTTCCAATCTGCTAAGTCTTTCATCGACTTAATGTGTTATTGGAGCTTCCTCCTACTTACCAGACCTTGGTAAGACTTCCACCTACCTTCTCCAAAAGGAAAAACAACAAAATTCAAACACCCCTGCAAGTTATGTGCTCTGCACTCATGGTCTTCCCTAGCCAGACTCTTCCTGGCTCGCCTAGGGAAAGACTTTGCCAACAGTCCCTGCACTCACATAAACCCTAAATCCTACCATATGTACACACATGGAGTCTATTCACTATTCCCAAAGGGTCGTACAATTTTTATGGTGGGAAAGTGGTCTAGCACTCCATTCTTTCTAGACTGTTTGGTTCAAACCAACAACAGGGTTAAAGCAAAACTATTTACAATTAGTGATTAAAAATGAATAAAGGAACTAAATAATGGCACACAAAACTAGAAGACTAACAACACTACATCCTTCGTGCAAAAAATTAATAAATTAAATCCATTAAAGCTCTTCTTTGAAGCAAAAATTAGAAAATGACTCACAAAACATTGTCTTGTTTTTCAATTTCATAGAATTCTTCCACAATATCAATGCTTGCAACCTTGTTTTCAGGTCAAGGACCTCTTTAAATATGGCCTCTAAAACAGTTAAGCTCAGCCTTAACCACTCCTTGGCCGCTTGTAGCTAATCCTATTATGGCAAAGTTGCAAAATGGAACATTTTGCAACTTCTTGCTAATTTCCAAGAAACTGAGTAAAAAGACTCCAAATCTCATGAAACCTTCCAAACATCAATCTAATGATTAAACTTAGTCCTAAGCTATCCCATCTAACCAATGGTCAACATGACCTTCATGGTAACATACTAAAGATAAAAATTCAAAAACTAGGTTGCCTATTTGCCTAGTGTTTCCTAGTGTTCCTTAGGTGCTCCTGCACCAGTTGAGCTGGTAGCTGAGTAGGTTTAGGCGAATTTGAGCTTGAATTAGTAGGTGGAGGCATTATAGCAAGCTATTGGGGTTGAGAAGGTGGTTGCATGTAACTATTTGGATGGGTTGGCCATTGTTGTCCCCCTCTCCATTGATTTATTTGCTGCCAATTTCCTAGAGGTGGCTGCCAATTCCCCCGAGGTTACTGCCATTGGTGTAGAGAGTTTTGATGATTGGTCCAAGCATTTAGAGGGTTAATCCAAGGTTGTGGTGGATATCCTCCATAGATGGATTGATATGAGGGCTACCATTAGTTTCTATATGAATAGAAATTAAAATATGGCCCACCATAAGATAGTGGATCTAGTGGCATACCTTGTCTTGGAGCCCAAGGCCTCCTTTGTGCAACATAGTAGACTTGATCTTCTTCAATCTGGATTGGCTTGAACTCGGGTGCAATCTGGTTGCCTTCAATATTAGCTACCATCTTGCATCTACAATCCTTCTTCTTTTGTCTACAATGGTGACAATACTTTGCCAACATTGCCTCTGCCTCCTCTTGTTTCTTTTTGGCCTGAAGTGTATCTAGCTGAGTAGCTAGATTGTTTATAATTTCTTGCTTGAAATCTACCAGCAAATGAGTAATCTCCATTCTTGAAACTCCACCAGTAGATGACTTATCCATGGAAGATTGGTAAGATCTCCCTTTCTTCGAAGCTACCCTAGAGTAGCTTTAGCATATTTTCTTGATGTCTTCCCAAGGAACTTGGGTGATATCTCCTACCATCAGGTCCAATGCATTAGTGCAACTCTCATTGATTCCTCTCAAGAAAAGTAGCTTATGTGACTCCTCATTGAGGGTATGGTGTGGAGATATCTGCAAGCAAACTAGAAACCTTGAAATATAATCTTCTAGGCTCTCATCCTCCTTTTGTTGCAGCCTGAAAATGTAACCTAATTTCATGCCACTGCCCCTACAATACTCCTTGTATTTCTCAAGGAAATTTGTCTTCATGTCATCCCAAGTTTCCACAGTATCTATGCCTAGGCTCATGAACCATCTTAATGTAGCTTCTTTCAGAGTGGTATGAAATAGCTTAAGCCTATGGGCATTAGTGGTACAATCATAACTCATGCAGAGTATGTCAAACTCAAAAAAAAGGTATCAAGGTCTTCTTTGACAAGTCCATAAAACTTGGGGAGTGCTAAAGCAGGGATATTTTTTATGTTGTCAACTTCATTCTAATGGGCAATGGGGAAAGGAAAAGCTAGTTAGTTAGGTTTGTTTCCATTTGCATCACCCGTGCCTGCTTGATGTAGTTCCAAAACGAAGGGGTTCTCAAGCTGATTTTGGTCCTCAGAGGAGACTTCATAACTAGTCAGATCAGGGATTGCATCAAAAAAGGGTTGTGGATCTTCTTCTTCCTCTTCTGGCAGGTTCTGATATTCAACTAACTGGAATGGATTAGGATTGTTAGGAATGAATCTCCTATAAGTATCCCTTCTCCTTCCTCTATGCATGCGGTATCAACTCACTATCAACCAACTCACACAAAGAATTGGTAAAGAATAAGGGGGGTCATTACTTCCTAAATGAGGGGTATATTAAGAATTTTTTTAAGAAGTACTACAACAAGAAAACTATCAATGACTCCCAAGAAATTCCTAGTTTGACACCATCCTTGACAACGGCCCCAAAAATGTCTGCCTCCTATAATGAATTAACAACTAAGCTCTTACAGTTGTGATTCATAGATTGGACACCTAAACTAAATAGCCATTCAATCATCATGAAGGTGCATTTAACTTGTCAACCTAGGGACGTGAATTTGAAATGGGCCAGCACAATATGGGCACTAGGAACTGAAAGTAGCCATTTTCATCCTACAACTAAGAAAGACAATGCTGAAAGTAAACTGCTTGGAAAGGAATGACGTAAATGCTAATCATCAATCAACAACCATACTAAGCTGAAATGCTTAACAGAGATGAAAATCTAAGCAAACAAACAGGACACTACTCTGTCTGCTTTGGCTGCAGGAACAGTCACAAAATGGAATTCTAGTGGCTGCAGAAATAGTCAGTGTCAGATTCTTAACTAATCACTGAACATAAAGTAATACTAAACTAAGACCAAACTAAAGGATAAATTACTCACCATGTGGGCCCTATTGGAAAGAGACACTGCACATGCCTTATGGTGTTGTGATTGATGGCAACCCTTGTTAACTAGTTGATCCACACGTTGCACTTTGATCATGCCAACAGATAGATTGAAGATTAGTGTTTATTTGTTAAGCATGAATAGAGCATCCGATAAATCTATGTTCTTTGATTCATATGTAGATTTTATATTATCATTTTGTGTTGTGGATCTCAGGGAGTATTGTTCAATGCATAATCTGTGTTATTTGCAATTCTTGGTACCTCGTATTGATCTGGATGTAAGTTAAGAGGTCCAATTGTCTAATTTTTTTTCATTAGTGTATGAAGACCGACTTGGTGAATATAGTGTGTCGCAGATATTTGAGGAGTTATTACTTAATTGTTTTTGTGTTTGAGCATTTTATTTTGGGTCCTCACTATGTTGTGGCCGAATCTTATGGATTCGCATTGGATATTATGAATGATTTGAGCTGACAATTTGTGAATATTTGCTTATCTTGTTGAATCTGACATGAAGCAATCAAATCCCTTATAGTGGATATATATAAGTGATCAATTATATCATTTTGGTGTGTGTTCGATGTGAGTTGATGTATGTTGCGAATATCAAAAGATCTGGAAAGTGATTAAACACAGCTTCACTTGCGCATTAAGGATTTTTGTTGCGAGTTGATGCAAAACATAGCAGAAGCACATAATCAATTTGAAGGAGCAAAATTTGTTTGTTGAGCCTAACCGAAACTATAATTAGGCATTTGTAGATGTTATCTTTCTTAGTTCAAATCTTTGGAAGTATTCCAAAATTTTGTAAGACAGTTAGCCTTTCTAATTTTGAGCAGTGAGCTCTAGTCAGTGTGCCTGAATGCAAGTGTATTCCCATTTTGTAAACATCTTTTTGAGTATACTCAAATTATATTGTGGATTGGCCATCCACGACGGTTTTTACCCTAATAGGGTTTCCACGTAAAAATTCTTGTGTTATGGTGTTGTGGTTTCTTACTTTAAGTTCATGCATATTTCTTTCGGTTGAATGTTACAAGTGCTTTGAAGATAAGATTAATAAAATTAAAAAGTGCACAACATTGGTTCACCCCCCCTCTTAGTGTTGCTTGATTCCAACAATTGGTATCAGAGCCAAGATCATTGGAAGGAGTTTAACAGCTTGGGGAAGATCTTGGAAAGTGTTTCAATGGATTCAAGCAGTCTTCAACAACAACTTATGGTGGCCCTAGATGATCTTGATCAGTCAAAATATGAAGTCCAGGAATTGAAAACAAATCTTCTAAATGCTGAGAGATTCATTGAGTCATTGAAAGATAAAATCAATAAGTCCAGGGAGAAGAGAAGGGAACTTTGTGATCAGATCAAACAAGATGACAACACATGCATTGAAGATGAACAACTGAGTAAAGCCCTGAAGGAAAAGACAGAAGAATGTGAAAAGATTACCAAAGAGAATACAATTTTGAAGCATGAGATGGAATCTATCACGATGAGGATGACTAAGGAGATTGAATATAGAAAGAAGAATGAAGAAAAGCTTGCCCAATCCTTGAAAGAGAAATTTGAAGAATGCAACTGAATTACTAATGGATTCATTCAATTGGAACATGAGTTAGAACAAACCAAACACAATGAGGAAGAGCTTGAAAAGCACATTGTTGATCTCATAGATGAACTTGCTACTGCAAATGAATATAAGGAAAAGTTCAAGGTTAGCTCAACCAAGCTTGATGAATTGATTAAGGGTCAGAGGACTAATGGTGACAAGCGAGGTCTTGGATATGAGGAAGGAGAAAGTTCTGGATCTGGACAAAGAAATTTTGGACAAAGGATTCTAGACAAAGGAATTCTGGACAAAGGAGATTTAGACAAGGAAATTAGATGAACAACACTGAAAGGTATCTGGTAAGACAACCTAATGATCAAAGGTTCAATGGATATTGTTTTACTTGCAATAAATTTGGTCATATGGCAGCTAATGCATAAGTAGAATGAATTCAACTGGTCCATCATTCTTCAGTTAGTGCTTTAACTACAAGAAGTATGGTCATAAGTCAAATGAATGTAGAAATGTGATGAACAAATTTTATAGAGATGTCAGATGTTATACATGCAATAGATTTGGCCATATTGCTAATCAATGTAGATCGAGAGAAAATTAGTGGAACTACTGGTCTAGACAAAGAAATGTGGTGTGCTACAATTGCAACAAAATCAGTCACATTGCTAGATCCTATAGAAGAGGTTTGGTAAATCAAAGAAGAAATATGCAGAAGGATGTAAAAGGAAAAGGGAAAGTTACTACAGATCAAATTAGAAAGTAAATGAAAACTTGGGTGAAGAAGAGTCCCTCTGTTGCAAAAAATGAGGCAGCACCAGAATTAGCTTCTGGTAATTCCTCCAGGAATTAGTCTTTAGGCCTTTGGCCTAGGGGGTTCTGCAAGAAAATATTTCAAACCCCCTATTAGTAATTGACACCAAAATGTGGATGAGCTTAGTGATTGCATTGATGATCTACAGATGTTGTTGAACAATTGGAGAGAGTATTTAAGCCCCAATTCAAAACCCTAGAAGAGAAGAAATTCACACAATTTGTGAAATTCCCCATGTTTAATGAAAACAAATGGGTCTAGTACATCTTGAGTCGAGTCCATGCTGAGTTTATGTGGTTGAATCAACCTTTCAAGATAACAAAAGGGGCTATAAGAGCTCTTACAGGTCTAAATTCTTTCGGTGGTTTATCAATTTTGAAGTCTATGAAGAATCAAATTGTCATAGATGTGACTGGTTTGACATTTGATAGAAGAGCAATGACAATTGATAACATCATTGATGTGGATGTGAAATTTTCCTCGATGGTCATTGGTTATAAGATATATCACTCTAGCAGAGAAAATTTTGTATCCGGTACTACCATATATGCAGCCTATCAAATGGTTAGGGAGAATGTAGAATATGACTTGTGCGAATTGCTTTGAAGTCAGCTTATGTAGAATCTTGGCAAGATAAAGAAAGATAAGAATAATTCTTTTAAATACGGTAATCTGTTACTGTCTATTCTTTTATTTCTTGAATGAAGTTCCGAGAGCCGGAAAGGTAGTCTGGAAAAGAGGTGATAAGCCAGTAGCTATTCAGATTAGGGACATGTAACTCAACCTTGGTGATAGTCAAGTCAGGAAAACTACAATCTAGGGATATCTCAAAAACTTTCAGAATGTAATGCAAGCAAGGGAAAGGATTCATACTTCTATTGTTGAGAAGTATAAGGACACAATTTGTTTTATGGTGGATATTGATCAATGCTTAATGGAAGTAGCTGATCCTAGAACTGTTTGGATTATGCCAATGGGATATGAAGTCGAGGAAGAAATATTGGAACTATATGTGCAACATTTGTTGAGTAAGCATGTGGATCTGGAAGAAGAAAGGTTTGGAACATATGCAAAAAAAACATGCAAGTCCATGAGTAGTTAAAGAAGCTAATGATAGTCAGAAAAGTGAGGAAAAAAGTGGAATTCTTTGCAGAAAGTATGGGCATATCTATAGAAGCAGTAAGAGAAGCCAAAAGGAAGAGAGATCAAGAAAATGCCAAAAAGAAAAAGAGCCTGATAAAACTGAATCTGCTAGTTCAACAACATCCTCTACCTGAACTAGATCAACAAAGAGCTTTGCACCTTTGTTCGGTCATGCAAAGAAGTCAACCCATGCAAAAGCTCAAGTTAAGGTATCTGGTAAGAGGAAGAATGATAAGAGCACAAGAGTGTATGAAGCTATCTTAGAAGATGAAGAGACAAAATCTGATGAAGAAGTTAGGGAAATAAAGCACATGGGCATCCAAGTAGCAAAAAAAGTCATTGTGGACAAGCCCTCCATTGAAAAAAGAGAAAGCAAAGAAGAAGATGAAGCCTAAAAAACTAGGTATGTCTGTAGAGGAAGTTGAAAAAGGTATAATTAAGGATGGAAATCTGAAGCCTTTATGTGATGTGTATGGTACTTTTGATACTGTTGGTCAAAGAGTCCTTGAGGAGGCTACAATAAATATTTTTACAATTTCAATATGACTCTTGTTGAAATTATGGCCAACACAATTGCCTAAGGAATTGTATGAAATTTTGGAGATGAGGAGAGTCAATGCTAGAACTGAAGAAGAGCAGATGAGATAAAAAATTCTTGCAAATCTAAGTCCAGTAATGTCAACTGAGGAAATGCAGTCAATCTTGAAAGAAGCAAAAAGAGAATTCAAGAGCAAGTCAAGGATAAACAAGCTTATGGTGGACATGGCAGAAGAAGTTGCAAAAGAATTTGAGAGAATTCTGAAGGAAGTTCTATTAAAGAACATGATTGATGTTGTCTCTAAAGAAGAGTGTGTCAAAGACATTTCATTTGGTCTGGTAAATGAAGAGATTGCAATTGAGGATACTTATAATCATCCTGATGTGCATCATACAGAAACACCTATGGAGACTGAAGCTCCAAAAGCTGCGTTGGTTGAAGAAAAGGAGATGTCAGTTGAAGAGGTTGAAATTCCAAATGACAAGCATAAATTTGTGGTTGAAGAATCAGTGGTTGAGGAAAAGAAGGCTAAAGTTAAGGAAATTATAGTGGAAGCAAGACACATTGTAGAGGTAGTGAAAAGATTTCTGGATGAGCAAAAGGAAGAATTTGATCTCGAGTTGGGAGATGCCCCTATTCATTTATCTACTTTGTCCCCAATTCAAAAAATGAGAGTTGCATCATTTGCACAAGCAAAGGCTAGGGAAGAAATTTTGAAATCCCACATTGAGGATAGTGAATTATTGAATATTGCATTAGGTATTCTGGAGAAGATCATGCCTACTCATGTTAAGGATCAATTTGGTTCCTCCTCCAGTGAGCTGAAGAAACTTATAAATTCGGTAAGTACTCATTTTGAGTCACTTGAGAAGTCAACTATTGTCAAGGTATAGAAGAAGTTTGATGACAAAAAGTTCAGTAGTATGAAAGGTATGATAGCTAAAGATAAATATTTGTTAGCTAACTGTGCAAAGAATGTTCATAATGCTTTATCTGAAGGTGGGAAAGTATATAAGTCATGTTTGTCTTTATCAAAACTTACTGAGGATAATGAGAAGAAGGTTAAGGATCATTAGAAAGAGTTAGCTACTATTTTTGATGCTTTTGATCCCTTAACTATTTATGTTGGAACACAAGAAGGTCAAGTTATCTCTTTACTTGACAAAATAAAGAGTTTGAAGCATGAAAATGACATAATTGTGGATAGAGCTTGTGAACTTAGAGGTTTAATTGGTCAAAAAATGGAAACTATGTTGAGTGCCTTGAAGGAAGCACAAGATGCTTTGGTGGTTAGTGACCTTGTAAGCCTTGAATGTGCTGAGATGCAATCTTATTTTCTTTGTGGTCACATAAATATTCTAGAGAGTCTTAAGAAGTGTTGGGATTCAAGCTTGAACTTGTTGAAAACATGTTTTGCAGATATTTTCAAGTTTGTGTAAATTGTTGAAACAATTTTGTACATATGCAGTTTGAAGTTTTGCTTTGTATGCAAATTCCCTATCTTTTCCATTGATGTCAAAGGGGTAAAATAGAACAGTGAAAAATGTACATTCATCCAAGGGGGAGTTGTAGTTTTGAATATCTTTTTGGAGTTTTGGTTAGTAGTGTATTTTTGTTGGTATTGATCCAACACTTAGTTATTTTTCACTAAGTGTTGCCATCAATGCCAAAGGGGGAGATTGTTGGCAAGAGAAACTACACACGCTTTTTGGTGTTGTCATTGATGGCAACCCTTGTTAGCTAGTTGATCTGCACGTTGCATTTTGTTCATATCGGTAGACATATTGAAGATTAGTGTTTATCTGTTAAGCATGAACATAGCATCCAGTAAATTTGTGTTCTTCGATTCATATGTAGATTTTCTGTTATCATTTTGTGTTGTGGATCTCAGGGAGTATTGTTCGATGCATAATCTATGTTATCTACAATTCTTGGTACCTCGTATCAATCTGGGTTTAAGTTAAGAGGCCTGGTTGTCTAATTTTTTGTTCATCAGTGTATGGAAACTGACTTGGTGAATATAGTGTGTCGCAAATATTTGAGGAGTTATTACTTAAGTGTTTTTGTGTTTGAGAATTTTATTTTGGGTCCTCACTATGTTGTGGCCGACTCTTGTGGATTCACATTGAATATTATGAATGAATTGAGTCGACAGTTTGTGAATATTTGCTTATCTTGTTGAAGTCGACACGAAGCGATGAAATCTCTTGTAGCGGATATATATATATATATATATATAAGTGATCAATTATATCATTTTGGTGTGTGTTCGATGTGAGTTGATGTATGTTGCAAATATCAAAAGATCTGGAAAGCGATTAAGCATAGTTTCACTTGCGCATTAAGGATTTTTGTTGCAAGTTGATGCAAAATAGAGCAAAAGCGTAGAATCAATTTGAAGGAGTAGAATTTGTTTGTTGAGCCTAACCAAAACTGTAATCAGGCATTTGTAGATGCTTTCTTAGTTCAAATCTTTGGAAGTATTCCAAACTTTTTTAAGACAATTAGCCTTTCTGATTTTGAGCAGTGAGCTCTAGGCAGTGTGCCTAAATGCAAGTGCATTCCCATTTTGTAAACATCTTTTTGAGTATACTCAGATTGTATTGTGGATTGGCCATCCACTGTGGTTTTTCCCCTAATAGGGTTTCCACGTAAAAATTCTTGTGTTATGGTGTTGTGGTTGCTTACTTTATGTTCATGCATATTTCTTTTGGTTGAATGTTACAAGTGCTTTGAAGATAAGATTAATAAAGTTAAAAGTGCACAACACTGATTCACCCCTCCTCTCAGTGTTTCTTGATTCCAATAGGCCCACTTGGATAAGTATCCTCTAAAACTAATGATAACTCAAATGCTCAAACTCAAAAATTTATTTCATTCATTGTAAATCATGAGAACAAAAGAGTAGTATATTTGTATTACTGAAACTCAAGAATGCAAGTAAAATATCAAATTGTGCAACCTATTAAGAAGGAGCATCTGATCCTTATTTATCCTATTAGCTAAACAAGGCGGTCAACTCCATGAACTAGGAGGATGCCTATTTAGGGAAAGCAGGGAAAGTGGAGCGGCAACGGTTATGCATGCATGGAATCTGGTCAGACATGCAGGTCCAAACACGGATTTAGCATGACAGTAACATCCGCACTGCTCAACAACATTAAAGTCCACTACAAGGCAGTTACATTCTGTTTGCATGGGGAATCTCCTATTGTCAACCTCCTTTGACCTTTAAACAATTCTCTGGCTGGACGTTATGGTGCATGCCCAACTGGCGGTGTCTTCCTCAATTTAGCATCCTCAAATTAAATCTGCATGGCAATATTAGTATGCACAATAATTGCATATCTCTAACCACCTCAAAGAACATTCATTAACCACATGCAAAATTAGCATGGATAGTCCGAATAACATGCCATCATCATTAAAGGTTTGTAGAAATAAGATTAAGCCCAATGTCAATAGTTTTGAGGAAATATCATAACAAGTATCAACACTTAATGTCAAAGTCCATGATAACTTTAAAAAATAAACTATAAGTTCTACCCAAAACTAGACCATAAACTAGGTTCATCACCTGGAAGTATATCTAATATAGGCTAGTAGAGTGGTCGCTTCTTTACCTTAGGTTCTTCTTCCTTAATTTTGGCCTTACTTTCTTTTACTTCCAATTGTTTTCTTTTAGGAGGCATATTTCAATTTTTCCTACTATGACTTCAACTAACAGATCTCTACCAAATACTACACCAATCAAGCTTCTTCAAAGGGTTATTCATGCACTTACTCGAGTGCTCGTCGTTCACAAAGCTCCTTTTCTTGTTGTTGGGTTGTGGTGTATATCACTCTACCGCATATGTTGCTCACCCTCTCGGCGGTATAGCAGTGTATGATTTATCTTTTTGTTGTTTACTGCCTTACCACACTCCTTTGAATTGACTTGTTATGCCTTGCATACACACCCCAACTTTTGCTTGGCAAAGTTGGGGACCCCCTTTTCTTTTTTATTCTTTTCATTTTTATTCTTTGTCGGATTTAGATATCGGACTAGAACTGGAAGAAGGAACCTTTCCAAGGTTCCTGTTCCTGGTTCTGTCTCGATCCCGGTTCACTGCTTTGCGTGTCGTTCGAGTTTGTGTTCCTTGTCTGGTATCGTCTCGTCCCCGTCTTATTCTCCATACCGTTTTTGCTTCGTCTCATCTTTCATCGTTGCACTATTCGTTTGTTTTGGTTGTTTTGTTCATCTTGGTCCTTGTCTTTTTGTTGTCATCTTTTTGCCTCGTCCTGTCGTTTGTTCGTCTGTTTTCGTTCGTGTTTTTGTATTTTGTTGTTTCTTTGTTTCTTTTCTATTTTCTTTTTTGTGTCTACTCTTGAAAACTGAAAAATACAAAAAAAATGAAAAAACACCAAAATAAAAAAAAAATAAAAAGTCAAAAAAGACAAATTACAAAAATGCTAAAACATGAAAAAATACAAAATGAAAAATAAATAACTCTTTTATTTTAAAAGATTTGAAATATTACAAGGTTTAAAATTTAAATAAATAACAACTTTTTGTTTTAAAAAGATTTTAGATTTTAATAAAATAAAATAAATAAATCTTTTAAAAAAAAAATTATTTTAAAAGATTTAATAAAATTTAAATGAATAAATAATTTTTTCATTTGGAAAGGTTTAATTGTAAAGCGTAAAATTTAAAATAAATAAATAAATAGTAAAAATCTTTTAAATTCAAATTTAAAAGATAAAAAATCATAAAAATTAAAAATTGGATGAAAATCTTTTAATATTTAAAAATCTAAAAATACAAAAAAAATTATAAATAAAATCTTTTTTAAATAAAATTTTAAAAAAGATTTATTAAAAGGTAAAGAAGAGTTTCTACCCGAGCTCGACCCCACCAAGTAATAGAGAAGTGAAAAAAATAGGAAAGGAAGAAATAAGTGGAGTCGGAACCCGAAGGGACATTGCACCAAAAAAATCGAACGTTGCAAATTCCAAAACAATCCCGCGCCCGCAGCCTTATCAGATCTGGAACCGGGATGAATTCTGAATCGAGAACAAGTAAAAAATGTTCACATTCTAAAATGGTTCCACCCCCGCATGGATTTTGTTCCACTCCCACTAGTAAGAAAATGAAAACTCCAGTGCCAGGATCAATTCCGATCCCGCGTCCGACTCCAGTGAACATTCTAGGAAGGAAGTGAACTTATGACTGAACGCCATAAGGAAGATTTGTCTATGGAATGCAATGTTGCAGGATATGCACGAAATAGATATGTTGAAAAGGTTTTAAAGACTTTCAAGCAAACGTTATTGGCAGGCGTAAAACCAAATTCTTCGACCATTGCCAATACCCTGCCTACTGTGCCAAGGTGAAATCTTTGGAACATGGCATCGACATCCATCAAAGAACAAAGGATAGATGAATCTTGTTAGATGTTGAAGTTGTAATTCCCTGGCAAACGTGCATGCAATTGAAGTAGGGGCGCGACTAAGGAAGATATTTGAACTGTTAAACGAAATCCCTCAATGAAGTGTGATTTCATTGAATGACGTCTATAGAGGCCACGGCCTTAGAATGCAAAATGTGCGCAAAATGAATTGTTGTAAAGGCTTTAAAAGCTTTAAAGAAAATGTGAAGGCGTGGCTAAGCATGGGCGCATGAACTGTTTGAAAAAAATGCCTTCGATGAAAACTCATTCCACGGCTGAATGCAAAGTGTGAAAGCATACACAGGCACGCCAATTGTTTGATGAAACGACTTAAGGAAATGCTCAAGTGTGTCCGCAAAATGAAGACGAGACAGTATCTAATAAGGTTCAATGAGAAATGGATTCGATTGAAATTTTAGAGATCTCAAACCAAATGCAGTTCACAGTTTTGACTGCCCTCATAGACATGTACACTGAATGTCAAAGCATAGACTTGGCTAGCTGTTATAAAGGCGTTAGAAACTTCTCCGCAATCAGCAAGGGTAGCGACCCTTGTAATTTCATATATGCTAAATGTGAAAAGCATAAACAATTAGCAGAATGTTTGATTGAACGCCTCAAAGTGAGGCATCTCATGAAACTCCATGATTACAGAGGATGAACACAAGATGTGGATGCATAGGGAAGGCGGGTAAACCGTTTGACACAATGTCCTGAAAAGGATTCTGTTTCTTCAAATTGCAAGATGCACAAAATGAATTTAATGAGAGCACCTTGGAAACTTTCAATCAAATGCATCTAAGAAATTTTATGGTATGGAAGGCAATGAGCACAAAATGCCCCAAAAATGGCATTGGTTGAAAAGGCAATAGAAACTTTCAAGAAATGCATTTGGCATGAGTGAAGTTGAAATCTGCAAACATTGTCACTCTCTTCCCTTCTCGTGCCAAAACATGAGCTTCAGAACAAGGCGTATGGACATCTATCAAAAGCGTAGCAATGAAAGCGAGTTTTGTCAAAATGTTGAGGTTCCAACTACCTCGCTAGACATGCATGTTAAATGTGGAAGAGTAGAGATGACTGTGAACTCTTTGACTGAATGCCTCATAAGAAACTCATGGAATGTGATGATTATAGGATGCACACAAAACAGATTTGTTGAAGAGCTATAAAATTTTCAAACAAATGCTATTAGCGGGTGGAAAACCACACCTTACAGGGGTGTATGGAATGAATTCAGGTAAAGGGGCTTCGAAGATTTTTAATACAATGGAATGAATGTTTATGTAAGATGAATCCCATGAATTTTTCTAACATCATTTGTGCCTGTGTCAAGTTGGGAGAGCAATAGAACAGTGCATGGATGTCCCTTTGGACATAATCAAAAGCGATTTTTTTTTGTTTATTATAAAGTTACAATTTCCCTCGAAGCACAGGTAAAGAAATGGCACATAATGGATATGTTGAGAATTTTGGTGACTTGAGGGCAAACATGATGGACGGATAAAAGGATAAAATCCATGAACCATAGTCACCTCTGCCCTTTCTTACTCGTTCCAATATGGAATTCTGTCACAGATTATAATTTGGGTCTATGGCAAATTTGGGAACCTTTCAATTTCATGAGTTTAAATGAAAATTTGATTAATTTATCTATTTTAATTTATTGGTATATGAATTAATTAATTCTGTTGATTGATTATGCATTTGCAGGTATTTCTAGGTTCATGAGCAAAATGATGGCGGAGTCTTAAATCCATACATAACATTATTGATTAATGTTATTTTGATAACATTAAATTTCAAAGGGGTTTTATTATTATTTTAATTGTGAACATTTAAAGTTTATGTGCATTCAATAGAAATAACTTGAATTTAATTGATTTATGAAATTGATTATTATTTGATAAATTAATTAATATACTTTATGTGAATAGGTACTTTTGAAGAGTGGGAGGATAATAAATCAAAGTTGATTTGGAGAACTCACATACAAAGAGGGAAGATTTTCTAAAAAGAATTTGAAATTGGCTGTAAACTGAAAGTATAGTGGGCCCATTTGGAGTAGTTTTTGCAGAAGGATGCTGTTGTAAATCATGCAAAGAAGAACTCCATGTCAAAACTCAAAGTTGAAGCTGAAAGTTGCAATTGTGAACTAAGATCAAACTGGGAGATGGAATTACAAACTAAAATCAATTGAAGTTAAATTGGAGCTGAAACATAAAGTTACCTTTTTGATTTAATTGCCTACACACAAAAGCTACAACTTTTGATGTTTGAGTCTTGGCAGAAATTATGGAATTAGGGAGCTTTATGTTGTCAAATCTGCTCACTTTGAAGGGGTTAGAATTTTAGGAAAAGTAGTTAGAAGTTTTACATCTATTAGCTGATTTAGAGTTAGTGGTAGAGTAGATGATACGGTTTTATGCAATTTTAGTTTTAGATGGGTTAACTCAAAGATATTGGTTTTTGTACACTAGTGATCTTGCTAGATTTGTAAATGTTGTTTATCTATTTTGCAAGAATAGAAGCAACCAGATTTAAACCTGTATTAAGTTATGCTCTGGAATGGTGTTCACTGTGTTAATCATTTGATTTGGAATCTTTCAAGGAATGGAGTTCTATCTTTTCTTTTGTTCGAATTGTGATTTGAAATCTGCTATTAATATTTGCACTATGAATGAATGGCTTTGTATTGATTATAGGTTGATTTGCTTTGCAGTTCTAGTTTAGGAATTCCTTGGAAGGTAACATGTCTGATTAGTTGAATGAATCAACATTCTTTTCACTCTTACGTCCCTGATCTATCTTTTGCCTTTTTTTATACCCCCTGGTTAGAATAGGTTTAGATAGAATTTTGATCTTGCAGCAATCGAAAAGCTCAATTACCAGCAGGCCCTTTGAACATTACAACCTCATTGACTGCTCAACAAAACAACACAGTTGAGAACCAACTACAGAGACCTTGGAAGATAGGTGGTTTTAAATCAGTTATCTTTTTCAGGAGAAATAGAGTAGAAATATTCTGTTTAAATGTTGTTGTGTCAATTTGGCCATCAACACGCCTTATGTGGGATGGCGGTAGGTATCGCATTACCACATTGCCTTATAATTCTCCCCACAGAGTGGCAGTGAGTACCGTTTATCGCACAAGCTAGATATAATCTCTTGGCAGTATGGCGATAAAGGCTTATTTCTTAACTTAGAAGCCGCCATCCCGCATTGCCTTTATTTTGATGTTGTGGTATTGCGGTAAAGGCAAAATTTGCTTTGTTTATGATTATCTGGAGGAATAAATGGGTATATACAAAGGGAATGTTGGTGACAGTATGGATCTTGTCACACAAATTGTTGTATTTCATGTTAAATACAATGAAAAATCAAAGGCAGTGGATCTTTTGATGCAAGTGAAATGTAGGCAAGCAATTGAAGGCCAGTGAATATTGGGGAAGGATTTTTTGTTCTAACACCCCTAATCCCTTAACCCTTAATCCTTGCTAGATCAAAACAATTAGGCGCTAAATTAGGCGCTAAAGCAGGCTCTAAATTAGGCATTAAATTAGGCACTAATGTAGGTGCTAATTTGGGCACTAATTTGGGCGCTAATTTGGGTGCTAATTTGCACCTAATTTAGCGCCTACTTGTTTTGATTGGTGCAAAAAATGCCAAAAATAGCGCCATCCTAATAAATAACGCCAACTTTTTCAAAAAATTGGAGAAAAATACATTAAAATAGTGGGTGGAAGCAAAAAATGGAGTAAAAAAGGGAGCTAATCACATGGATTTGTTGTAGTGGAAGTTTTCATGGTTTGGTGAGCTCCTATAGGAAGTTCATATGATTTGTTTGTGGGATATATGCACCTATTACTGAAATAATGAACCTGGGTGATATGAACGGATTTAAGTGGACAGTTGCAACAAAGACACGTTTCAAGTTGTTGAAGAAAAATTCATTGAACAACTGATATTGGCATTGCTTCATTTTAACAAAGTTTTCCAAGTAGATTGTGATGGGAAGTGGAACCACAATTGGAGGAGTTTTTAGTCAAGAAGGAAGGCACATTGCTTATTTCAATGAAAATTTGAATGAAAGCAAAAAGAAAATATTTTGTGTATGATTAGGAGTTTTATTGTATAGTGCAAGCGCTTAAAAAATGGAGACATTACCTACTACCTTAGGAGTTTGTGTTGTATGCAGATCACCACACATTGCACTATATAAACAACCAAGGTAAGTTGAGAAAAAACATGTGAAATGGGTTGAGTTTCTACAAAGCTATTCTCTTGTTTTAAAACATAAAAGTGGTAGATATAATTGGATAGTTGATGCATTGAGTAGGAAACATTTAATGCTAAATGAAATGAAGGTAAATGTAGTTGGTTTTGATTCAATGGAGTTATATGAAGAGGACACAAATTTTAAGGAAGCATAGGAAACTTGTAAAAGTCTAGTAGAGACGAATAAAACTCCATGGTTGGAGTATTTTATTTAAGAAGGATTATTGTTTAAAGAGAAGAGATTATGCATCCCTTGGGGATTAATGAGGGAAAATTTGATAAGAGAAAAACACACAGTGGAGGTCTTAGAGGACATTTTGGAATAGATAAAACATTAGCACAACCAAATGGAGGGTATTGTTGGCCCAGGATGAATGCAAATGTGAAAAGGATAGTACAAAGTTGTAGAGCTTGCCAACATGCCAAAGGAGCAAGACAAAACATAGAGTTTTATAAGCCATTACTTACACCAAAGAGACCTTGGGAACATATAAGTATGGATTTTGTTCTAGGATTTACATGAACAAAAAGTAATAATTTAGTATTTGTTTTGGTAGATAAATTTTCAAAGATGACTCATTTTATTCCATATAACAAGTTTGATGATGCATCCCATATAACCACATTGTTTTCCAATGAAGTGGTGATATTGTGTAGAATGTCGAAGATTATTGTCTCTAATAGGGATACGAAGTTTGTTGGCCACTTGTGGCATACATTGTGGAAGAATTGGGAACAGAATTGGGGTTCAATTCAACTTATCATCCCCAAATTGATGGTCAAATTGAAGTTATGAGCATGAGTCTTGGTAATTTTTTGAGATGTTTAGTAGGGGACAAACCTAATCATAAGCTTTGATATTGGCCTAGGTAGAATTTTCTTATAACAATTTAGTTAATTGAAGTGTAAAAAATATCCCATTCCATTTTGTTTATGGTTATAGTCTTAGAGGTGTTGATGAATTCAAGGATAGTGAAAATTTGGATAGAAAGAGTTGTTGCAGATGATTTTCTTGAGTACCTTTATGAATTGCATAGAGAAGGAAAGGAAAATTTGGATAAGAGTGCCACAAAAGACAAAGAGTATGTTGATATGAATATAAAATAATTTCAAGTGGATGATTTGGTGTTAGCACATTTGAGGAAATAAATTTTCGCTCGAGGAACATATAACAAATTGAAGTGAGAAAAAATAGGCCCATGTCGAGTGTTGAGAAAGTTTGCATCCAATGCATGTGAAATTGAACTTCCAATAGGTATAGATATATCTCCCATATTCAATGTTGAATTTTATAAGTACTATGAAGGGGAGACAAGTGCACAAAGAGATATATATTAAGATTTGTAGAATGCATTAGAATGAATAAAATAGTTTCCTAAAAAGAAGTTAGAAGAAGTGGACAAAGTGATAGATTCTCGAGTGATTAAAAGAATAAGGGGAAAATAGTACAAACAATATCTAGTCAGGTGGAAGAACAAAATAGTTGATTCAAAGCTACTTGGGTGAATGCGTCAGAACTTGGGAAATTTAGAATTCCTATTCTAGACTCGCCAAAATTTTCATGAGTTCTTCACTCATGGAACATTTCTCTTACCTAGTGTGTTTGATGTAGGATCATGTCAATTCATGAGCAATCCAACATCAACCAAATATATTTTAAGTTTAGTTTGGTTTTGTTGCATTGTTGTTGGTTTTCTATAATTTCTTAGAAGAGTTTTAAATTCAAATTGATTAATTTATCTAAGATAAAAGCATTGGAAAAATCAAGAGGTTTCATAATCCATGTCGAATTCCTAGAAGGTTTGAATCACAACCTCATAGGCTTCTAAGCAATTGACAAAATCGAGGGTTCTCACAACCTCATCACCCTTTGAAGAAGTTTTGTGGCATACATTGTGGAAGAAATTGGGAACACAATTGGGGTTCAATTCAACTTATCATCCCCAAATTGATGGTCAAATTGAAGTTATGAGCATGAGTCATTTTAATTTTTTGAGATATTTAGTAGGGGAGAAACCTAATAAGAAGCTTTTGATATTGTCCTAGGTAGAATTTGCTTATAATAATTTAGTTGATTGAAGTGTAAAAAATATCCCATTCCATATTGTTTATGGTTATAGTCTTAGAGGTGTTGATGAATTCAAGCATAGTGCAAATTTGGATAGAAAGAGTTGCTGCAGATAATTTTGTTGAGTACCTTAATGAATTGCATAGAGAAGGAAAGGAAAATTTGGATAAGAGTGCCACAAAGAGTATGTTGATATGAATATAAAAGAATTTCAAGTGGACGATTTGGTGTTAGCACATTTGAGGAAAGAAAGTTTACCTCAAGGAACATATAACAAATTGAAGTGAGAAAAAATAGGCCCATGTCGAGTGCTGAGAAAGTTTGCATCCAATGCATGTAAAGTTGAACTTCCAATAGGTATAGATATATCTCCCATATTCAATGTTGATTTTTATAAGTACTATGAAGGGGAGACAAGTGCACAAAGAGATATATATTCAGATTTGTAGAATTCATTATAATGGATACAATAGTTTCCTAAAACAAAGTTAGAAGAAGTGGACAAAGTGATAGATTTTTGAGTGATTAAAAGAACAAGGGGAAAAGAGTACAAACAATATCTATTCAGGTGGAAGAACAAAATAGTTGATTCAAAGCTACTTGGGTGAATGTGTCAGAACTTGGGAAATTTAGAATTCCTATTCTAGACTCACCAAAATTTTCATGAGTTCTTCACTCATGGAACATTTCTCTTATCTAGTGTGTTTGATGTAGGAGCATCTCGATTCATGAGCAATCCAACATCAACCAAATATATTTTAAGTTTAGTTTGAGTTTAGTTTGGTTTTGTTGCATTGTTGTTGGTTTTCTATAATTGCTTAGAAGAGTTTTAAATTCAAATTGATTAATTTATCTAAGTCAAAAGAATTGGAAAAATCAAGAGGTTTCATAATCCATGTCCACTTCCTAGAAGGTTTGAATCACAACCTCATAGGCTTCTAAGGCATCGACAAAATCGAGGATTCTCACAACCTGATCACCCTTCGAATAAGTTTTCACAACTTTGTTGACCTCTGACAAGGTTGTTGTAACCTCGTCAACCCTTATTGTACTTTCACAACCCTTTCAAAAATTCTTGTGTTGAAGTTTGGTTCAAGAAATTTCTTTCTCTTGTTTTGAAGAATAAATTATTGAAGGTGGCGTCAAAGTTAGATGGAGGTTTTGAAACCATCATCAACCTCCGACAAGTTTGTCACAACCTTGTCAACATCTGATACATCATTCAAAACTTTTTTTTTTTCAAAAGACACTATATAGAGTATTTTGGTGTTTGACGTTGGTTTTAAAACCTATATTATCCCTTGACAAGGTTGTCACAACCTCATTGAATGCTAACAAACCATTCACAACCTTCATGTAGAGCAAAAGAGAGACTTCATGGAAAGCTCAGAGGAATTATAAAGGCTTTTGGAAGTGCAAAAATAATGTTTTTTCAAGGAATATTTAAAGAGTGTCAACATCTTAACCTGGTTTTGAAATTACTATCAAAAGCCAATAAGGTTTCAAGATACCCTCAAACATCCGACAAAGGTTTCAAAAGTGTTGTAAGGTTTTAAAAATGTTTCTAAAGGAAAATTCAACCCATGTCGCCAAGTAGTGATGAAAAGAATTAGGTTATAACAACCGAATATTTCATGTAATTGATTGTAGAAGAGATTCTAAGGATGGTGAAAATCTTCTTAGACAACAAGATTAAGGATGAAAGGGGGAAATTTTAAGTTGATGGATAATTCTTTTGCAATACATATATGCTTTATTGCTTAAAGCTATTGTAATTCATTTACATTTTTTTGAATAAAAGGGGTGAAATTTTAAAATGAACTCAAAAGATCATCATACAATATAAACTAAGAAACTCTTAGTCAAACCAACGAGGAAAATCCCAACCAAAAAAACCTACCAAACACCACCATTGGTTGACCAACCATCCATATCCTCAATAATTAGCCTATCCAAACATTGAGTGTTGTCTTGGGATAAAATTTCTCTATCTTCCACTTGTCATTCAACCTTATTCTCAGAGGCCCATTTAGCTAAACAATCAACCACATTGTTTCATGTGGACAATGATTTTGGTTACCCAAGGGTTCTCTAGCACTTCTAGGTTTTTCACCCAGAAGGAGAGAAAATGGGCCCAAAATGCTAATGTCTACACTCAAGATTAATGTTATGAGGGGTGTAATGTACTTAAATATGATGTCTTAATGCAACAAACTGAAAAATAAATGATTTATTGATGCTAAACCTAAGAAATGCAAAGTGTTGGAAAACATAGTAATGTATGCAAAAACACCTAAGAATGCAAATAAATGATAAAAGAATTGAACAAAACTGAAGAGGTGCACCTAGAATCTAGAATCTGATGTAGAGAGGTTCTGAAATCTTGTAGAGTTGAATGGAAATGTTGACTGGGATACTTATGCCAAGCTAGGTGACTTAGTCTAGTTTAGGAGAAAATCTACCAGAACGAGAATCTGCCAAATGGGTGTCCAGAAATGTAAAAATCAATTTCCAAGCCTAGTAGTGGGACTAATTTGCCACAGATGGCGACTTAGTCCACTTGGAGATTTTTGGAATTTCGGAACAGTATTCGGTATTGTATGTGCATAAAATTGGTCATGTCTAATTAATCCTGACATTTAATTAAATATTTATTGTTTAATTAATTTATCTAAAGTCTTCTACATGTAATAAATTTAATTACATTGTTCATTCATTTTATTCTCCCACCATAATTGAATAAATTTATTTAATTTAATTATTTCACATGTCTACTTGATTAAATTAAATAAATACATTTTATTTATTTAAATTAATTATCATCTTTTGAATTTAATTAAATCTTTTGTTTTAATTAAATTTAAATGTTTCTTTTCTTCTATTTTAAACTTTCTTCTAATTAATTAAATATTTTATTTAATTAATTTCATACACGTCATTTCTTCAAATTTAATTAAATATTTCATTTAATTATGAAATCTTCTGATTTCCTCAAAAATCTTAATTAAATATTTATTTAATTAAGAAAAATCTACATGCACCCATAAATAAATAAATGAATTGGATAATTCATTATTTATCTTCTCAATATCTTTCCATTATCTTCTAAAAAAGATGATTTTTTCATCATCTCATCTTATCTCTTCCATGAAAATGGAAAAATCCTGCTTTATTCATTTTCTTCTATTTTTCTCTCCACTTTCATCCCTATTTGACCGTTCGATTTGTCAGGAATTATCACTGACGTTGATCAACTCAGCCAATCAAAATCCTCGAAAAACTCTATAAATACATGTGGGAATCCAAACATTGGTTACATAGACACACTCATGCAATTATGCTTACACATTTTCATATTTAGCATTCCATCAATAATCATATCTTAGCGGTAATCTAATCATAGCATAGCATAATCTGGCATTTTAGTATAGAATGCATTTTTAGTTCAAATCTCATTCTCTAGTAGTCCATTTCGTTGAGCTTAGCATATCAAATCTGAGAGCAACTTGAACCAACGAAATGCTGGAGATAGGGAACAATAAAACGACTTCGAAGAGGCTGCCATAAAGAGTTTGTTTATTTTTAAGTTTCTTTGATATAAAGTTTTATTGAATGTGTTTTGAATCCATTATAACAGGCATATTTTCATACACACATAAAATGGCACCCACCGTGGGGCCTATGCCCCGATTTTAACATCTTCTTGTAGAGCATTCTGACATGTTTATGTGTTCTAGAGTTCGACTTTTGGAAAAATTTGGCATTTTAGCGCATCCGATACTTTCTGCAGCGCATCTGGGAATTGAATGTTTTTGTTTTTGAAGATATTTCAGCGCATCTGGGGACTGTTTCAACGCTTCTGAGAGTTAATTTAGCACATCCGAGAGATAGAATAACGCATATAGTCTCATTACATTTAGAGTTAAATCTGAACTTAACTAAAGTAGCGCATTTAAGAATTGTTTTAGCGCATATAGGAGTTATGTTAGCACATTTAAGGTAGATTTTAGAGCATTAATGCTGCATTATTTACAGATTTAAATTGGCGTGTCATTAAAGTGGCACATTCAAGGACTATTTTAGTGCATTTAATGTCTGTTTCTGTGCATTTAGGGTTTGTTTCTGTGCATATACTATTTTTTTCTACGCATCTGGGTTGTAACACAAAAATAGGATTCTGAGTCTGACGCATTCCGCAGAAAGAATCTTTTCTGGTTTAAAATGAATCAATCTAGGATAGTCACCACACTTTGATCATGCAGTTAAAATAAACCCCATGTCAGTTGTGAAGCAATATCTTCACTTAGCTTAAATCATTGTGATTTGGTGCAATTAAAATGAATTTGTTTACTTTGCTTGATTGTGCTTGAAAGTGGTAGGTGATTATGCTCTCACCCTGTGCAAACTAGGTGATTAGAAAGCCAGACCCACTTTATCCCTGTGTAACCCGGATGCAATAACCGAAGTATCCTCTCCCCTTGCGTAGTGATGTGATCTTGGGTGTAAGAGAAATGATTATTGCCTCTAGAAATTGGGCCTGCCTGGGGATTTCATCACCCCAACGTGACTCAAACCGACAATGGAGCTAAAGCCAAGCTACCCTCGACCGGTATACAAATGTGAATCTTAAGGGAAAACCTAAGATTACGAGTGCGAATGTGTCATACAAACAAAGTAGTACTCCCATAAACCTTGTTGAGCTTAACCTATTCAGGCTAGAGTGCCACCTAATTGGTGATTAATCTCTTGCCCCATGTATGGCCACTCAAACGAGGGTCCTGAATTAAACACCATTGTTTAGTAAACCAAAAACCTTCTATTTTCTAGCGCAACACCGGTCGGTGTGAAGGCATCCACACTTTTGCAGTCTATAGTAGAGGTGATCAATCTGCCATGGGAGTTTCATGGGGGTTGGAAGCTTGGTTGGCCTAAGAAGAGAGTGCACTGTAAGGGGGAGCCCGTGCAGCCAAGCTTCTGAATTCACACGCTACTGATATGCAGTTGGGGAAATCCGCGTGGAATCTAGCAGATATTGTCATGGCTTTACCATAGGATGTACTTGCTTTATCTGTGTTCGATTACATTCCATTTAATTTAGAGTGTTTTCTATGTTTTCATTCACATTAATTCAGATAAATAATCATCCGAAATGAACATGAAAAACAAAAACTGAAATCATTGAAAAAAAAACTATTCACATCTTTGGTCCAGTAGCATATTGATATTTCTCCCATGCTTAGAAAGTGGAAATCAACAAAATTTGTCAAGAAATCAGTTTCCAATAGGATCAAGAAACCCAAGAAACACTTAGGGTACAAGAAAACATTACAAAGAAGAAAAAATTTGTACAAAAGTCGACACGTCTTGCTTCACTACCGCGAATTTCTTCATAGATACCAAGACTTTGTTAGGGGATTCACTGATGAGTACGCTGTAGATCCTTTGGATTCTCGAGCTTATTATCAAAGATTTGCTTTATCTCAACAGTACAATCTTAATCAACCTCTTGAGTTTGATAATATACCACAACCTTCTATTGAATATCCATCACATCCCAGTCAAATCCTTCAATAATCTTAAAACCTTTCTTCAAAAACAAATATCAAATCTTAAGAGTGCACCTTTCAAAAAAATTTCTGATTATCAATTCAACTTCCCCAACAGGATTCTGACATCCTTCATCATTGGAAGCCATAATAAAAATTTAGGAACATCTTTGATCATATCATAAGATTCTCATCTTATCGGATCAAGATATCATCATTGTCGCACTTATTAGAAACCGTGATCTAAGTTTAGAAGAACTCTTCAAAATCATATGCCTATCTCTACAATATCTCATTACAATAAATTGAAGGATGAAATCCAACAGGAAGGTCATACCCAAAACACTCAATAAGAAGGTCAAAGCAGTAATCCTCTTTACAATATAAGTCGTAATCCACTTTTCAACGACATGGATAACAGAGAAGAAAATCCATTCCACAACTACAGAGACATGAACAAAACCCATATAGATAGTGGTGATGAACAAGGTGAAGAATGTCTTAGGGAGGTTGAGCAAGATCCTAAATTTCACAAAGCCATAGAAAAGATCTTGCAACATGATAAAGAAAAATATTTCCTCTATCTAGCCGACCAAGGAGCTAAATTGCCTCATGACTTTGATACCGAGAATTTGAAAACAAACCTAAAGAAACGCCCCTGTCTAATCTTAGTGCTTTGACTCAACAAATTAAGGCACTTCAACGACAAATTAAAGAGTTACAAGGGGGAACCACAACAAAGAAATATACTCTTGAGCACATTTGTCCTTATCCTTTCGATCAAAGTCTCAACATGATTCCCTTTCTCAAACATTGTGAAATTCCAAAATTTGATCGTTATAATGGGAAAGCAGATCCAATCGATCATGCTAGAGACTTTCGAACCATGACTTTAGAGTTCGCTCATGAAGACACTTACTTGATACGTTTGTTTCCTCAGAGTCTTGGAGCTCACTCTATGGAATGGCTATAAAAAATCACACCTCCTGTCAAGACATTTGAGGAATTAATCAATCTATTTATATTACAATATTCCTACAACATCCAACACCAAATCACTATGATAGATCTATGCAAAGTTGCGCAAAAACCTGGTGAACCTTTTATTAATTTTCTTTAGAGATGGAGATGAATTTTCGCTAGATATCCACGTCCTGTTCCTGAAAAGGAAAAGATGGTCACCTTCATTAATAGCTTGAATTCATAAATGAGCTATCACTTGAATTTATATTGTCCTCTCTCTTTTGAGAAATTGATTGAAGATGCTATAGCCATTGAAAGTGCTTTCATCAAAAGGGGAATAATAAAACTTGACAAGGACAATCCTAGCTCATCCAATCATCACAACAATCAGGACAAGTCTAAAATTTGGACTCACAACAAGAACGTGGTGAATGATGGTGTTGTTGATGCGAATCATGTCTCGACTAAGCCATTTGTTCTTAGTACTCCAAGTACTCCTCGCAACAACAACTATAACAATGTCAACTCGGTTACAAATCAAGGAAATAATCCTCCTCCTCTGAGGAACAATGTTAATCAACATTCTAATCCCAATCAAGGGACTGCCAACAATCAAGGTTACTGGAGAACCACTACCAATAACAACTCCTTAGGGAATACCTCGAATACAAATCCACAACGATTTTCATTCTTCTCTAGTAGAGGAACTTACACTCCACTAGGTCAATCTTTGGAATTTGCATTCAAAGAGTTGATGGCTAAAAATGCCATTAACTTGCCACCTCAACGAAACTATGAACCCAGTGTGAAGCCTACATCATGGAATGAGGCATACTATTGTGACTATCATCGGTGCAAAGGTCATTGCACAAATAATTGTCAAGCCTTGAAGAATACCATTCAAGACTTAATCAAAAATGGAACCATCACAATAGGACATCAACAATCAAATGAAGATCACCAAGCATTTCCTAACCCTTTTCCCAACTATTAGAAAGGTGAGTCTTCTGGAAAAAAATGTGAATCATATTGAGGATACAATAATTAATCATATCTACACTGACGATGAATGGGTCAATGTTATTAAAGTCAACAAGAAGATGGAATATAGAGAAGTCAACGCAACAACAAGGGCACAAGCTAAGGTTGTCTTAAAGGGTGCCTCTTCAAAATCCAATGGGCCTCCACCTCAACATCAATATGACTTAGTCAACGAAATTTGAAAAACTCCTGCCCAGATTCTATCTTAGAACTCTTGAAGATTTCCCTAGCACATAAAGAAATTATCGAAAAGGCCCTTGTTGAAATGACTGTATCCACTAATATGGATGTGGACCAATTTCAAACCATGGTAGGACACTTGTCCTCACCCTCATGCCTCTCATTCTCTGAAAAAGATGATGTTTCCATAACTCATCCCCATAATTCATCATTATATTTAGAAGTCATGGTTCACAAATTTTGTGTCAGGCGAGTTCTAATAGATTGAGGTGCTGGTTTGAACATATGTAGCATGAAGTTGGTTAAGGCTTTAGGATTTTCTGAGGACTCCATTGATCTTAGAAGAAAGATTACCATTAAAGCCTACGATGATGAGGAAAGAGCATCCAAGGGTCTAATAATGCTACCAATTAGAGTGGGACCTGTTATCAAAAATGCTTTCTGTCAAGTATTAGACCGTGATCTTGCATACAACATCTTGTTGGGTCATCCTTGGATCCACGAAATGCAAGTTGTCCCATCCACATATCATCAATGTCTTAAGTTTCCTTATGATGGACAGGAAATCACGATACCAGCTGATAATTCAAATATTCAAACTTGTGCCAATATCAAAAGCAGTCAAGATACTTTGGTTCCTAACAATCGAGAAGCTCGTGCTAGTACTTCTCTCAAGATTGACACACAAATTAGTCAATTAACCAATAGTTTTAACAAGAAATTGAAATTCAAGGACCATGGAGTCGGGGAGTACTCTCTCAGTCTTGCTAATTTACCTACATCACCTCGGTCACATGGGCAACCTTCCATCACCCAACATCAAATATCAGTAGCGTCAACATTAATGCAACCACCAACAGAGCCAAGCACAAAGTTTAATGGACGATTCATCAAAGAAAAATTCCCCATGGAAGATCCTAAGGATAGAGAAATTCTAAACTGACTCTATAAAGATGAAGATGAAGCAGTTTCTAATGTCAAATTACCAACAGATAGATATGGAAAAGGGTATTCAATCATGCAGAAGATGGGCTATGATAAGGGTCCTATCGGAAAGAGAAAAGAAGGAGTAGTTGAGCCTATTAGTCCTTTAGGACTTGCTGTGAAAGAGAAAACCGGATTAGGCTATGATACTAACTCAAAAGAAAGAACATCCAAACAACTGCATGACACTGTCTTCACATTACAAGAAGGTTCAAATTCAAGAGAAGCGTGTTTGGCAACAATTCATAATTTCATGGATAATAACTTTGACACAGACTCTGCTAAATATGAATGGGATACCATTTACAATGATGAGTTCTAGAGGGATAAAAAGGTTGATGTGATACACAAGTACACCCCCACTCTAATCGAAGGTGAAAGGTCAGGGTCCCAAACACAAGAATCTGAACTACAAGGTGACTATGATTCTAGTGATACTGAGTCAGATTTAAATGAACAAGACTATCGCGAGAAGGGTACCATCATTGATGCACCTCATACCTCAGATCCTACAGTCAACTCCATTATGACCATAACCATAGCCGATTTCACGCAACCCGACGACCCACTATCTTTGATTCATCCCGATCTCATTGATTGGGATTCATCCGAACCTATTGATATACCTATGTTTCCAAGTGATGAATCTATCGTCAACTTCCTTTCCGCAGATGACACAAATGATTGTTCCACTAGCGATTTTCGGCATAGAGTCTTTAATCAGGAGAGTGTCAAGTCTCCTAGTTGCAAAGGTAAAAATCAAAAAACAAGATCTAATGGTGAAAACCAAAATCTGGCAGTGTTAGATCAAACAAAAGATAAAATAAAGAGCATATCGGATGGTGAAAACCTTTTTAAGGCACCAGATGATGGGAATCTTGACACTCTCCTGGAGCACTACCATGAGCGATCGCCTATTTTGATTGAGCCTACAAAAGCCATCAATCTTGAAACTTCAGAAAAACCAAGGATTTTACAGTTAGCTGCATCAATGACAAAGAAAGAAGTACTAGAGTTCATAAAATTTCTAAGAGAAAATCAGGTCAACTTTGCTTGGTCTTATGCGGACATGCCAGGTCTTGATCTTGATCTTATCATGCATCACTTGTCTATTAAACCAGGGGTTAAGCCTGTGAAACAAAAACTCAGAAAGATGCACCCCCATGTGGTATTATTGGTTAAGGAAGAACTGAGAAAACTCCTTGATGTGGGTTCATAAGATCAATTGACTACACAGAATGGATCTCCAACATTGTTCCTGTATCCAAGCCAGATAAAAGTGTCAGGGTGTGCACATATTTCAAAGATCTTAATAAAGCATGTCCTAAGGATGACTTCCCACTTCCAAACATCGAAACTATAGTTGATTTGACAACTGGCTATGCCATGTATTCATTAATGGATGGTTTTTCTGGTTACAACCAAATCAAGATTGCACCCGAAGACCAGGAGAAAACAACTTTCACATGTCATGGGGAACTTACTGTTGGAACGTCATGCCTTTCGGTCTAAAGAATGCTGGGGCTACTTACCAAAGAGCCATGACTACAATATTTCATGACATGATGCACACATTCATGGAAGATTATGTAGATGACATATTGGCAAAGTCATACACCCAAGAAGGACATCTGGAAATATTGTCCAAAATATTTGCAAGACTGGAGAAATTCAAAGTTCGCCTCAATCCCAAGAAATGTGTCTTTGGGGTCATATCTAGAAAACTCTTAGGATACATAGTATCAGGAAAAGGAATTGAAGTAGATCCTGCCAAAGTACAGGAAATTATGGAAATGCCTCCACCAAGGAATATTAGTCAGTTAAGATCATTACAGGGATGACTTCAATCTATACAAAGGTTCATTGCATAATTGGCCAACAAAAGTATACCTTTCACACATCTACTACATAAGAATGTTCCTTTCAAGTGGGATGACAAGTGTGAATTGGTTTTTCAACAAATTAAACAGTACTTAATGACTCCACCAGTTCTAGTACCACCAAATCTAGACAAACCACTGATCTTGTATATTGCCGCAATAGAGACATCCTTGGGTGCATTTCTAGCACAAGAAGACCATACAGGGAAAGAATGTGCAATTTATTACATCAACATAACACTAAAAAGTCATGAACTCAACTACACTTCCATCGAGAAGGCTTGTCTAGCAGTAGTCTTTGCTTCACAGAAATTTTGGCATTACATATTAACTCATACAATCAATCTTGTTTCAAAGATTGATCCACTCAAGTATCTGTTAAGCAAAGCATCATTGACATGAAGGTTAGCAAAATGGGTAATGATTCTGAGTGAGTTTGATATCCATTATGTCGATTGTAAGGAAATCAAAGGACAAGTTATCACTGATCAACTAGCTGAAGCACCACTGCAAGCAAACCATCTCCCTGCACATTGAATTTCTAGATGCTGATGTCTTTACTGCAGAATCCAAACAACCATAGTCCTTATATTTCTATGGTTCTTTCACTCAACATGGATCGAGGGCAGGCATACTTTTTGTCACCCCCTAAGGACACACCATTCCTCGATCATATAGGCTGATGTTTCCATGCACCAACAACATAGCCGAATATGAAGCATTAATCATTGGACTTAAAATAGCATTGGAATGGAGGATTACATAATTACAAGTGTATAGCGACTCACAGTTATTAATTAATCAGATCAATGATGATTATCAAACCAAAGATGATAAACTTTTGCCATATGAAAAGATGGTTGACGACTTTAAGAAGTACTTTGTGGACATCAAATTCACACAAATTCCAAGGCTTGATAACAAAGCAGCTGATGCCATGGCTACAATCGCATCATTGTTACAACTCCCAGAAAATCATGCTCGCTATGAATTTTTGGTTGAACAATCATTTACACCTGCCTATGACACACCTGAAAGCCAAATTATTTGCCACTTGGTAGGATCTGATTCACCTTGGTATGGAAAGATTTATGCCTACCTAAAAGACAAAATCTTACCACCTGATTTATCCCATAACCAAAAGTGAAATTTTATCTGCCAATCCTCTTGCTACACTCTTATCGCCAACACCTTTTATCGCCGTGGTCTTGATGGTACTTTACTTCGATGTCTTGAACTGATGAATCTGACAAGGCTTTACAAGAAGTTCATGGTGGCATTTGTGGTACTCATTCGAGTGGACTGACCTTATCCAAGAAATTGATTAGAATGGGTTACTATTGGCCTACAATAGAGAGGGAATCATTCACTTTTGTGAAAACGTGCTCAAAATGCTAGATTCATAGGAATCTCATTCATGCTCTTGCGCAGGAACTTCAACCATTTACGCCAACCTGGCCATTCTCCCAGTGGGGGGTTAGATATAGTAGGCAAGATTCATCCTTCATCATGAAACAACCACAAAGTATTTTACCAAGTGGATTGAGGCAGTACCTCTTACTAAAGTTACTGGCAAACAAATATAATCGTTCATACTCAAGTATATTATTTGTCGGTATGGCATTCCCAACTCCATTATTTCGGATAATGGATGACCTTTCAAGAATCAAGATGTTGATGAACTTTGTGAGAGATTTTATATTCAACACAGATATTCAACACCTTACTATCCACAAGGGAATGGCAAAGTAGAGGCCTCAAATAAGACTATACTAAATTTTTTAAAGAAGACTGTGAATGATTCAAGGAAAGATTGGCATGTTCAACTCAATTCTGCCTTATGGGTCTACAGAACCAGTGTCCGCACGCCAACAAGAGCAACGCCATTTTCTCTTGTCTATGGAGCAGAGGCTATAATTCCTCTAGAAGTTGAGATCCCCTCACTTAGAGTCTCACTAAAAGGTCTCACAACAAATGATGACTACAGAGTTTCCTGATTGCAAGAGCTAGAACTCTTAGATGAAAAGAGACAACAAGTAGCTGATCATTTGAAAGCATATCAACAAATGACGTCTCGCAGTTATAATCACAAAGTAAAGCCACATATCTTTTAGGTGGGTGATCTGGTTTTGAAAGAAAATCCACGAAATCAGCAAGATAGATAAAAGAAAGGAAAGTTTGAACCAAATTGGCTAGGTCCTTATGTGGTTATCACAGTCTACAGTTCAGGAGCCTACAAGCTATCAATGCTAGAAGGGGACCTGTTTGACGAACCTATCAACAACATACACCTGAAGAAGTATTATGTTTAAATCAACTATCATCATCCATAAATGTCTTGAAGAAATACAAAAAAATTAGAAAATGTCCTGAAGAAATACAAAAAAATCAGAAAATGTCATGGAAAAAAATACAAAAAAAATCAACAAAAGTCCTGAAGAAATACAAAAATAGCAGAAAACATCCTGAAAAAATGGTTACCCTGGGGAAAACCTGGCAAACAGGCATCTCAGTGACGGAAAAAAAGAAAGAAAAAAAAGAAAAGAAATCAGAAAAATGCAATAAAAATAAATAGTGAAAATCTGGCAAACAGACGCTATTTGTAGCTCTCCATCTATTAGTTCATGTTCTGCACTTGGCGTTCCAGCCTTCATTTCATGCATCTTTCCATCATCTTAGGGCCATACCAGCATCATGATGCCATCATTTGCCTAGAACGATAACATCTTACCATGGCTTAATTATTGTACATATTCATTTCAACAAGTTATGTTAAAACTGAGGCAAATGCTGACATACTAGGGGCAATCAACTTTCAAGTTTTTACCAAATCAACTAGACAATGACATCAAATCCAATCATGCGAACAAACAATCAAAACACATGAACAACTATCCAATCATTGACTCATATCACAACGGTTTTTCAACAAGTACCATATCATGACTCATATCTGGATGATGTAAAATCTGAATAATGTTTGGAATAGCAGTATTATATTTTGAACAATGGTTGTTTGATTTTTGATATCATCTCTTTGGAGCACACTCGATGATGTACTGAACTAGAGTGGCGAGGAAAGAGAATGATTTTTCTTTGTCTGTTGTCTTGAGGTTAACTATCAATCGGGTGCAAATATGTTGCGAGACATGATTTCCAAAGCGTATCATTGATGACAATTCCACATTTTCATTAGAAAGTGGTTAATCTTTGTCTGTTTATGCAAGAAATGCTCAGGTCATCTCGGTTCAATTATACCTTGATGCTTGTGTTTACTTGCTATATCAAAAATCATGAAAGTTGTACTCAGGTCATCATTGGTGCTTACTTGCTATATCAAAAATCATGAAAGTTGTACTCAGGTCATCATTGGTGCTAATTTCCCCTCTGATGCTTGTACATACTTCCAACATTTTAAAAAGCTCTATGATGATTCAAGAAAGCTAACAAAAAGGCTCAACAAATGGTTCATTTCATTTAGTTGCATTTCATTTTAGATCGATGTATGTAACTGCATAATGGACTCACATTAGAGTTTTGAAGGGCTAAAAAAAATACCAATAGCTGTCACATCTCTTTGGATTATTTGTGGAGGACATTCAGACATTTGTTTCATCATCACCTTTCATCTTCATTATCATTTCATTAATCATTATTATTTCATCTAGGTCCTATCATTTATCATTTATCATTCATTTGCATATCATTTAGATCCTTTATCATTTCATATCATTCATTTCTTAGGCATTTCATATCACTTTCATTTTCATATTATCTATCATCTTCATATCATTAACATATCCCTTATCATTTTCATAATCATTTCATTTTTATTTTATACATTTGCATCCCATTTATCATTATCATTTCATTTCATTTATTTATCTGACGCATTTATCTATTTCGCATTATTTTATTTTATTTTGTCAATATTTATTTTATTGATTTATCGATATTTTATCTTCTTCATCGCACTCTACTTATCATTCATTTCTTATCATTTCATTATCATTCATTTCATATCATTTCATTTATCATTTCATTATCACTTATCATTTCATTTATCATTTCATTATCATTTCATTATCATATCATTTTATTTATCATTTCATTATCGTTCATTTCATTTCATTTTCTCATTTCATTTCATCATCATTACAAAATATTACATTTGATCACATATCATTTATCATCTTATCATACATTTCATTATTATTAATTATTTCACTTCATATCGTTATTCATATCATTTATCATTTGTCACATTACATTCATATCATATCTTTAATCATCCTATCATTTTTCATAACAATTCATATTACAAATTCATGATGCATATCACAACATTCATTTTTCATCATATTATCATTATTCACTTGCATTTGAAAATCCAAAAACAAACATTCCATACATGCATTTTCATATCATTTGTCAAACAACATTTTCATAAAACATATCCAATATACCATGACATCTTTTTCATTCACCTGCATGACATCATTAGTACATATCATCAATCATTTTTCCTCATCATCATAAACACATCATATCAAATCATCCTGCATATCATGTTAGTCACCATATCATTAAAATGCATACCAAAATCCATAACATATAGAAATAAATGCATATCACATAATCATCCCATAAATGCACATCACATAAAAAAAATCATCGCTACTACATATCACCGCTCATCATAAATAATACAAATGTCCAATGTCCAAGGAAACTGAAAAGTCCAAAAAGAGATACATGGGATATGATCAAAAATCAAATATACATGCTCTAAAAATGATATACATGTGTGAAATATATCTGCATCACAACATCACAAACTAGCTGGTTGATGCGCATGATGGAGCTGGTCCGGAAGGAGGTGGTCTGCCATTGGTACCTGCGTCTGGATCTCGCCGAGGCCCAGTAACCCCATGCTTTGTGTGGCTGTCCGCGACTTGCTCCTAGTCCTACTGCGAGACTGTGGGAATGGCTCCCTGCGCTCTGGAGGATACAACTCCTCATATCTAACATGGTAGTACTTTGCCTCCCTTGCCATCTCCATGCCCTCAGCAATAGCCTCTCACAAAGATGCACTCTCTACAGTGCCCATAAGCCTTTGACCGACACCCTTGGCCTCCACTGCCCTCCGTCTCAATGCATCCCTCTATGTGATCAACTGGGCTATCTATGGGTCTGGGGAAAGCTGAGATACATGTGCCTGTGTCTGTGCCTGAACCTGTGCCTGTGCAAGTTGCGCCTGTAACTACGCTATCAAACCTTGCGCCTGACCTAGTTGACCCTGAACAACCTACACCTGGGCCTATAGTGTGTCTATCTACGCTTGCTATGATGAGGAGGAAACCCTGATAACAGTCCATGGTCTGCCACCAGATCTGGGCCTCTGTACAACCTGAGCACTGCCTAGGTTGTCTAACCTCTGCCTCACTGCCCTCTCCTCCTCCCCTCCTCCATCTCTCCCATCATCCCCATCATCTGAGCTATCCTCATCTCTGTCCCCCTCCTCCTCATCGTTGTCCCCCTCCTCCTCGTCTCCGCTCTCCTCCTCCTCTCCTTCACCCACCGCCTGCTCTCTGCCGGCCACATCCTCCTGCCTCTCCACCCCTGGCTGTTGTACTATTGCAATGGGCCCTGGCTCATTGGGGCATGTAAATCGTGGGAATCGATGTGTGTGGAAATACTCTAAGTAATCATCGAACATACCGGCATCTGTCACCTCTGGCCTGTATGCCCATCCCTCAGGCTATAAGCTAGAATACCCTGTATATGCCACCTGGTATGTAATACATCGGCCTCATCCAAGATCATCCTTGCGCCGCCCATAGTGAGCAACGCCCTATGGCATCCCCTGCATGTATCCGTACTGTCTCTGAACCCGCAATGCCAAAAATCTCTTAATGATGTACGGGGTTCGTTCTATTAGATATCGGGGCATACAAACAAATGGTATCTCCAAATGATCTGTGTCCCCAGGCTCGCAATTTGTATACGACCTCCATATCACTGCATCCACGTCATCTAGCACGCGTCGCCAATACTCCAACTTTCCCAGCTTGGGCTGGACAAGTGCACCTAAATATGCCTCTACATACAACCTGCCTGGTGGCCTAGCCCTGGCACACTCTGGTCTCATAACTGCAATATGCTCCCATGCTTAGATCTGGAGCAAAGTCACACCATTGGCCAAACTGGTCGATCCTTGGTATACCACCTGATGTAGATCATGATACAAATGAGCCAAAATGCAGCTCCCCCAGGCATACCTCCATGGCTGAGTCACCATCCACTCTAGCATCCTGCCCCAACCAACTAAAAATCCCTTCAATCGATGGTCTGGTCCAAGGAAGCCTCCAATGAATGCACCCAACACTGCAACTAAGGCTAGATATCTACTGAAATCCACCCACATCACCCAATATCCTGCTATCGACATATCACCGCAGATCCTCCTAAGTGCCTCTATCCCTCCTATCTCCTTGTGGTCATAAACCACAAGGGCACCTACCACAGGAATCCCTAGAATCCTGTACACATCCTCGGGTGTCACGGGCATCTCACCTGTCGGCAAATGAAAGGTGTTATGATCGGAGTGCCACCTCTTTGCCAATGCAGTCAACAATCCCCTGTTGACTCGAATCCCTCACGTGATAGTCAACAAAGATCCCAGCCCATAGACACCTATCCACTATATCTTTGCGAGAGTCAGCTCTCCTACTCGATCCCAACATATCGGGAAATGCTCTCTAATCTGGAGGTTGTCGAAAACCTCCTTTTTTTTGGTCATCACATGGACAATTAATCACTCATACCAATGACTCATATCATGTGCTCTATCTATCGAGTGAACTATATCAGCGACCCATATCAAATTAATTAGAGAATCATATCAACGCATCATATCAGTGACCAATATCATACAATCAATCATATCATGCAATCACGACTGCGTCTATCTATCTGAATATCAAAATCAATCTACTCTATCATCATTATACTATTTTTTTTTTCTTCAGGAAAGCAAATTTACCAACAATCCAATCATTTTGTACTTTAGTCATGAATACAAATACGTTTGAAAACCATCATTTACTATTTGGTTTCTATCATAGAAAACAAATTTATTAGACATTTACTCTTTGTTTGTCATTCATGGGAAGCAAAGTTATCAGACAATCAATCAATCAGTCAATCAATCTACTCTTTGTTTTCTATTTTTGAGAAGCAAAGCTATCAATTAATCATCAAATTTTCTATCCTTTCTATTCATATCAGCATGATGGCAAACTAATTTCTCTATCTATTGACCAAGGAAGCAATGTATACACCATCATTTTTCATCACAATCGCATTCTGCTAAATTTTTCCTAGATGCGCTAATTTGCGCCTCCGATGCGCTGAAACTCGAAAGTGCTACAGTTTACCTCAAAAGCGCTAAAACTCCGTATGCGCTTTTTCATGCTAAAAGCGCTAAAGTTTTTCCTATAAGTGCTAAAACCCTATATGCGCTAAGATACACTGCGGATGCGCTACTTCATACCCTAGATGCGCTAATACACCTCTGTTGCGGCCAATCCCTAAATGCACGACTCTGTGCCCTATATGCGCTAAACTTTTCTAGCTGGCCTTCAACCCTATAAGCGCTAATCTACACTTCGTATGCGCTAGAATATCTAATTTTACCCTACACCTGTATGCACTAAAGAACACCCTAGATGCGCTATGGAAAGTTTTGAATGCGCTAAAACAAAATGGCAGATGTGCTAAAACGCTATTTTTTTCCTAAATCCATGTGAAAAATCTTAAAAATTGATCAAATTCACAAAATTTTGAATCATAAAGGGTTCAATCGACTCACCGGTGGTCCATACGCGGTTGGTCTTTGGAATTGGCGGGCCTGCTCGAATCTATGCCTATGAAATGGAATCTGCATCTCGCCACGTCACTATCAGAGCACAAAATTCACTATAGTCAAAGGGTGAAAATGACTTCCACTTTTACCCCTTTTACCTTATATGGGTTACTTTAGGTGGGTTTTTGGTGGCATTTACTTTATTTTTTCACCAGGGGCATCTTTTACACCAATTATCGGGAGCTAAATCACTGAATCACCAGCATAATGTCCTCATCCACTCAAGTTTTGTTTATCACATTTTTGAAATTCATATCTTCATCCATGATTTACCTCCCAACGGGGCATCATCAGCATCAACATCAAAAACATATCAGGGACAAAAATTATTTTCTTTGAAGCAATGCATTTCACACATCACTTCAAAGAGGGGCAAAATGTATGTGCATAAAATTGGTCATGTCTAATTAATCCTGACATTTAATTAAATATTTATTATTTAATTAATTTCTCTAAAGTCTTCTACATGTAATTAAATTTAATTAATTTAATTATATTGTTCATTCATTTTATTCTCCCACCATAATTGAATAAATTTATTTTATTTAATTATTTCACATGTCTACTTGATTAAATTAAATAAATACATTTTATTTATTTAAATTAATTATCATCTTTTGAATTTAAATAAATCTTTTGTTTTAATTAAATTTAAATGTTTCTTTTCTTCTATTTTAAACTTTCTTCTAATTAATTAAATATTTTATTTAATTAATTTCATACACGTCATTTCTTCAAATTTAATTAAAGATCTTCTATTTTCTTCAAATCATAATTAAATATTTCATTTAATTATGAAATCTTCTGATTTCCTCAAAAATCTTAATTAAATATTTATTTAATTAAGAAAAATCTACATGCACCCATAAATAAATAAATGAATTGGATAATTCATTATTTATCTTCTCAATATCTTTCCATTATCTTCTAAAAAGGATGATTTTTTCATCATCTCATCTTATCTCTTCCATGAAAATGGAAAAATCCTGCTTTATTCGTTTTCTTCTATTTTTCTCTCCAATTTCATCCCTATTCGACTGTTCAATCTGTCAGGAATTATCACAGCCGTTGATCAACCCAGCCAATCAAAATCCTCAAAAAACTCTATAAATACATGTGCGAATCCAAACATTGGTTACATAGACACACTCATGCAATTACGCTTACGCATTTGCATATTTAGCATTCCATCAATAATCATATCTTAGCAATAATCTGATCATAGCATAGCATAATTTGGCATTTTAGTATAGAATGCATTTTTAGTTCAAATCTCATTCTCTAGTAGTCCATTTCGTTGAGCTTAGCATACCAAATATGAGAGCAACTTGAACCAACGAAACGCTGGAGATAGGGAACAATAAAACGACTTTGAAGAGGTTGCCATAAAGAGTTTGTTTATTTTTAAGTTTCTTTGATATAAAGTTTTGTTGAATGTGTTTTGAATCCATTATAACAGGCATATTTTCATACACAGGTATTTTTTGGTCTACACTTGCTTTTCTGACAGGTGTCCGATCTTGATTCTGCAGAAAATAGGCTGAAAAGAGTCTCCAAGCTTCAATTAGGGTTATGTTGATTTTGATGGATTATTGACCACTTTTTCACACCAAACTCTTTAAAAAATTTGCATACTAAGTCTGCAAACACACATGCAAAGAGGGGAAAAGGGGTTAAGGGTTAGAGTATAGGGGTTTTCCTTGGCCAAACCCCAATTTGGTAATCAAACCCTATGAAATGAGAAGATAATGATAAATAAACAACATGCAATGTCATGAACTTACCAAACGCTCGATGAAGAAATTTGAAGATATGCAATGAAGTGCTCCAATGGATGACTTGATTATGCTTAGAGTGCTTGAATGCTTGAGAATGATTAAGTGAATGAATTAGGAGATTGTAGGAGATTAGGAGATGAAAAATGAGGAGAAAAACCCTTATTTATACTTGATTTTCCATTAATTCCCAAAAATAACACATCATAGGCCAACCTCAAGGGTAAGAGCATAAAATCCCGCCAGGAAATTAAAATTATTTTGATTTTTGTGCCCAATGGGACTAAGTCGCCCCAGGTGGCGACTTGGTCCCACCAGGGCAATTTCATTGGGTTTCAGAGATTAATGTGCATTAAATAATGTTTAACGAGAATATCCTCAAAAATACACTTAAGTATGGCTAGGAAGTGCATTAAGGGGTCATTTAAACATGAGAAAGGGTTGAATTAGTGATGACAAGTCTATAAAAGTGTGAGAGTTTGTTACAACTCTTTACAACACTTTGAAATAAGACTTAGTAAGTCATAAAAAAGAGATATTTAAGTGAATTATAATGAAAGGGTCCTAAAAAAGTGTGAAAGTGGGTTACAACACTTCACAACACTTTTACAAGACATCCTAGAAGTCTTAATGATTTACAAGGGTCCAAGACCTAATGTAAATGTTTTGGCCACATTACAACATTAAATCTAGGCAAAATCAAGCCAAAGTCCATAAGAAAGACTCAAGTGAGCATAAAAATGTCAAAAGGGAATAATTAGCCTATCCAAACATTGAACGTTGTCTTGGGATAAAATTACTCTATCTTCCACATGTCATTCACCCTTATTCTCAGAGGCCCATTTAGCTAAACAATCAACCACATTGTTTCATTCCCACGGTATATGAACAAAGGAGGCTAAATCCAACAAGGAACTCAATTGAAGAATCTACTTAGTCATGAAATCCAATTGCCAATTGACACCATCCACCTTCTAACCATTGAACATGTTACTCATAAATTGTGAATTAGACTCACAAGTAATCTTGCGTCAAACAAACGCAAAGCTCTTCCATTAAATTATTAGTGTGTTTCCCTTTATATATGGAGAAGAGGGAAATTATGTTACCATAATTGTCCCTCCCAACTCCCCCAATCCCAACATGCCCAAGATTTCCCCTAGATGAGCCATTCGTATTGATCTTTAGAACACCTAAGGGAGGGGGAGACCATTTACCATCCCTCTGTGTTTTCCTTCTTGAATGACGACTCCTCCCCACTAATGAAGGTCTTGGGTCATTGCCATATAATCCCAACCTCTTCATTAGTTCAACCTCACCAATTTCCAAAGGGATAGACACTTCACATTTAGCTCTCACTGTTTTTTGAACCATATCAATGATTCTTCACGAAAGATGTTGAACCACCAAATTCGTTCCTTGAAAAATTCTATGAGTTCTTTCCAACCAGATCTGCCAAAGGAGGAACGATGGACCAATATTGCATGCCACCTAAAGAAAGAAGGTCTTAGTCAGAGGCCTCCCTAAACTCCTCCAAAACTCAGCCAAATATGAAGCATGAACACAAGATTATTTCCAAACATCCCACCATAAGTGCCAAATGTCCCTAGAGAAGAACACTAAAAGAATAAATGTGAAGAAATTTCCTCGCTATTGCCACAAAGAACACAAATAGACGGTCCCTAAAGCCCTCTTTTTTGAAGGTTGTCCCATGTAAGACATCGATCCCAAGCAACCAACCATAAAGAGATAGATATATAGAGAGATAGGTAGAGATATATAGGAATAAAGAGAGACAAAGAAATAGGTAGAGATAGTGAGGCATATAGAGAAAAATAGATACAAAAAAAGAGAAAGAGAGAAGAGGAGAGAGACATAGATAGAGATAAAGTCACCTGAAGAGATAGGGAGATAAGGATAAATAGAGGGAAGAATATATATATATATATATATATATATATATATATATATATGATAAAGAGATAGAGGGAGACAAAGAAATAGAGAGAGGTAGATAGATAAAGATATAAAGATGAATAGATAGAGATATAAGGAGGGTGATTGATATATCTCTCCCTGCCACTCTTTATCTCTCTATGTCTCCAACTATCTATGTCACTCCCTCTTCCCCTCTATCTATTGAGCTATTTCTCCCCTTCCATCTCTATCTATCTCCTCTCTCCTCTCTCTCTATCTCTTTCTCATCCATATCTTCCTCTCCTTCCTACTTTTACATTGATCTCCATGATCTGATCTGATCTCCCAGATCGATCCGGATCCTTTGACCTCTGATTTGATCTGCCTGATCTTGATCTCTTTTCCTGGAGCCCTCTGACATCTGATCTTTGTCGATCTTTCTATCCCTGATCTGATTTTGTCTCGATCTCCGATCTTTTTCTCTCTCTCCCTCTCTCCTTATTGCAAACACAACATGACCCTGTTGGTAACATAACTTGATTATCTTCTTAATTTAGAGGTTTTATTTCAATTATGTTTGAATCCTTGTAAGCGGATGCATAGTTTATTTGAAGCTATCACTTCTCCATTGAGACCTTTGTTGCACAAAAAACATCATTTTTGCACACCTATCATTTGATCTCTCATGATCTCATACTAAATAAATGTATCAATTTATCCTAATTGACCTTTTGCACTTCTTTGACGTATCCATTGCACACTAAGGTGCAATTGCTAGTAAGATATCGTAGTCTTCAAACTAAGTGGGAGGTCAATTACTTTTCACTTTTATTATGATAGAAAAGACTATTTAAAAGGTTTAATGATGAGGAAAACTTTATCACGCCACTTCTTTAGACTTTGACCAAAGCATGACCATTAAACATATAGAGGCCAAGCCACATCTTCTCTTTAAGCTTTATCCACATAAATAATAAGACATTCCATATAGGTATTTGGTACCACTTGTTGCAATTTTAAGTACATCTTTCAAAGCACACATATTATTCATCAAGTTGTCACATCCGAGCGGTCAAGGCGAGGGGTAGAACAAACAAACAAATAAATTAAAAAAATCCTTCTGAACAAAGAAAAGAGACAAGGAGAAGTCAAACAGGCGTTAATGGAGGCGATTTCCTCCATTCTACGGCAGGGGACAACGTATATTGAAGAAGAATGGCGCAGGTAAGGTGTGGATGGTTGCAGAACATAACATCCCAATTCCGTAAGCCGTTCAAATGACAGGTCGCGTGGAAAAATGAGGTACCTGGGCAAAATTTTAAACTCTGACGACACCATAATCTGCACTCAACCTCAACCTCTGTCTCGAAAGCAAAAATGGGAGAAAAGAGAAATGCAGAGGGAAGGTAGGGAGTAGAGTTGAGTAGAGCCGAGGCAACTTTGAGGCGGTTCGAAGGAAGAAAAACCTCCAAAACGTGAGCATCAGAGGAGAAAAATCGCGTGGAGAGGGATTCGCGTTATATTTTGGATGAAAAACGTGCAGAAAGGGGCGCGGGATAGGAAAACGTGAGAAGGAAGGTGAAGGGTCGAGCAGAAGAAACATGCAGAGGAAAGGAAGGTAGTGGCGCTAGGAAGAGAGAACGGAAAGGAAAAACGTGGTCTCATGGAATGCACGGATATGAACGAAATGAATTTGTTAAAAAGGCTTTAAAAACTTTTAAGCAAATGTAATTGGCAGGTGTAAAGCCATATTCCACAGTCGTTGCCCACATTCTCCCTACGTATGCTAACATGGGAGCTTTGGAACAGGGAATGGACAGACTTTCGTCAAGTACGAAGAAGGGGAGTTTTTAGAAAGAGGGTCATCAAAGCTATTGGCAAGCAGAGTTGAGGAAGATTGCAGGAGGGAATAGGAGCGGGCATGACAGTTTGGCAACAATCTTAGACGTGATTACCCACCCAAAAGGTTAGGCGTTGCCCTTGGTCCATTCCCTTGCTAAAATCGCCTTCATTTTATGTAAGCAATGCCGAATAACAACATTCCCTGTTAGTTTGCTTATATTTCTGCTGATAAAAGAAATTCCAAATATTTCCATAGCTGGGTGTAGAGATTGCAATACATTTTATCATGAGATTCACTCAACAATTCTGGGTAGTAATATATGTTGAAATCAGTATAAGTAGGCGTCTATAAACACAACATGACAGGATACTCTATTTTACCTTTACCATCATTCATAGTTGTATGGCATAAAACCTATGGAGCCATGGTTAGGAGAACCCTTGAGTGGATGTTCATTGGTCTTATTTACTAGTATCTGTAGGTTGGATAGATCCTAAATCTTCTGTATACCCTATAAAGGAAATTGGCAATATTTCACAGGAAGACAGAGGATAATCTTGTTCATATCCTTGATACAAGTAATATGACAAAGTATCATTGTTATGATCAGTGTGAGATCTACGAAATATATTTTTTATCATAAATATTTTATGATAAAATCATATACCTTAGTACCTGTATAAGATCTTAACTTGGCTTGATCTGCGTAATATTATAATAGATGGGAATGATGGTTTTATTTCATTAAAAACTTTGTAGAAGAAACATCCTTTGAGCAACTCATTATATGACTATATTATGGTGGACACTATGGTAACTTGTTAAACCGTAAATATTATTGGGCTAATACTATTGGCAAGTATTATAATTATGGTTGGTGGTATTCACAGTAATTCCATACCTTACTGTCCTATATTATAACAATTGTTGTTATTACCATACCTTGTATTAGAGTATTAATGAATTTCTTGTGGATAGTGTAAAGTTGGATTAAGGTCTCGTATAGAAGGCTCCTGTTGAATAGATCAAATGAAAAGTACCGAGGAATAATGATAGCATTTATTTAGATATAGTATTCCTAGATTGTGGATAAAAAAAAATATATAGTTTTTGATCTTCTTATAGCAATATCATGCTATGAGGAGATTATTACCTTCTTGCATAATGTAACACTATGTCTACCGTAATTCCAAAGTGGTTGAATTAAGTTGTTATCAAACGCATTTTTCCCATTTGGGTGTTCTCTATTTCAAGATACACAAATAGTTAAATGGAGGGAGATGCAGGATTACTGTATACAGTCAAATTTTATATACGGTGACTACTTTGACAATAACACGATGTTATTGAAGGATAAAGTCTTAAGATAATGATAATATGTGTATACTCTATCATCCTAGTTGCATGTCATAGGTAAGATCAACTTCGGTGAACTGGAGAACGAATTTCATTGTATATTTATTTAAATCAAGTTGACAAAATAGAGGCTAAGTGGAACTACTCTTAGATTTGGAGTAGCTTGCCATTAGCTCTTGACTTGAACTAAGAACTGTTCATACCACTATTTGGTACTAAATTGTGAGGTCTATCCATTTAGTTTCTATATTATGGTCGTTTCCATTTGCTTGCTGGACCAATGATGTTGGATATTGACAGGGGTTTGTGATATTTCTGCACCTTATGAACTTTGAAATATAAGGGTTGATTTGCTAACTTATTGCTGCCATATGGAATCACTCACTGCTGATTAGTAGGCCCTATTGAGTATAAATGACAAGTGTGATTATTACCTAGTCTATGAACTAGACTATTAGAAGAATATGGGATTTCACCATAGGACAAATAAATCAGAAGGTTAAGAATAATATTGCTATCAATATTATTGAGTGTACATCATCATTTGATGATCTTGTAGATATAGTGTTGCTAGTTGTTTTGCATATGAATTGAACATTGATCATGCTTAAACAAGTTTATAACTAAGGTGTTAAGTCTTTGGATGTTCAAAGGATTTTTATGTGGCCTTGTTGATAGGATGGTCATATATTATTATAATACTCAATAAATTCAATATTATTGAACCCTACTGTAGTAGGACCTCATTGGGAGCCTTATTAAAGCTTTTACAAGATTGTGGCATCGTAACAATATTTTGTCTACTACTATCTAAAGATGTACACATTTTACCAATATTCTATTCTTAGATTTAGATTTAGTTTGGACTACATGGCAACTTGTGCTTAGGTATGTTTAGATCTTTATGCTTGGAGAGATAGAGTGTGGATAACAATATTCTTGAAAGAAAAAAGTCAATCCATATTCTCTTCTGCAAGAGAATCTTAATGTGTATAGAACCATGGTGGGTTTGCAAGTAAGACTTAATATTAGTTTGCTAAGGTTTAAATAACTCCCTTGGGTGGAAACTCGTATAACACTTATTTATTAATTAGATGAGGGGGGTTCTGTGTAGGAATTCCAAGTGTATGTTCTTTGAGAGAAACTTGGTAAGGAGAACTACATGTGACTTCAATCCCATTTGGAAGCGGGTACGTAGGCAATCCTTGGGTGAAGGATACCCCTATGACCTCAAGTCCATAGGGGGATAACTCCAAGGGTTGGGGTTGTTCCTAACTTGTTTGACTTTCTCTCTTTAGTAGGCTTCAGTTTGAGGCTGAAATGGGCATTGGATGGTTATGAATGAGTTAAGAAAACCTGATAACTTGTATTTCATACATAATGTGCTTTTGAATAGTAAGTTGAATGAAGTGAATGGATTTGACTACTTTATAGTTAGTATTTGCCTATGTGCACATGTTGAGTGCAAGCAACCTTGTGTTGGTCCAATGTGATTCTTATATGTCTGTGTAATTCAACTCTATACCTATAAGATTCTGTGTATAGGCTCCTGAATTAGTTGATTTTGGTATACTCCAGTACTTGTGAATCTTGTTGTGTAAGTTTTGGGCTAGAGATGACCCAAGTGTGAACCTTCGAGATATTTGAGCTGACAGGCAGTCATTGGATTGTGACAATGATTGATGTATGGGCTATTGTTAGGGATTAGCCAACACTCACTTGGTTCACGAAAGTGAGATTACTAAGGGCTACCTTGGTTATGATATGACAACAGTTGCATGGGTAGGCACCCTACTATGTGAGTAACGGTAAATTGGGGCTAATCGTTGTATCAGGAGGGTTCACTGGCAGTCATTATAGCACGAGAGTGACCAATGCCAAGTGTTACTTGGGTTGTGAAGAAGATAGTTGACAATATCACTAAGGTCACAAGGTGGTATATGTTGGAAGCTACTTCTTGGGTGGACAAACTTGTCACCGATAGCCTATAGGTGATTGAGGTTGGAATCTATTGAGCTATGGTTGGTTCACTACTTATGGAAATCTTTGGGTTGAGGATGGATCCCTAATGTAGTATGGGATGCATCAAATCCTTTGCCCAGTTGCCCAATGGTGCAAAAGACCGGTGAAAAGGATGAACCCATGGTGTAGTGTGTAATGCACCAATATTCCTTTTCTATTTGGCATGCACTATGGACATGTATTAGTCAACCATTGTGGATGTGTTCGTTATTCATTATGTATATGTTAATCACTCTTTGTGTAAATGATATTGGGTTTTGTGTACATTGTTATTGATGCCCTTACTAGTGATGACATCAAGTAGCATGGGTTGCTTGATTGTCATCACAGATGGTGATGGATTGGGAAAAGGATGGGACCCATAGTATAGTATGGGATGCACCGACATCCTTTTTCTGAATGAAATCTACTTACGGGTTTATGTGTTTGTGAATCAAGTAGCGGAATGATGCTTGCAGTAGATTGTATCCATATCCACTTGACCAATTGTTATTTATGTAAACATGTGATGTGTGTGTGGATTGTTCACACTAGATATATGTGACATATGTTGGAGCTAGTCACTGTGGTATATGTGATGACTGATGAGTGTATGAGCTAGTAACCATTGTACTTGTGATGTGCGTTTGAGCTAGTCACTAATGTATTTGTGATATGCATATGAGCTAGTCACCTTGTATATATGTGATGTATGCTCAAGATAGTCATTGTGTATGTGATCTTGGAATTATGGTATGATATGACCCCTGTGTATTTGTGTATGTTTGTGCACTAATGATTGGTAAGGTTTGGTATGGATCCAACACTTGATGGCAAAATTATTATCATTTAACTATAATTGATCTAAGTGATAGCTTACACTTAATGAATAGTCTTGGGTTAAAGGTGAGATTAGAGATCTCATTTAAGATAAGAGAATGAACTCCCAATAGCATTGGTGAGCGAACTACAAATCCTTTGATTTCCCACGAGGGTATATGTGGGCAGGGTCATCATGAACCCTCGAGGTTTAGGTCTGGGTCTAGGGATGACCCTAACTGTAGGAGCTTAGCACTTTTGAGTGTAAGCATATAAGTGGCGACGTTGATTAGTTGTCACCATGATGAATGCAGAACTTTTGAAATTAGCACTTCAACTTTAGATGAAAGATGCTTGGTCAGTTAAGTTGGTAGTTGATGCAAATTGAATTTAAACAAAAAAATGTAGTGACTGAGGGGCAGATTTTACATGTACTTGATTGTGGAACCATTTGTTTTGTGAGTACACCTGATTCTCAAAAAGATACTCTTGAGGAATTTAAGCCTGAAAGTCCAAAAAAAAAGGGAGTGGACTGAATTTGCCATAAAAATGAATACTTAAAAAAGTACAATGAATAGCAATTGTCACTCCAATTTTCCCCATTTTCTTTTGAATTTGACCTTTAGTTGAGTCACCTACCATATGTGCTATTTATATGGACTAATGGATTTTTTTTCTCCCTGAAATCAAGACGATGGATACTCATTCTAGTGACAGAAACACTTCGGATAACCAAGATGCAAACACAGGAAAACACTTGGATGCTGGTGCTATGTTTGTGCTGGAATCGAAAGGTATGCATATATATATCTTTCTCAATTTTTTTCATTTTTTGTTTCAATGAACATGAAGTATCTTGCTCAATACCCTGGTTTAGTGTTTCCGGTCACAGCTTATTGACAACATAAGTAAATGAGTGATGTGGGTTAGCACCAAGTATAACTAATTAAGTTAATTGGTGGTTGCAGGTACATGGCTCCATGCTGGCTATCATTTGACAGTCGCCATAGTTGGACCTCCGCTGCTGAGCCTCCCATTTGCATTTGCATCCTTAGGATGGGGCGCAGGAATAGTATTACTGGGCATTGGAGCAGCAGTTACCTTCTATTCATATAATCTCCTGTCACTGGTGCTGGAACATCTAGAGCTCAAGGGCAACAGACACCTAAGGTTTAGTGATGTGACCACAGAGATTATGGGTATATACTATTTAAGCTTCATTAGTCCTCTTTCTATGGCTTCACCACATTTCATTACTTGGAGGCTAATCAGTTATGAATCTTTTATACATTTTGAGAGCCAATGCACTAAACTAAAGGTGCTGGTCAGTGAATTGGTGGTTTTAAGCTAACCTCTTGCCTATACGTGTTTTGCAACTGCATTTAACATTTATTAGCAACGTTGGCATAGTGATGTGTTTTATACCGCCTATTGTTATTTATATGTCTAAATTTTGTTTTTATAGATCATTCAAGGAGATGTGTAGCTTGTTGACTACTAATCAATTGCGGGATAAAACTGAGATGAAGATAGAGTGATTGGGTATCTAAGTTATTTTTTGGTTTAATAAGGGTACGTTAGGAAAAGAGGTCACCATTGGGAAGCCATGACTAGAAGATGTGTTGGTAGTTTAGAGCTGAACCACAATATGCAGACCTATTTGGGTATCTAACTTTAGAGTCCATATTTTATGAACTATCATACAGGCCCAAGATGGGGTCGTTTTGTGGTGGGACCGCTACAGTTTGCAGTCTGCTGTGGAGCTGTTGTTTCATGTACTCTTCTTGGAGGTCAGAGTTTGAAGGTACCTTTCACAAATAAGAAGACAGAGAGATTATGTTTGCATGTGAAAAGCAATAATTTCATTGACTGCCTAATGGATTTTGTAAATGTATATTACAGTTCTTATATAAAATCTATCATCCAAATGGGGAGATGCAGTTGTACCAATTCATAATTCTTTTTGGAGGGCTGATGCTTCTGCTGGCTCAAATGCCATCCTTTCATTCACTGAGATATATAAACCTAGCATCTCTGCTGCTGTGCTTTTCCTTTGCTGCATGCGCTGTGGGAGGTTCCATCCATGCGGGTTGGTCTTGACTCTTAATTGGTTTGCCCTTGCTTGAATTTGGATGCACACTTTTCTTTGTTCTTAATTGTTATCTTAGTTTTACATGGCAGGAGTCTCAAGTGATGCAGAGAACAAGGACTACAGTTTGGTTGGCAGTAAAACAAGCAAATTACTTGCGGGTTTGAACTCTTTCTCAATAATTGCAACAACTTATGGCAATGGAATCCTTCCCGAGATTCAGGTGAGCTTGGTTAATAATTTTTAAAAAGTTAGTTATGTATTTAAACTTTCTCATTTCAGTTTCCATAATAATAGGGAGACCCCAAACTTACTAGACCAATCAAACTCTCAGTTGATCTAGGAGAACATTTTAATATTTATTTGATTTTTGTCACCTTTTTAAGCTTAAAATTGTATATACAGTGTACACTCACAGCTTACAGTCAATCAAAACCATTTTACTAAGGAGCCAATTCAGATCAAGAAAAATATTTGAATTCAGAATTGTATAGAGATGGTAGGTGTGAGGGTTTTTGGGTTTTAACTCTAATGAGGGTTTTAGGTATTAGCTCTAATGTATTAAAGTTAGGTCAGGTGAGTTCATGTTGTATTTGTAAGGAAGGCATTTCGAGATTTTTAAAAAGTTGATGAGGTCTATAAAAGTATCCTTTAATCTCCTGCCTCTTATCTTGAACTTCCCAATGATCTCCTTGTAAATGAATGCCTTTCTTTCTTAAATTCTTTGCTGCAAAACTCACTGAAAGACTAAGTAGAATTTTATAAGTTTTGAGCTTACATTCTAATATTCAAGGCTGGTTTTGCAGGCCACTTTAGCTCCCCCAATTTCAGGGAAAATGTTCAAAGCACTCTGTGTGTGCTATACAGTGATTGTGTCCACCTACTTTTCTGCTGCAATTTCAGGTTACTGGGCCTTCGGCAACAAGGCCCAAGGGACAGTTTACAGCAACTTTGTGCCTGCAGGAAGGCCAGCTTTTGTTCCCAACTGGTTTCTCTTCATGGCAAACATTTTTATCCTTCTGCAAACATCCACAGTGACTCTGGTTAGTTTAGTTCATAGTACATACTCAACTATTATCAATATTATATTTATTACTATATTTGAGAAAAATATACACTCCTATTAATCAATAATCTCTAAGATTTTGCTTCTAGAAATTACTAGAACATCAAATTCAACAACTGTCTTATTTGCTCAAACAACTTGACAATCTCAGAGGATAGAATATTGTTTAAAACAGAATAATAATAAGTGTAGAAACTAGAAGAATTCACCAGACTAAACTTGGAATTTATCCTAGAAAACCTCAAGAAGGAGAAAAACTACCTGGTAGCAGCAATTGCTCATCTATCTAGGTGTTACTAATGACAAAAGAACAACTACGAAGAGTACATACAACTGATAGTTGTTTTACTTGTTCACCGTTAAACTCTCAATGACTTCTGCAGCTGAATTCTCAATTTGATCACTACAACATTCACACAAGCTTCTGATGATGCTACCCAACTTCATCATGTCTTTATATAGATTTTGTAATGTTCCCATTGTGTACTAGGAGGAGAAAAGTCAGATTTTTCATTTCAAATTCTGTATTTTTCTGTATCAAGATGAAACTGCCCCCTCATGCAGCGGCAATTTTGTTTTTGCTGCGATGGTTACAAAAGCACTGTGGTGGTTTCAAATTCGCCATGGCAGTTACAAAATCGCCCCTTTCAAGGGAACCAGCGGTTTCAAAACTGCCTCGTGCAAGGACCTGCAGTTTTGTTATGTAAACAGAATCAAGTGTATTCTGCTACCGGTCATTTTTTGGAAACCTCATACTGATTTCACTTGGAGATTCTTATGGATCACCTATTTCATACAGTAAAGGGAAAGTAGTTCAGAGTTGGAGCACTCCAAAATTCAAATGAAATTTTCATAGAAAATAAAAGTATATTCTTGGGAATTATATATAAACATTCAGTACATATTTGAATCTTCGTCAACTTCTAAACCTCTCTCTGCGATGTAAATTTTCCTTGCAGACTTATTTCCAACCAGCATTTGCAGCTCTCGAAAGCAGATCTGCAGATGTAGAGAAAGGGAGATTTTCTATGCGAAATGTTGTTCCCAGATTGATTGTAAGATCTTTTTGGGTATCAATTGTAACTTTGGTGGCTGCGATGCTGCCATTTTTTGGAGATATTAATGCAGTGATGGGTGCATTTGGGATTATGCCGTTGGACTTTATTTTACCAATGGTGCTCTACAACATCACATTCAAGCCTTCCAGAAGGAGCTTAGTTTTCTTGGCGAATGGCTTGATTGGTGTCTTGTTTTCTGTTGTGGGAATTCTGAGCTGCTTTGCAGCAGCCAGACAAATCATCCTGGATGCTAACACCTACAAGCTCTTCGCCAATGTGTAATCTCTTTAGTTTCAGGTGCAGTAAAGATCGAACAAAAGGAGCAGGTTTGTTCATTTAAAATAGGATCATAAAAAATAGTACCTTGATCCTGTGTACTTGGTTTGCATCGGGTAGTTGTTAATTTCAATAATAAAAAGGTTAATGACTAACAGTTCTCAAACCTCATGTTATATATTAATTGAGGATTCCATTATACCCTAATAATTGAGGCTATGTATGCAGAATCTGGTGTAAATAAAAAACTAGCACTTGCACCAGGGGGTGCAAGGTTACGCCGATAGGAAAATATATAGAATTAAACATAATGAAGAACTATAGTGTAAAATATATACAATCTTGTTTGAATTATATACAAATTGTTTGTAATATACATTTGAAGATTGGAAATTGAATGAAAGATTTGAAACAAGTTTAATTGTGATTTGCAAATTTTAAAAGATGTATGACATATTTGGAGATTGGAAATTGTAAGAATTATTTGAATTATATTTTAATTCTATATATTTTACACTACAGTTCTTCTCTATGTTTGAATTATATTTTAAATTTGTGGAGTTGACCAAGAGGTCATAAGCTAAGAAGAACAAAACTGTACACAAGAAAATAATAGAGGAAGAAAAGAAAACTAAGGTAGAGCTCGCACATGAATGCAAAAGCAAGGAAGAGTTGTTGAGTGTCATTTAGGAGGAAATCTCTAAGCTATAAGCTAGACGGTGATCTAACAATGAGTTAGGCTCTTGCCAAGTTGTACAAAAATATTCAAGTTGGTTGCAGCACGCACTAAAAATAAAATTAAAAAGAAAATTCTTAATAAAATTGCTTGAGTATCAGTATAGTATCTAGTTGATTGTTGCAATTTTGTTTGTATGCTTCACTATTAGTATTTTTGGCCATTGTAGTTTGCATATGTTATTCTCTCTTTCCATTTTGGGATGGCAGTGGCTCAAATGCTAATCCACCCTTAGTAGTGAATGCAGGTAAGCACAAAGACCCAAGGATTATTTGGGATCTCCTCACCCTGCCGACCATAAAAGACCAATAGTCTGACCTCTGAATAATCTGAAATGCAGATTGCCTTACCCATTGGGATTATTTTGATTAGTTAAAGGGAGTTTATTTGTGCAGTTGATGTATCAAACGGTTAGGGTAACAATCAGTTGAAATAATGCCATTTGCTGCCAAGATGCTTGATTACTTCCCCCTATAGCAGTTCAACATTAGAGTACATGTGTAAAGCATGACATGGCGCCCATTTTAGTTTATACCCTCCCCTTGAAAGAATCTGTCCATTTTCCTTCCTCTTATTGCAATCCCACTATGAATGGAAAGGTCTGCTGAAAAGCATCGCTGGCCAGATCTTTTGCCTGAATCTTGCTTGTTTCAGTCCATTCTTGTAACAGAGTAAGTGCATAATGAGGATAAATTGCAGCTTAATTACTAACTTTTGTTTTGTCGAGCTCTGGCACTGCAGCAACAAAGAACAATCCACACTTGCGACCAGGTTGAACTGGGCAAGAAAATAACATAGTATCAGAGCCCAATAGGAGTGTCAAGCAAAGAAGTGTGTCTTAAGGGCCAAGGGGCCACAGAAGAAGCAGGAAATACGTTCAGCTTGATGCAAGAAAAGCATGATGCAAAAATAAAATGAAAAAAAATCTGTACTCAAGCACGAAGTATCAGCTGAAATGCATGATAAAATTTAATCTCAAGCCGTTCCGCAATTGAGACACACCAAGGTAAAACAAGATTCACTATTGAACTCAAAACTTTCGTGAAAGGATTTGCCAAAGACAAGTTGTTATAGCAGGAGAGACCTAATATTTACCGTGTTTCTCCTATATTTATCAACTAACTGTCCATAAAGCTATGTACTACCTGAATCCTTGCAAAAAAATCGTTGTTTTAAATCATTGTACACAGGCTCGAGGAAAACATAAATTTTGAAACGAATTGTCATCTATAGAACATCAGGCAACCAAAACTCCAACATTAACCCTCCACGCTATGTAATTCACCTCCCTAACATAATATTCTAAACAAAAAGCAAAACACGAGAAGACTTGAAACGGCAAAAAGCAACTACTTATCTATTGATTTTGCCTAGATGGCATCTAGACAGTTGCGGAGTGAAATTTGTAGAGGAAAATGTTTTGCAGAGAATTCCAGATACTTAAAAAATTAATATAATTTACAATTGAATATTGCTCCTAATCCGATATATATACATAGCAAATAAAGAATATAATTAGTAAAGGCGTTTAAAGTTTAGAGATGTCAAGGTAAGAACAAAAATGGCAAATTCTAACAAAAAATGAAACAATAACTTCGATTTTTAACGACATGAAACATTTGAAATTAAAATTTAAACCCGCAAACAATGTAAATCTACATGCAATTTCTCCAAAAAAAAAACAACTTTCACGCTAGTTTTTGGCTCAAAGAATCGCAGCTATTTCTTTCCAATAATAAAAATTGGCGAACGAAAACTAAAACACGTTGCAGGTAATCATCTAAATAAAATATCACAGAGAGACGGCTATCTAACTCAAAATTTCTTCCGAAGACAGGTAATTTGAAGCTTCAATAAAGTTTAGCAGACAAAATTGCTGACAGTGATCCAAATTCAAGGGGTAAAACTCTCATTTTTACTTACGTTAACTGAAACTCGAACAAATCGAAGCTGTTTCGAGCGCCACGAAATTCCAACAAAGGCAAATGCATATCGATGGGTCCAAATTTTATGCTACAGTTCAACGGCAACCCAATGCATACAACATGCAGAAGTCAGCACAAATTCGCAAGGCCAAAGCTGAAATGGATTTTTTAGGAAAAGCAGAAAAAGTAAAAGGTGCCATTATTGAACGCTAAAACAAAGGCAGCTGGCCCGTTTTTAACGCTAAAACAAGCGAACACCCATGCCCATTCCTATTATGCATTTATTTAATTAACCGCTTTGCATTGCAGTTATGCAGCTATTTTAGATTTATTTATTGAAACAGTACGTGCAAAGACTGCTCAACTCCCCTCCCATTCAACTTTCACCTCTGCGAAAGGAATTAATAACTAGCTTAGTTATCTTATTCAATAATATATCTAAATAACGTTGAGAGATATCTTATCTAAATAACGTTGAGAGATATCTTAGTGAAGCATTTGAATTTTTGAGAGTATTTATATTATTAATATGATTTTTTATTTTATATATGCATTATTGTTTATATTTTATTATTAAAATTATTTACTTAGAAGTTGAGATAGTGATATTTATATAACATTAATTTTTTGTATTTTTTTTGTTATGAATTGATTATAAATATATGAAATCATAGGAGAAGTATTTTTTAAGGAATTGAAGTATAGGTGAGAAGCAATAGAATTTTTTTTAAATTTGTTTTCAGTAGGTTTTCGTTTAGTTATGAATTTAAGTTTTTTTCAATTTCCAAGTTTTCCCAACATCATTGAGTCTGAGTCAAAATTGGGTCTGCAGAGTTTCTCTGAGTTGTGAGTTTTCAACTATGCTTAAATATTGTTTTCCAAACTTATGTTGGTTCAAATGGTGCCAAATGATAACTCAATTTGTGATTGATCTTTATCAAATAATTAGAGGAGTGGAGATTGTCAAAAGGATCATCTAGAGAGAAAATGTGACAATTCTGAAAGTGTTGAGGCAAAAAATGCCTACGATTATAGGTTCAAATTGCTGTCCTTGGTTCCTTAATTTGGCTTTACGCTAGAATTGGGTATGAGATTTAAGTTCCTTGCAACCAATGACATATCTTCTCTACACAGAGAGCCCCCTTAGAGAATGGCATGGATGGAAAGCAGGGAGACAGATAAGGGATCGGGATTTCATAGCAAAGGCATTAGATCTTTCTGGACAAACCAGTTATAGACTCTGACATAGCTAGCTTGAATTTTGCATTCATCCAAAACTTATGCCACCATCTTAAATTTATAAATTCCTCAACTGTATCCATGATTTGGGTTTTTAAGGTTTCATTTGTACTTGCAATGAATGCAATATCTATGTATTACCAATCCATAAATGTATAGCATGAGGAAGATAAATCATATACCAGAAATAAATTACATGATTACAGCCGTATTATGGCAAGTATACTGAACCAGAGAATGATCATGCAAGACAGTCATCATCTGGGGATGTTTTCTAATTGAAAACACAACCCCACCCCATTTATTTTGCACCAAAAGTATAATAACAATCTATCTGTTTCCATACCTGTGCTATTACAAAGTCTCAAATTTTGACAGAACCTACCTACACTATTACAAAGTCTATGTTGTGCTGTTTGTCACAATTAAATGGTAATCACTGATGATTTGGGCGTGGTTGCTTGCCATGCTTTTATATGTGATGGATTATTCAACCCTTGAAGCTCTTTTTTGATTTGTTAATTACATTCTTCATAGTTTTGATGCTTCTGTTGACCTAGTGTTCCTTTCATTAATACAATTGAGGTAGGAGTGCCAATGCAGTAACTAATTGTCATCTTTGGACTGTAAGTTGTAACACACATTAGTTAAGAATCTTTAATAAATGCATGCCTGCTTTAGCACATTTTGTTTAGAAGGAATTTTACTTTTTTAGTATAATATTTTGCTTGTTTTGACTCTCCGAGTGATCATATCCATTTCATCTGTCCAAACTTACAGAGACATATTGTAACATTTCCATCTTTTTAAATTTTTTATTTGGGCCGCTAGTTGCAATAATGGATTGGCAAGCATGAGTGAATTTTTTAAAAATCTCTCTTTTAATACATAGAATCCATTTTGAGTGTCCTATTTGTTGATAGTTTTTCCCTGGGAATATTTGTTGCTAATGAGTACTGTTAAAACTTATTGTTCATAATTTATTTAGCTTGAGAATTGAAAGTAATATATTATACAATTACATTTGATTTCTATTTGAAACAAAACTCATTTTGAGTGCTGATTAGATTCCTGTTATTAGAATAATGAGATTGCTATTGAATTGCAAATAAAGGTCATTCCATAGTTTACAAATGGATCACGATAGTAGATTTTTTTTGGATGTCACTGATGAAGTTATAGATTTGTTATTTTCTATGATGCTGGTCCCTTCCCCTTTTAGTACGTATGTTGGTAGAAAATCAGATAGATCTCAAGCTGTTTGAATGAGACCCCGAGCAGGGTTCTTGAAGCTTAACGTTTATGATTCATTGAACGGAACAAGGATTGGTTGGTGTTGATTTCCCCTTGAGAATCGTTTCTTCACAACAGGGATTTTTCTGGACCAGAGAGCTCATAATGAAGGTTAGTTGGAAACACTTTTAGAAGGTTTGACAATGGCAGCTAAAATGCATCTCACGCAGTTGATTGTGGAAAATGATTCACAGGCAGTTATTTTGGGGCTTTCCAAGAGTGCAACTCTTAGCAGCAAACCTAATAATGGGATAGTGTAAGCTTGTTCTGCATGTAGACAAAAGAGTATTTTTTGTTCAATGCTATAGAGTATAGGGAGGCTAATGGATATGAAGACTTCCTAGCATAGGACTTGAGTTTCCTCTAATCCCTTTCTATTGTTTTTGACCTGGATACTTGTTTCTGGACAAATGCTTAGAACTAATTGTTAGCTTTATCATGTTATCTGGGTTTTTCACGACTTAATGACTACCAAACTAACCTGCAGGAAGAGTAAGTGTCTGAAACAAGTGTAAAAGTGGATTAGGTTCAGAGGGAAGATTACTCGCACACTTAAGATTAAAGATATTTAGATTGACATTGGATAGCCAGATAGAGGAATCTCTGTGATTATCAGAAAGACGTTTGAACTCTATGTATCAAGTTTCCAAAAGTCAAGAAAAGTACAAACACTTTTCGGTCCATATCAAAAAAGTACACATAAATCATTCACACCACATTTTCAACCACTTGAAGCCTACAAGCATAATAAAGTTCAGACCTCTGCTATTGCCAAAACCCTAAGACCACAGTCATCGTGAAAAACAAGTTAAGGAATGGAGATTGGTCCCAACAGCCATACCCACACCATCTCCTCGTAATTGTATTTAAATATAATATAATCATACCCTTATTTATAAACTCCCATATCCTAGCGATCACTTTTGCACAATAAAATCATCATAAACCCCACCATAAAACACTAAAAAATCCTGAAAACTTTTATAAAACCCAAATTATGCCAACAAGAGTCATATGAGACAAAATCTAAAGAAAAACCCCTAATTAATGTTTTGAATAAAAATTAGAAATGCATCCATCTGGAATCTTGTCACCAACAACAATAGGATCCGTTAAAGGATTCAATCTCTTCACTTGAATCATTCAATAGTTCCATCATAAAGCTCATATGCTAGTAAAATCTGTGTATGCCCAGTAGTTCTTCAAATTACTTGCAAATTCCAGAGGAAAAAGCATTGAGAAGAAACTGTTAATCACGGATGAAATTATGCAAGAGATGCAAAATAGTTCAAAAAAATAATGATTTGCAGACAACAGCTGGAGTGGTTATCAACGGTGAGGTGGTCGAACGTGAAAGTTGGTTGTTAGCCGGTAAAAAGTGTTTTCCGATGGACGTTTTTCTGTACACGAAAATTCACGGTGAAATGGCATTGTAGTGGAACACCTCTTGGCGTAAAAATAGGTTCAACTTTAACATTTTATTAGCTCATGTTTTTGAAGTGGGGATTAAAAGATGTTTACGGTGGAGAAGAGTTGTATACCCACAAAAAAAGCTGTGGACGAGAGCTCTTTACCGGTCAAAAAAAGCTGTTTACCGACCAAAAAAGGTTGTATACTGGCGTGAGATAGGTATCTATCGGCTAATAAAATACACTTATTCATGTTTATTATTGCATTAAACTTAACTAAGATTTTTTTTTCAAACTATTATGTGTGAAAAATAGTAGGCACATCAAAGGTGATTCATAGATGTTAAATAACTGCCCTATGATCATGGGTAAAATAAAAACTAATTGCTAGTGGTTATCCCCATTTAACTATTAAATATAAAAAGTATACAACACATCTCCACTACTCTCACTTGTTGAATACTTTTCATATGACACCACAAATTTGGATTGTTATTTGTTAAGGGCACCCCTTGCCCATTGATTTTTTCTACCAAGAAGCTTTTTCAATACTTAGAGCTTGCCAATGAGTCAGTAACATTCTTAATTCTATCAACCTTTTTCAATAGTATTCGCTTGCCTTAAACCATTTCTATCACAAAATGATATTGTACACCCATATGCTTTGACCAAACATGATAAACACGATTTTTGGCCAACATATTGCACCACTAACTATCATAGTTAATCCTTACCACCTTTTGTAATTAACCAACTATAAGCACAACCTTTATAGCCACATTTCTTCTTTAAACACGAGATGTTTCATGAACTTTGTCATTGTAGATAATGCAACTATTGCCAAACTTTACCTCATCAAACTTCATGCTCCAAAAAGACAATACATATCCACTAATAGATCTTTTCTAGTCAACATCTTTAGCCTAATTAATATCCAAAAATCCTTGCAAATTCAAAGTTTTATTTTCATCAATACTTCCTTAGTAGTTGATTGCTTAATCTAATGAGCCACGTAAATATCTATTTTTTTCAAAGTAGCCCAATGCTCCTTCCATATATATATATATATACTCAACTTCCATTGCATGTGTAATATATTAGGTCTAATATAAAAAAATTTCATATATAAGATTGTCAACAATACTAGCAAGATAAATTTAACAAATTTCCTCAATTTCCTTTTTCTATCTCTAAACACTACTCAACAAATAGTTTATGTTAAATTGAAAGGGACTACTTATAGGTTTATTGCCCTTAATCTTAAACCTCTACAATAGCATCTCAATATATTTCCTTTGATATAGTCATAATTTTAGGTTTACTCAATCTCTTTTAATTTCCATGCCTAAAATTAATTTAGTAGCATGAAGATCTTTCATGTCAAACTTAGATGATAATTGAGATTTAGCTAAATTGGTCATTTTTTATTGTTACCAATGAACATGTCATCCATGTAAAACACACTAATAACAACATTATTATCTTCCTATTTGAAAATACATGTGGATTAACTTTGCTATGATTCACTCAAGTCCCAACACAACATTTTTTTGATTCAATGTCCTTGGAAATTATGTTAAGATATAAAGAAACCTTTTAGGCTGCATATTTAATCCTTCTTACTTTTCACATTAAACAATTATAGCTATGTCATATATATTTCTTCCTCACATTCATCATAAAGAAATGTTGTGTTTATATCCATTTGTTCAAGAGCAAATTATTCTTGCAAAATCTGTCACTTAAGAGCAATGTAAAAATGCCAAGAGACATATTTTTGTTCTACGTGGCATGGGGCTAGATTGATTGTGACATGTTGGGTTGGATGGGTGAATGCTAAAGGAGGCTCCATTTCAATTCCTTACATGTCTCAATCCGTTTAGGCTACAAGGTTTCAACAATATCTCTTAAGAGCCATGAGTGAAAAATTACCAATCTTTGACAAAGTAGTTCTCAAAGTTTGTGGGATATACAAATATTTCATATAAACCTAAATATGTATGTCAGGTCTCTCCACAATAACTTCTCAATTTTTTTTCAACTCAACACCATTTGATTGTGGAAAAAATGAATTAATGATTGCAAAATGTGTCATTTGAGAGTAGTATAAAGGTGTTAAGTGCCATATTTTTTGTTCTACGTGTTGTGGGGACAAAGTGACTATGTCAACACATCTAGGTGGGTGGTTGAATGCTAGGGGAGGCCTCATTTAATTCTTCAGTGTCCCAATCTATGACAAAGAAGTTATGAAAGTTTGTAGGGCTTGTGAATGTTTTGTTGAGACCTTAAAGTGGATTTTGGGTTCCTTGTAATATCCTAGGGTTATGAAATGCAACATGGGGTTTTTGTATACATTTGAACTTGTAAACAGATTTGAATATGTAAACTCACAATTAAGTGTGCAGGACAAAATTAGGGAAAATAACTTGAACACCAAAACTTGCATAAAATTAGAACAATTGATTTAATTTTAGTTTCCAACACTAACACACAACTTTATAGTTTACTTCTAAATTGCAAGAAGGTAAATTGTTTCAAAGTATAATGGAATTATAGACTAGTTTGTTGTTGATAGCAAAATTTTGAAATAGATCCTTGATGATTTGATCTGGAACAACAGTCCAATCCTCTACGGAAGTCAACACTCCCTTTTTTACAATTGTCCAAGATTGAGGCGTGAAACCCTCAATTTGATGTCTGTGGAGTTTACTATCCTTAATAGATTTGGGCACTTGTTCAAATGCCCCACAATCTACCCTTGTTTTTGGAGATTGTGATGGAGATGATGCATCAAAATCCACTCTTGAAGCACTTCTTGCAGAGGCCTAACTCTGCTCTTCAACTTCCCATTCAAATATGCTTCTAGTTGTCCAAGGTGCACAAAAATACATGAGAATAAGGAAAATCGCAGAATACGAGCATAATTGGAATAAGGAGGTTACAGCTTCGTCCAACCACCTTGCATAGATCAAGGTTTTTGCCCTGATAGTGTCACGTAAGTGAGCCTATTCCAAATCTACATACCTCCTTAACGCCCAACAAACCCTTATAAATAGCCTCACCTTGGAATGTGTGGCCCAAGAAGTTAGCGCCCAAATTTAAAATTTAAACCTATTTATTATGGCGCCTAAAATTCTATTTAAAAATGAAATTTATTGATTGTATATATATATATATATTAATTTTAATATTTATTTATTAAATATGTACAATTTAAAATAAAGTGGCACTAAAAACCACCTTTCCTAAGTCGGGTATGGCCGACCTAATATAATGGGGTCATGATAGTTTCCCCTTAAGACAATTCAAACTTGGATGCTCAAAGGTCTCCACTCCTTCCCATGTTGCATCTTTGAGTGGAAGATTCTTCTAATTGACCAAATATTTCGAAATGACCTTACCCCTTAGCCTTTTCTCCTTCACATCCAAGATTGTCTCAGGCTCAAGAATCAATTTCCCTTCATCATCAAGTGGTGGAAATTCAAGAGGAGCAATTTGTTAGCCAAGTGCCCTTTTGAGGCACGATACATGAAAAATGGTGTGAATTTTGTTTTCTTTAGGAAGTTCCAGCTCATATGCAACCTCCCCAATCTTTCTTAGGATCTTGTATGGCCCATAAAACTGTGGCTTCAACTTCTCTGCACCCTTCCTCTTGAGGGTGGACTGTCTATAGGGATGCAATCTCAAGTAAACCATGTCACCAACCTTAAAATCCCTCTCTGTTCGGTGTTAGTCTACATACATCTTTTGTTGGTTTTGAGCTCTTTGCAAATTGTCCTTGAGGGCATTCAAAATATCCATACTTTGTTGCATCACATCCCTTGCTCCGGGGATTCTACTATCGGTAAGGATCAAATCCATCAATGAAGAAGCATCATAACCATAAAGTTCCCTGAAAAGTGACATACCTTAAGACATGTGATGTGTGGTGTTGTAACAAAGCTCCACTAAGTGTAACCACTTAATCAAAGTTGTTTGCTTCCTTGTAACATAGTTCCTTAAGTAGCCCTCAATCCATTTATTCACAATTTCAATTTGCCCATTTGTTTGTGGATGATAGCTAGTGCTTGGAGTCAATTTCGTGTGAGTCAACCAAAAGAGCTATTGCCAAAACAAGTTGGTAAATCTGCTTTCCTTGTCATTCACAATGTTCTTGGGTAGCCCATGAAGTCTAAATGACTCTCTAAAAAGAAAATCAACAACTCAAGGAGCCTTATAATTTGAAGGAATGACATGAAAATGAGCATATTTTGTGAGCCTCTCAAGCACCACATAGATATAGTCCTTACCTTGCACCTTAGGCAACCCAGTAATGAAATCCATGGAAATGCTCTCCCATCTTTGTTTTGGAATGGGTGAGGGCTACAACAAACCAGCTGGAAAACATGTTTAGTCTTGTTTTGTTGGCACACCAAACACTCCCTAACATGTTTGAACACATCATTCTTTAGTCCCTTCCATGAAAAACACTCTCTTACTTGCTTGTATGTCTTGTAGAAACCCGAATGTCTAGCAAGAGGTGTATCATGACAAGCTTTCAAAATCCTCTCTTTCACCTTAGATTTTAGTACAAGATACACATGATCTTTCTAAAGGATGAGGTATTCAACCACCTTGTATCTATCATCATGCAACTTTCCATCTAAAGTGTCTAACAAATGAATCTTTGGCATATTCAACTATTGTGGCAACTTTCCAATCAGTAGATATATCAAAAATAGAGCAAAAATAAGGCTACCTAGAGAGAGCATTAGCCACCACATTGTTTTCCCCCTCACATACTCAATGTCAAAATCATAGACTTGAAGTTTAGTTACCCATTTTTGTTTCCTATCATTCAAATCACATTGATTGAAGAAAAATTTGAGGCTGTTATGATCCATTTTGACCACAAACTTCTCACACACCAAGTATTGTCTAAATTTGGAAAGTACATGCATGATAGCTAGCATCTCCTTTCCATAAATAGAGAAGTTCCTCTCTAAATCCTTGAGCTTCCTATTCTCATAGGCTATAAGATGTCTATTTTGCATTAAAACCACTCCAATACCCTCTCTTGAAGCATCACACTCAAGTACAAAAGGAGGTGAGAAATCTAGAATAGCCAAGACAAGACATGTGCTTATTACCTCCTTGAGCTTATCAAAATCTTGCTGCATTGCAGGACTACAAGAGAGTGCTCCTTTCTTCATCAAATTGGTCAAGGGAGCTACAAGTTGTGAAAAAACCTTCACAAACCTCCTATAGTAGTTGCATAATCCCACAAATCCTCTCAATTGTAATAAATTTCTAGGCCTGGGCCACTCCTGGATTACCTTAATCTTCTCCTCATCAACACTAACTCCTTGAGCACTAATCTTATGCCCCAAATACAAAATTTTAGTCAAGAAAAATTCAAATTCTGATACCTTGGCGTGGAATGAATGGTGCTCAAGAATGCCAAGTACCTCATCTATATGCTTCAAATGATCCTCCCATGTCCTACTGTAGATCAAGATATCATGAAAGAGAACCAATACAAATTTCCACAATTGTATAATGAATACTTGATTCATGCATGACTGGAAAGTAGTGAGGGCATTGGTTAATCCAAATGGCATGACCAAAATTCATAATGTCCATAATGGCACCTGAAAGCCATCTTGTGCACATCTTCCTCTCTCATCCTTATCTAACAATACCTTGATCGCAAATCAATTTTGGGAGAAGTATACTACATTGTGAAGCTCATCTATCAACTCATCGATCCTAGAATTAGGTAGCGGTTTTTGATTGTCTTCTTGTCAAGTGCTTTATAGTCGATACACATCCTCAATGTCCCATCTTTCTTCTTGACCAAAACCACTGATGATGCAACTATGCTGGAACTTGGACATATATGCCCCATGTCTAGCAACTCCTTAATTGTCTTCTCTATCTCTTCCTTATATGTGTGAGGATGACGATAAGGAGTAGTGATGACTAGTTTTTCCCCCTCTTTAAGTTCAATCATATGTTGGAAGCCCCTCTTCAGGGGTAACCTAGGAGTAATGTCATCAAAAACCTTACTATGTTTATCCAAGATAGGTTGAATATCAACATGATGAGATCTCCCTTCCTTGGAGAGCCCTATATTCGTAATCAAGCACTCAATTTCCCATGCTACTTGGTCTCTACGCAAAGCTCTCTTCGTCCTCTTGGTTGAAACCACCATGGGACCTCCATTAGAAAGGCCACAAAGGACTACCTCCTTCCCATTAGATTTGAACTTCAGCTCCATAGTTTGATAGTTCTACGTATATTCTTTGAGTGAATGTAGCCATTGCACTCCTAGAACCACCTTTGTGTTGCCTATGCCAATCACATAGAAATCATCCCTCATCTTATGACTAATTACATGGTAGAGTATACCCATCAACCATTGTTACATTAATCCTTCAAAATCTTTAGTCCTCAATCCCATCTTAGCCACCAATATCTCGTTAATGAAATTGTGGGTGGCCCTATTATCAATCAAAATTGTCACTCATCCTTGCAAAACTCCTCTAACCTAGAATGAATGATATCTAGGTGCTCCTGATAGTGTTGCAAGTGTGCCCTTGGATGCCCTCCCTCTCGAGTTTCGTGCTCATCCTTATTCACAACAATCTCTAGATCACCTTCTTTAGTCTTTGAATCCTCATCTAAAACCACCTCAATATAGTGTATTTGGCCCTTCCCCAAACAATGGTGACTTGGCTGCCATGGCTCCCTACATGTGAAACATAGCTTTTTCCTTCGTAGCTCATTCTTAGATACCTTTGTTTGGCTGGGTTTGGGAGGTAATACCCTAGGTGGAAGAATGTCCTTCTGAGGAAACTTCTTGGGCACAATAGGAGGTACTTTCTTGGAATATGACTTGTCCTTAGCCACCAAGTCTTCCATGTTCAAGGCTCTCCTAATAGCATCTTGCAGTGAGTTTGGATCAAATGCCCTCACCAATCCTTTGAGGGGTGTGGATAAGCCTTCCATAAAAAGGATTATGAGTCTTCTTTCTATCACATTAGGGACCATCATTGAAAGTATCTCAAATTATGCTATAGAGTCTTCCACTTTTCCCTCTTGCTTCAACTGTGCTAATTCTCGAAAATGATTTTTTTGGATCTTTCCTATCAAATCTCTTAGTCAATCTTTGGCTGAATTCTTCCAAGGTCATAATGGATCCATGCCCTTGTGTTACCATACGATGATACCACCATTCATGGGCCAAACCCTCAAGATGCAATGTAGTGAACTTGATGGCTTCTTCCTCATACATTGGATTGAAGGAGAAATATGTGTCAAATTTCTACAACCAAGCCCTTGCTAGGGAGTTCCCTGATCCATCAAAAGCTGGAATGGTGATCTTTCCCAAACAGTGCTAGATGTCCTTCCTCTCTTCATACCTTCTGCTATGCCCACTCCTTGTCTTCATGTCATGGAATTTTGTGAAAGTTAAATCTCTGCATATGGTAACACTTAGAGCATGGTATTCATTATGGAGTTTGGCAATTTTGTCCTCTTGTTTAGGTGACAATTCTAATTCATTTTTTTGTTCCTTTTTTCCAAGAATTTAGCTTTGAAAGTTTTTTCAGAGGTCGTTGTCTTCACTCCAGTCGAGCTACTTCCTTATGCTCCATTTTGTATAGTTCTACCAACACTCAGTTGTTGGTTCAATCCCCTCAAAAGTTGGACCATTTCCACTATAGTCTCCCTCATGTTGGATTGGAATTTTTTGGTTTCCCTAACAAATTCTTGAGCATTGTCATCTTCCTTGTCACCCATGGTAGCCTTCTTCTCTCTTTGTTGGTATCTCAAATCTCTGCCACTCATGAAAGTTACTCAAGTTGGCAGTATGCCAGCATCTGATACTAATGTAATATCCTAGGGTTATGAAATGCAACAATCTAGGATTTTTTTTATACATTTGAACTTGTAAACATATCCGAATATGTAAAATCACAATTAAATGTGCAAGACAAACTTAGGGAAAATACCTTGAATCCTAAAACTTGCAGAAAACAAGAAAAATTAATTTAATTCCAGTTTCTAACACTGGCACACACAACTTTATAGTTTACTTCTGAATTGCAAGAAGGTAAATTATTTCAAAGTATAATGGAATTACATTCTAGTTTGCTACTGATAGGGAAACTCTTAAATGGAACCTTGATGATTTGATTTAGAACAACACTCCAGTCCCTTGGGGAAGTGAACACTCCCTTTTGACAATCACCCAAGATTGAGGCGTGAAGCCTTCAATTTGATGTCTGTGGAATTTGCTGTACTCAATAGTTTTAGGCACTTGTTTAGTCGCCCCACAGTCTACCCTTATTTCTGGAGATTGTGATGGAGACGATGCATCAAAATCCACTCTTGGAGCACTTCTTGTAGAGACCTAACTATGCTCTTCAACTTCCCATTCAAATATGCTTCCAATTGTCCAAGCTGGATAGAAACACCTGAGAATAAGGAAAGTTGCATAATAAGAGCAGAATTGGAATAAGGAGGTTAGGGTTTCGTCCAACCACCTTGCATAGATCAGGGTTTTCATAATAGTGTCACCTAATGTGAGCCTATTCCAAATCTGCATACCTCCTTAGCCCCCAACAAACCCTTATAAATAGCCTTCCCTTGGAATGTGTGGCCCAAGAAGTCGACACCCAAATTTAAAATTTAAACGTGTTTATTCTAGAGCCCAAAATTCATACTTAATAGTGAAACTTATTTATTAATTATATATATATTTTTATTATTTATTTATTAAATATGTATAATTTAAAATAAAGTGGTGTTAGAAAGCAACTTTCCTAGGTCGGTTGTGGCTGAACTAATATAATGGGGTCATGACTCCACAATAACCTCTCTTAGTCTTCATCAAATCAATACCATTTTACCATGTCAAGAATTAATTCATTCTTACAAAATACATAATTTGAGAGTAGTGTAAAGGCGCCAAGAGCCATATTTTCCATTCCATGCATTGTGGGGTTGAATTAACTACTTCAACACATTGGGGTGTGTTGGTGAATGCTATTGTAAACCCATTTTTATCCCCAAGCATCTCGATCCCTCCAAGTTACAAGGTTCTAATAAGGCCTCTTAAGAGCACTAAGAGCAAAAAAATACCAATCTATGATGGAATAGTTTTCATAGTTTTTGGGGCCTATGAATGTTTTAGGTGGATGTGGGCCCCTCCACAGTAGCCTCTTATTCTTTTCTCAAATTAACACCATTTAACCATGGAAAAATTGAATTCATTCTTATAAAATGTGTTATTTGAGAATAGTGTAAAGGTGCCAAGAGCCATATTTTTTGTTCTACCCATTATAGGGCCAAAAAAATTGCACCAACATATTAAGGTGGATAGGTGAATTCTATGGGAAGCCTCATTTTATTACCCAAGTGTCTTGATACCTATAAGCTAAAAGGTGTCAATAAAGTCTCTTAAGAGCCTTGTGTTGGTGTTTTTCAACATTTTATGAATAATTCTTGTAAGATCTTATGTTTAAAATAATTGAAGGGTTGGCCAATGAATAAGAAAAATTCTTAGATCTACTTCTCCTCCACTTTAGGATCTACAAGACCAAGGTGGGTACCCCTTTACAATACTGATGGGCAAGGTCATTGATGTCACAACTTGCATCATTTAGTCAATTAATTATCAGACCAGGTGTGTCTCAGAGCTATATGGGATAAGGATGGTTGTCACAGATTTTTGGGGGGTTTTGCACTGTAAACAGTGACTTCTGGTTTTGATTTGGCTCCTTCAGGAGCTTTCAGAAGCTCTCAGGAGCTGAACTTCATCGACTAATTCCTAAGGATTAATTTTATCTTATTTCCTAATTTAAAGTTCTGTTGACTTATTTTTGACTTCGCTTGACTTGATTGAGATTGATTCATGGAAAATACTAAAATCAACTTAATTCTTAATCTAGAATTCAAAATCCAAATTTAATTCTAATTTACTTCAAAAGAAATCTATTTTAAGATTTGCTGGAAAATAAATGTTATTTTAAAGAACAAAAATAAATTGCAAGGAAATAATTATTAACCTAGAAAATATAAATACTAATTTCCATGAATAGATTCCAAACAAGTTTCAGTTTCATCTTTCCATAAGTTTTCATCTCATCACTTCCATTAAACATAACAGATAATCGTCAAACTTAATTTTTGCAAAGAACATCTAAATCTTAATTAACTCAATAAACTTTATAATAAAATAAACCATTCTAACCATGATGAACTTAGCTTAAAAGCGATTAAACACAATTGCTGAAAATGATTTAAACAAAATTAACATTCCAGATTTAATATCCAATGAACAAAACTAAAATAAACCCGAAGAAATACCACACAAGGTCAATTCCTTTGGTTGAGTGGGCCCTGCTCTTCCTCCAATGAGACCTCTAACACAGTGATTTGAATTAACTCCTTATTTTCATTCAAATTGATCAAAGTAGGGACACGTAACAGAGTAGTGCAACAATTACAATATTCTAATTGAAAAATTATCTAACTCCTTAACTAAAACCTAAAGATGGATATTTATAAACATATCCCTTATTGGATTCAAAACATGGCGTTAACCGCCAAGATACAAGGCATCTAAACTTAAGACTAAAACAAAATTGAAAATAGATAGAGGGAAAACGCCAGAGCAATCCTGGGATGAGAAGTTCCTAAACCAACTAAGAGGAGCTGATTTGAAACTTCAGTGATTCATCATCATCCAACTGGAGCGATCAGTGGCGTCATTATCTTCATGTGGTTAAACAAGGAGTTTAACTTTATCTTTGAACTAAGTCATCAATCATCAGTCTTAAATATCCTGAATAAGATCCTCAAGAATAGGACACCAATTATGATAGTAAAAAATTCAAACTGCATAATTAATTCATCATTATCACCACAAAAGCAACACATTCAATGCAAAGCATTACCTTTAATATATTTACTAAATTAGCCAAATATAAAGTAAAACAAGTAAATATATCAGCATATAGTCTACTGCCAGTCATGTTAATTAATCATATAACCAAGTCTTTTAAACCATAAAATGACTATTAAGAGTATTTCACACTCATCATTCTCCTCCACCTATTGTGAACCATGTCCTCATGGTTCTTTATCAATTATTGGTTTCCTTTTCTTTGTTCACTACTTCCATCCATATTGCACAGTCGAACACTCCTTGTGTTGTGGTGGCAGTCTGGTTTTGAGTGAAAATCCATTGTTTTCCTTCAGTTTCTCATACCATGATTGGAAGACTTCCACTGGAATATTGTCAGGTGCATTGATATTTGGAGTAGGCATAATGATGATCAACATCCTGAACCACATACCAACCCAAAATTCCTGTTGCTGTTCTATCAAAGAGATTACGTGCCTTACTCTGATTAAGCTCCATCTGATGTTATTTGGACTTATAGGCTCTCTCCTTCTTAATGCCTTAGGGATTGTGTAATATCTTTCTATACATGCATTTATTGCCTGCGAGGAAGTGTTCAACATTTTGGAAAGCTGATACACTGTTCAACAAATTGGAAACATAGATAGGGTTGATATTGTTTTGCCTTACTATTGATTTGAACCTTGTAATATACCACTTTGCATGAGGCATTTCTGGTCTCATTGGCAATCCGTACCTCTTTTGTGCTTCTTTGTATCTTTCAATTCTCTTTGACCATTCAACTTGATTTTGCATCAAAGAGACAAATGACCTGATTTGCAATTCTCCAACATAAACATTTAATAAAGAATCATCAATATCCCCCATCAAAAGCCCATGCTAGAAGAATTCACACATTTGGTATTGAATTTCAGGATGGCTGTGGAAATAGTCCTACATAAAATCATTGTCATTATCATAATCAATGTTTCTTCTTAAAACCAACTGATTTAGCTTCCACTGCAAAAATTTCTCCCTTAGAAATAATGCATATATCTTTGACGACTTCCTCATTGACAACATTGCTGAGGATATCTCAATTGCCTGTTCAAATCTTCTTTTTGCTTCATTTTTTTCTTCCTCCAATTGTTGTACTTGCCTTTTTAATTGGTCATTTTCATGTCTCAATTTCAGTGCTGCCAAAGAAAGATATCCATGTTGAGTTCTCCGCGGAACATCTAATGGAATATTAGATGGAATAGGAGGCAGAGCTAGGTAATTTGGTGGAAATACGGAAGTAGAAGCCTCCTGAGAATAAAACCTAATGGATTTCTCTTTCAATTGTTCTTCCTTCAACTGTAACTCCTCTTTTAATTTTATTATTTCCTCTGCACTTGCCAATGCTTGCACACTAGCTTGATGCAAAGCTTCCTCAGTGTTATTTAATGCTCTTTGAACCTTGTTTCCTTTTGTTTAATTTCTTTTTCCATTTCTTGAGTTCTATTGAGAGATTGCTGTAATTCCTCCTCTTTTCTTTTCAGCTTTTCCTCAAGAAATTGCATGTTTTTTCTTTCCTGCTCTAACTCAGCTTCAATTCTGGAAAGTTTCATTATTCTCAGCAATTCTTCTTCTTCTATTTATTTTTCATTATGTATATCATGAAATTATTCCTCTTCAATTAGCGGCTCTTTGCCTTTTCTTCTTTCAACAGTCGACGAAGGCAAAGGGGATCTTTCAGCCTCTTCTTCAAATTCTTCTGAGGCTTCGCTTTCTTCCGACTGTGCTTCAGGCTCTTCAATAGAGTCATGGAACTCAGTTATAGGGGTTCTTTCAGGAGATAGTATTGGGCCTTCAGGAGGCTGTGAGGTTGTTTAGGGGACTGCATTGGCATTTGGATTTCTTCATGGACTTCAAAAGTCTCTTTATGGGCTTCAGAGATAGGGGTTTCAGTTACAAGAGTCGACACAATAGGTTCAATTGTACTAGGTCTTTCTTCAGTCAACTCTTGTTTTCTCTTTTTGGAAGCACTACGGGTCAGTCTAGTGGATTCTTGTAGCTTTCTTTTGTCCTTTTTCTGCTCTCCTTTAGAAGATTCTCCGTTTTCTAAATTTTCCCTTTTTGTCGCGAGCCCCTTTTTGGGTTTCCCTTTTTGTTTTTCAATGGGTGCGGACAAAAATTCAAGCCAACCTTGTTTCCCAGATTCTTTCTTCAAGAAATGATGTTTAATTATCAAATGAATTAAACCATGGTATTTTATGGATGACTCTCCCCTAGATTTTACCCGGGAAATCATTGAAGCAATTTGTTGAAACAAAAATGCTGGTAAATTGATTCTAGTAGAAGGTTTTGTGTTTCCATACCTCAAATGTATCAACATTCACATTCCTGGCCCTAATACAATGCCGTATTGTCCCTCACATGTGAAAAATTTCATTACCCACATTGCAACAGTTCTCAAAGGCTCTTCCAAGCTGTTACAAGCTATTCCCCACTGATCTCCTTTATGCAAAAGAATCTCAGGCGTTCTTTTTTGGTTCTTGATGAAATGCAGACACCAATTTATCAAACTTTACAATGCCCTTATTAACCGGCTTCCCTTTAGTAGGAATACCTAAAATTTCACTTATGATTTTAGGAGTAACTTCAATGATTTTGTTGCGGGCCCCTTTTTGGGTTTCCCTTTCTGTTTTTCAATGGGTGCGGACAAAAATTCAAGCCAACCTTGTTTCCCAAATTTTTTCTTCAAGAAATGATTTTTAATTATCAAATGAATTAAACCATGGTATTTTATGGACAACTCTCCCCTAGATTTTACCCAGGAAATCATTGAAGCAATTTGTTGAAACAAAAATGCTAGTAAATTGATTCTAGCGGAAGGTTTTGTGTTTCCATACCTCATGTATCAACATTCACATTCCTGGCCCTAATACAGTGCTGTATTGTCCCTCACATGTGAAAAATTTCATTACCCACAATGCAACAGTTCTCCAAGGCTCTTCCAAGCTGTTACGAGCTATTCCCCGTTGATCTCCTTTATGCAAAAGAATCTCAGGCTTCTTTTCCGGTTCTTGATGAAATGCAAACACCAATTTTTTGAACTTTACCGGGCCCTTATTAACCGGCTTCCCTTTAGCAGGAATACCAAAAATTTCACTTATGATTTCAGGAGTAACTTCAAAGATCTGCACCCCTAACTCTTGTGACATTCACATGGAAATTCCTTACGAATTCCTCCATAATTTCCTTTTGAAAACCTTCATAATTCATAATAAAATCTAGCCATCTTGCTTCTCTCAGCAACCTCTTGGTCTCATAATCAAGAGTAAAATTCTCTGGTTCCGTATTCCTTTTGTTTCCCATATTTTTCTGTCAATAATGGCGAACTCAACAATGACAAACTGAGCTGTTAAACAATTTCCAGAATGATTTTTCTTGTTTTTGAAGCAACAATTTTGAAAAATGACACGACATGTCATTATTTCTTTGCATTAAATTCCTTTATTGCTCCGGACGCTTTGCACACAACAATTTTGCAGTTGCAATTCAATTTGCAAAGTTGGCGGCGTCCTTAACACATGTCATTTTAATTTTGAAAAGATTTTGAAAGGACAGGTGAATCTCAACAGGACCCATAATCATTATGAACGTCATTTGAATGTCACATCAAATTTATATCAACTTCTTCACCGCTTTTTGAATGATTAAATTTTTTATTATAATTATTAATAACAATATGGCAGAGGTTTCTAAGCTCATAAATATCTACCTACTTTATATTATTTTAACTATTTTAGAAAATAATATTTCGAGAATAATAATCACATGAAATGTGCACCTTTATTTATTGCAAGCCTTTGAGACTTTCAGGAGCCTTCAGGAGCTTTCAGGAGCTCTCACTCGGAAGGAGCTTTCAAGAGCTACAAAGTTATAGATCGCCATTGCTAGTTTTCAGTCATCTTTTTTTTCTTTTTTCGAAAGCAAACTGCCATTTGCTGGTTTTCAATTTACTTTATTTTTTCCCAAGGTAAACCGCCATTTGTTGGTTTTCAATTTACCTTGTTTATCTATGCCTTATTCAAAGGTTCAAAGATCTCTTATGGAAGAAATATCTTCCATGAGAAAATGTTCAATTCTAAGTTGTAGATTTGATAAAAATTCCTCCTTTATTGTCGGCTTATGATATATTTTCAAGCGATGACCATTAACTAGCATAACTCTCTTTTCTCCATCAATTGGTACTAACTGTTCAACAACTCCATTTTCAAATACTTGATCTATCTCATAGGGTCCTAACCATCTTATATGGAATTTCCCTTTAAACTCTTCAAATTAGGAGTCAAATAATAGTGCCCAATCTCCTTCCTTGAACTATCTAGACGCAATATGATTATCATGCCGGTCTTTCCTTTGCTTCTGGATCTCCTCTGTGTGCTGAAGGGATTCCATTCTCATTTCATCCATTCTGTTTAGCTATAAAATTCTACTTCTCTCTGACTCAGGTAAATCAATTCTAATTTCTAATGTTGTTTTCAAAGTTCGTAACTCAAATTCTATAGGCATGACTAGAGTTTTCCTATACACAAGTTCATATGGAGAAAATCCGGTTGTTGTTTTCCATGTAGTATTATAAGCCCATACTGCTTCATCTATCTTCTCTACCCAGTCCGTTTTCCTTAATGACACAGTTTTTGTCAAGATATTCTCCAATTATATGTTAGTGACTTCAACTTGTCCATTCACCTAAGGATGATATGAAGAAGATTTCCTATGTGTCATCTGATATCTCTGCATAAAGACTTCCATCATCACTGATACAAACTGTGGTCCTTGGTTTGAAACTATTTCTCTTGGTGCACCAAATCTCTGAAGAATTTTTTTGTATAGAAAATCAACAACTTTGTCCTCTCATGCTACTGGCAATGCTTTTACCTTAGCCCATTTTGTTGCATAGTCTAGACAAACTAGGATATAATGCCGCCCTTTAGAAGGTGGTTCAACAAGTCCCACAAAATTGATTCCCCATTTTTCAAATGGTTTCAGAGCTATTTGCGACTACAATGGCATATCCATTGTTGGCGTAGGTCTCCCCATCCACTAATATTCATCACAGTGCTTAACAAAGAATGAAACATCATTTGTCAATGATGGCCAAAAGTAACCGGCTCCTAAGATCTTATGAACTGTTCTAACTACTAAATAGTGTCCTCCTTCTGGCTCATGATGATAGGCATGTACAACATCATAAACATCTAACTCAACAACACATCTATGAAGAACATGATTAGGGCACATTTTAAATAAAATTCCATTAATCCACTAGAATCTAGAACTTCCACGAATTAACCTTCTTTTTTGTTTATGACTAAAGTGATTTGGACACTTCCCTATAACAAGGTAATTTGCAAGATCAACAAACCACGGTGAATGTATTGATATTACAAATAAATGTTCATCTAGAAATGTGCCATCCACTGGTTCTTGATCATCTTGCAAAACAATTCTAGAAAGGAAGTCAACAACAACATTATCCTTTCCAGGCTTATCTATGATAGTCACATCAAATTCCTGCAACAACAGTAACCATCTTATTATCCGTCCACCTACTCCAACCTTGTTAATCAAATATCTAATTGCAACATGATCTGTATGTATGTAAACTTTGTAACATGTAATATAATGCCTAAACTTGTTAATTGCATATACTACAACTAAAAATTCTTTTTCTGTTGTATAATTTTTTTTAGCAAGATTTAGATTTTTGCTAACATAATAGATTGCATGCATGGCATCATTATCTTTTTTTTGTCCCAATATTGCACCAATAGAAAAATTGGATGCATCAGCATCTATGTGAAATGACACTCCCCAAACAGGTCCTTTAATAATTGGAGAAGTTGTTAATGCTTTTAAAATTATCTCAAAAGATTTATGACAATCATCTGTCCATACAAACTCCTCTTCTTTTTTGAGCAATCTAAACAAAGGTCCAACAATTTTACTAAACCCTTCAATAAATCTTTTGTAATATTTGACATGTCCAAGAAAACTACGAACACCAGTTTGGTTCATTGGGATCTCAAATTTTTGAATAATTTCAACTTTTTTGGGATCAACCTTTATCCCCTCTTTTGAGATGTGATGTCCCAGAACAATACCTTTTGTCATAATTATTGGAATTTTTTCATGATTTAAGGATAACCTAATCTTTACATCTCTACAAAACCTTTTCTAAGTTTTGAAGTGCTTCCTCAAATGTTTTTGCATGAACTGTAAAGTTATCTATATAAACTTCGACACACAAAGTGGTGAAATATGCAAAAATAGCAAGGACTGCTCTTTGAAAAGTGGCTGGCGCATTACATAGTCCAAATGGTAAAATAGTATAAGTGTATGTACCCCAAGGATAGGTAAAAGTAGTTTTATCTTGATCTTCAGGAGCTACTTGGATATAATTGTATGCACTAAAGCCATCAAGAAAAGAGAAATAATTGCTGCCTGCTAGGTTATCAAGTACTTGATCAATGAATGGTAATGGAAAATGATCCTTCTTTGTGGCTTTATTCAATTCCCTATAGTCCACACACACACGCTATTTACCATTTTTCTTGGGAACAATAACCAATGGAGAAACCCATTGACTATCAGATATTGGGTAAATGAACCCTACTTTTAGCAGCTTTTCTATTTCTTGTTTAACAATATCATGAAGAATAGGATTAATTTTCCTTTGACCTTGTCTGATTGGTTTTACATATTTAGTGTAAATGTGATGACTACAAATTGAAGGATGAATTCCTCTCATATCCGTATACTCCCAAGAAAATGCTTCAGTATGTTTTTCTAAAGTTTCCTTCAATTCTTTTTCTTGCGTTGAGGACAAAGATGAATTAATGTTGAGAGGTTTATCCCCACCTACCATAATTTTTTTAGTGCCATTTTTAGAATCATGGGAATTTTCAACAACGTATTCAAAGGACAAGAGTGTTGTTGATGCAATGTTGCTTGACAATTTCCTTTCTCAATAGGATTAATGTTTTTAGAAGTAAAATTTTGTTCTTCACATTCTTCAACATGTTCAACCAAAGTAATCATAGCTAACTCTACAATACCATCACCCTTTGATTCCATATCCTCATCAACCCAAGGTTGAGTGTTTGGTTGAATTTATGGTTGTGCAGGAGGATAGATTGACAAATCTTTCTATTTCTGACCATTTGAAATGATCATACTTCTTGATCTACAATCTATTAAGGCTGCAACAGTAGCCAACCATGGTCTACCTAAGATAATTGGATAGCCAGAATCTTTCTTTCTAGCTTTAAGAACCAAAAAGTCAACTGGATAATCCCATGTGTCAATGGTGACTATGATCTCTTCAATGATACCTTCAGGTTTGGTAGTAGATTGGTCAACCAACTATAAAACAATTTTTGTAGGCTAAATACTTATCATTCCCAACATTTCAACAGTATTAGATGTGATAACATTGATGGAAGCTCCCAAATCAATTAGAACATTGGATATCTCAATCCCTTTAATACTCAAGGTTATTACAAGACTACCACGATCATTATATTTTTGAGGAAGCAATCTACTTGACAAGACATTAGTGAGTTTTGTCCCTATTTGTATTGTGGAAGGTAATTTCTTTTTCCTCCCTGGAGTTTTCATGCAAAGGGACTTAACCAACTGATTTGTCTCTGGTATGTCTTTAATGGATTGTAATAATGGTATCTCATTGTTAATCTTCTTCAACTCACGAAGAAGTTGAGAATCTACTACATTCATGTAACTTGGTTGGGAGACTTCAGGAGTGACTCTTTCTTCCTTCAACCGCTCAGGGTAAGGTGCCTGATTGAATTTTTGTTCAACCTCAAAGTTTTGTTTTTCTTCTAAATTCTCATTTTCTATTTCACCTTTTTGAACTTCTTCTATTGGTGTAGATTGAACAGTCCCATTTCTTAGCTAAATATCATTAGCATCAATCACGTTCAAATTAGGGGGATTTGTATCATTACGGGTATTTCTCGGATTTGGAACTGGTTGGGCAGGCAACTGAGGCTAGTTTACCTATTCATTAGTAGGATTAGGGGCATTGATTGATGGAGGTGTCTGTCCCCAGGGACGTTTTTGCCCCTAATTTTTCCATGGTTGAAATTGTGTTTGATTTTGTTGCCATGATGGCTGATTTGACTGCCACTATGGCTACTGATTAGCTTGCCATTGTGACGGGTTCCACTAAGGATTCATCCATTCAGGTTGACCCCAAAATGTAGGTGGTGGTTGTGGTTGATATGGAGGGATCCATTGATTTTGGTTTTGCCAAGGGTTCTTATTCCAATTAGATGTAGAACCGTATTGCCTTTGATTCACATTATACCCTGTGTTTTGAGACCTCTGGCCAACATAATTAAGCTCTTCCTCTACCACAAGTGGTTTCTTTAGATTGTTCTTAATTCTTGCCAAAAGATTACAAGAACTTGTTGAGTGTGATTTCTCACAAATTTCACAGATATCAACTTGATTCAATGGACACTCTCTTAAAAGATGTTTTCCTCTACACTTGGAACAATAAATGGATAAAGGCTTAGTATTCTTCTTATCTCCTTGCATGTTGAGATGAAGAAGTAAATTAGATTTCAATTTTGCTAATTCCTCCATTACTTCAGACACATCAGTAGTATGAGCCTTGTTTTTTCAGGAATTTCTAGGCCCTACTCTAGTCCTAGAGTAGTTTCTACATATTTCAATAATATTATCCAAGAAAAGCTTATTAATGTCTCCTTTCCCCATAAGATTCAAAGACTCTCTAGATTCATCATCAATTCCTCTTAGAAAAATTATTTTACTAATTTCAGTATCCAACCCATTAGTACACCTCTGGTGCACAAATTGAAATCTATCAGTGTAATCTTCCAAAATTTCATCCTCTAATTGTCTTATTCGAAACAATTCCTCCTTTCTATCCCTCACTCAAAAGTAATCTTGGTACTTATCCAAGAACTCAGTTTCCATTTGCTGCCAAGTTGTGATTGTTCCTACACCTGAACCCATGAAACAACTTAAAGCTGACTCTTTCAAGGTAGAAGGAAATAACTTCAACTTTTGGTTATCATTTGTATCATCATAGGTTTGGCATAAAACTTTAAACTCAAAAAGGAATTGATCAGGACCCTCAAAAATTTTTCCCCTAAAGGTAGGTAAAACTGAGGGTGAAATGTTCTTCATAGGAGGTTCATCAATTTGTCTTTCAAGATTAATAGGATAAGAAAAGGTCCTATTTGTTGGTGGACGTACTGGTTGGTCCCCCATTTCTTCTTCTTGAAATGGATCTCTATTTTCTTCTTGATCTTTGATTTGATGTTGCTGAATGTCTTCTTCTTGATCAAAATCAATATTTCTTTGAAAATCAATATCCTGTGGAAGAAACCTCCCTAGATGGTCTCTATTTCGTCTCATCGACAATTTAAATCTATCTTCCTTATCAACACTAAGGCTTCACATTTAATAGCCAGATCTTTTAATCCCCGACAATGACACCAAAAATGATGGGCAAGGTTGTTGATGTCACAACTTGCATCATTTAGTCAATTAATTATCAAACTGGGTGTGTCTCAGAGCTATAGGAAATAAGGATGGTTGTCATGGATTTTTGGGGGGTTTTGCACTGTAAACAGTGACTTCTGGTTTCGGTTTGGCTCCTTCATGAGCTTTCAGGAGCTCTGAAGAGCTGAACTTCAACGACTAATTCCTAAGGATTAATTCTATCTTATTTCATAATTTAAAGTTCTATTGACTTATTTCTGACTTTGCTTGACTTGATTGAGACTGATTCATGGAAAAGACTAAAATTAACTTAATTCTTAATCTAGAATTCGAAATCCAAATTTAATTCTAATTTAATTCAAAAGAAATCTATTTTTAGATTTGCTGGAAAATAAATGTTATTTTAAAGAACAAAAATAAATTGTAAGGAAATAATTATTAACCTAGAAAACATAAATACTAATTTCCATGAATAGATTCCAAACAAGTTTTAGTTTCATCTTTCCATAAGTTTTCATCATCACTTCCATTAAACCTAACAGATAATCGTCAACTTAATTTCTGCAAACAACATCTAAATCTTAATTAACTCAATAAACTTTATAATAAAATAAACCATTCTAACCATGATGAACTTAGCTTAAAAGTGATTAAACACAGTTGTTGAAAATGATTTAAACATAATTAACATTCCATATTTAATATCCAATGAACCAAAATAAAATAAACTCGAAGAAATACCACACAAGGTCAATTCGTTGAGTGGGACCTGCTCTTCCTCTGGTGAGACCTCTAATACAGTGATTCGAGTTGACTCCTTATTTTCATTCAAATTGATCAAATTAGGGACACAAAACACAGTAGTGCAACAATTACAAAATTCTAATCGAAAAATTATCTAACTCCTTAACTAAAACCTAAAGATGGATATTTATAAACATATCCCTAATTGGATTCAAAACATGGCATTAATTGCCAAGATACAAGGCATCTAAACTTAAGAATAAAACATAACTAAAAATAGATAGAGGGAAAACACCAGATCAATGTTGGGAAGAAGTTCCTTAATCGACTAAGAGGAGCTGATTTGAAACTTCAGTGATTCATCATCCAATTGGAGCGATTAGTGGCGTGATTGTCTTCATGTGGTTAAACATGGAGTTTAACTTTATCTTTGAACTAAGTCATCAATCATCAGTCTTAAATATCCCGAATACGATCCTCAAAAATAGGATACCAATTATGACAATAAAAAATTCAAACTGCATAATTAATTCATCATTATTACCATAAAAGCAACACATTCAATGCAAAGCATTACCTCTAATATATTTACTAAATTAGCCAAATATAAAGTAAAACAAGTAAATATATCAGCATATAGTCTACCGCCAATCATGTTAATTAATAATATAACCAAGTCTTTTAAACCATAAAATGACTATTAAAAGTATTTATGAGGCACTCATCAAACACTAGCTAAAAATGTGAACAATGATTATATTATAGTGTTAAGTAGATATAAGTTTTCATACCTTGTGATAGGGATTTGCAACATCATGAAAATAAATGACTTCTTCCGTATGATTCTTGAGGCTTGTATATGGAGAAAGATAAGTAAAAATAATTTACAAGATAATGATATTTATCATTTGAAATGTGTTTGGGGTCATAAGGATACACAAAGATGGACTAGTGTCTACTCTAGGGATTGTATAGTCATAATGCAATACATCACTTAGTTATAATAACATTGTCTACTCTGGGGATTGTATAGTCATAATGCAATACATCACTTACTTATAATAACATATATTCTTGGTGATTGTGAATCCTTTATTGAATATTATTTCCTTGCAATAACTTGACCTACTAATAGCTCATACAAATGTTATCCTACATAAAAATCCATTTATAAAGTAAAAATTCTTAATATTTCTTATGAAAGAATTATATTGTTCCTTGAACAAATGCTAACATAGATAAATAATTATTAACAAAATTTCTCTTGCTCTCCCACTCTCCCCTGGTTTGAATTGTCTGCGCGCATGGTTGAGCCTGCATCGGGGGTACCCCACGGTCCCCCCTGTCCCCCCTGTCCCCTTCTAATTAGATTCTCGCTTCAACACATGTAGTGCCGTCCTTAGAGGTTTCCAATGTGCTGCCCGTTGTTAGGGATCCCGTGATTCCTAGCAGGCCTACAAATGTTGTGTTTGGTATTCCTTTAACCCCAGTGTCTAAAGGTTGGAAAGATGTGTTGACCAACATGAGCCCAACTTCAAAATGTCTTGTTCTCGGTCCTGGTGAGGTTATCTTGGTTTTAGGAACTAATTTTTCTATCCCTAAAGCTATTATCCATAGGATTGTTTCCTCCATGGCGCTTTCCATGGTCGCAAAGTTCTTGTCCTTTTGACACTCTATTATTATGGTTCGTAGATGGGTTTCTGTAAAATGGATTTTGAAGGGAAGCATGAGTGTCTATGCCATGGCCGGTGGACTTTTCCTTTTTAACTTCATGACGTAGGAGGATGTGGTATCGGTGCTTTCTTTGGGCCTCTGGGTCTATGGGGAGCATACATTGTCATTGTGCTGCTGGAAACTAGAGTTTGACTCTACTATTGATCTCAATAGGTCGACCCCTGTCTGGGTGCGTCTCCCTAGTCTTCCTCTGGAATACTGGGGTGAATCGGTCTTTAGGAGCATTGGCGATACTTTAGGCCAGTTCATCACCTCAAAATCTATCACCAAATCCATGTCCAGGTTAGCTTTTGCTCGCTTTTGTGTTAACATTAATATAAACAAGAATTTACCAAACTCTGTGATTTACTGCTAGAAATGTGCTAAGTCGGGCCACCTTATTTTAGACTGCAAGTCCATGGTTAGACCTATCCCCAACCCCAGTGCTCCTAGTGAAGAGTACCCTACAAATGACTTCCATTTTGAAGCTGATATTCTCAAGATCATTGAGTCCCCAAACAAGACTGGGTCGGCTAATCTGGTGATTCTAATGGATCCAATTGGGTCCCTGACTGACTTGGCTATTGTGCCCAATGGTCATTCCCCCACGAGTTCCCTGGTGTGTAAGCCACAAAGTCCTAACTCTGGTGTGACTTGAGACTCAGAGGTATCTATGGAAAAACCTCCCTCACCTACTATGGGTGTGGAGGAAGGCGAGATCCAGGAGGATGGAGTATTGTTGGAGAAGCCTAGTACTGGACTAGATGAGACTATTGAGGTGACTCACTCTCAACCTTTGGAAGATGATCTTTGGTCAACCCCTAAGAGGAATGGTAAACAAAAGAAAGCATATGTGGGTGGTGAGTCTAAGCCTGGCCGACCCACTCAACGGTTGACCAGGTACAGAGAAACAACAAAGGAAGTTGCGATAGGAAAGCAGAGGACATTGGAAGTGTCCTCAAAGAAAGGCTCAAAATGAAAGTCCTTTCATGGAATATGAGAGGGATAAATAGCCCCCACAAATAGTTTTCCCTAAAGAACTATTTCTAGAACACAAAATAGATGTTTTACTTCTACAAGAAACCAAGATGAAGGAAACCATTTTTGAACATATAGCAAATTATATTTGGCCAAATGCCCACCATGATTTTAGTGATGCAAATGGGGCTTCAGGTGGCCTTTTTTTAATGTGGAATCCCATGAGGATCTCTGGTTCTAAACTATTCTATTGTAAGAACAATGTGGGGGTCAGTTTTTCCAATGATGGGGGCTCTTGGTCTTTGATCAACATTTATGCTTCCTGTAGACATCCAAATTTGACTACTCCCATACGGTCAAATTCGTCTCTTTTATTCATCTATTTCATATTCCCCATCAATATTAATTAAATGACTTATTTAATTAATATTTCACCTTTTTCCTAAGGTTTCTAAAGTATTTAATTTAATAATTAAACCTTTCATCCCTTCTCTAAATTAAATAAACATATCAATTTATTTAATTTAGTCATTTAGCCTTTTCAATTTAAATCAATTTTAAATTCTCTTTCCTCTCTCATTGTCACATCCTCCATAATCCTCTTCTAATTTGGATTAGTTTAATTAATCCATGATTAAGATGTGCACACCTTTAATCAGGATTAATGTCACATCCTCCATATTTTTCCACTTGCCTCTAATCCTTCATTAATATTCTTAATCATTTGTTTGGACAACCTTAATCTAATCCTCATGCCATTTCTGGTATGTCCTCCAAGTCAACCTTTATAAGTGCTTTCTTTATTTAGCCATGACCTCTTCCCCATGTGAATTAAAAATTCACATTATTTCTCCAATGCTTCCCTCTTCCCCATGAAGGTTGTTGGGAAATTCTAAAACCTCTCATAAGTCACATTACTCACATGGGACAAGGACCTCCTTTATGAGGACCTTGTCTTATCCCCAAGGTACTTCCAAACATGTGAATTTAAAATTCACATTTATTACTCCAACACTTCTTTCTTCCCCATGATGATTAGTGAGGAATTCTATAATTCCTCACATGTCAACATCCTTCCCACATGGGGACAAGAATTTCCTTTTTAAGGAAATCTTCCCCTAATCCCAAGGTACTTGCAAGTACCTGCACCTCACATGTCCTTTTGTCACCTCATTTTCCACATGGAAAGATGTGAGGGCTTGTGAGTCCTCAACTCACCACAACCCTCCATCTTGTCCATGTTGGCTAAATCCTAGCCATTGAAATCTCTAGAAACTCTTCCCCTAAAATAGAGGATTTTGTCTCATTTTCTCATTCAACACATTCATTTATGCATTCACAATTACAAGCAATCTAGCATACTAACAATATCAAGCACTTGCATTCAAACTCATCCTCCATTGTTGCACTTTAAAGCTTTTATTGCATACATTTTCACACATCTATCAAAACACCCACATCCATTATTGCATTCTCCATCGAATCTAGATCATTTTGCATACCATTTTAGCTTATTTTCGATCAAGGAGAACACATCTAATCTGCATCAAAGGGCCAACCAAATGATCAACTTGAGCAAGGTATATCTTTCGCTTTATCTTTCTTTTGTTCACGTTCAACTAGGCTTATCTTGAGGTGGTGTTTTGTGCATTTCTATTTTTGCATCATTTAGGGTAGGAATCACGTTGCACACATTTCTAGCACGCTTGATGGGACCCACAAATGGGTCTACTCTTTTATTGTGCTCTGTTGTTTGAAGTTTTGTAGGTTTAGATTATACAGAGGCAACTCTGCTAGTGAAACAAGTGATTATGAAGTAACATGGGTGATCCTACAATCAAGATAGGTGAGCCTACCTTGAACAGAGGCGATTCTGCAAGTGCAAAATCGCCCAACTGTTAAACAGGGGAAAATCTACTCCCTGTTTCCCAAATAGGTGACCCTGCTGCTGAGTTGGGCAAGCCTGCTTTCTTCAAAAAGGTGAGCCTACCTCTGACAAAGGCGATCCTGGTATTGACAAGGGTGAGCTTTCCTTAGAAATAGGTGATCCTGACATTAATAGGGGTGAGTCTACTACTAACAGGGGCGATTCTGCTCCTAACACAAGTGGTTTTGAGCCGTTTCACATTTGTCCAAGGGCGAAGGATTAAACTACTAACTTTTCTTGTAGGACGAGTGGGCCAAGATCTTTAGTTAGTTTTTCTTGTTTGTTATTTTCATACTAGTTAGGCACATAGAACTAATTAGGGGGAGTCAAATATTTGTTTGCTGTGCTTGTTAAGTGGACTATTGACGTATCCAATCCCCTTGTGCCATTTGATGATCCTAGGTGAAGAGAAATCGTAGTCCACTTTAGTCTTTTGTGTTACCCAAGAGATACTAGGCCATTCAAGCTCCCCCCTTGCACTTTGTGTGAGCCTGGGGACTAGCCGAAAACGTCTAGTGTCTTCTTTTAGTGGGACCTACTTGGGGATTTTATCACCCCAAGGGACGATCCTGACCACGTGTTACCGACGGGGTATATAAAGGGGGGAGAGTTAAAGTTGTACCCCAATATAGTTACGTCATGTCTGACAAAGAATCGAAGCTAGGGTGATACCTAGATAAGACGTGAAGAGTTGGTCCAAGTTTCCATTACCTCGCTGGGGCTTCTGGCTCATGCCTGTGATGGGCTTGTGTTCACGGTTGTGCTTCACGTACCATGTGTATATCGAGGACTCCCTAGATTGCCTTATTCAACCTAGTTAGAGGATCGTGTTGGTCATACCCTTTTTACTAATCTTAGGATTGTGCTACTTGAACTGTCTTCTTTATTCGAAACCAGTGCATGTTTTTTTGGTCGAGTCAGCCTTTGCCTTCTGTTTGCTATTTGTTGTGTTTTTGTCCTTTGCATTAGCTATTTTTCATCCAAGTCAAGTCCAAGTCTGCTGTTTGGGCGAGTTTTCCTTTGTTAGGGGTGAACTTGCTGCTATTTGGGGCGAACCTATTGTCCACAGGGGTGACCCTGTCTTTTGTCAGTTATTTCTCAGTCGGTTCTTGAATAGGCAAGTCTGCACCCTACTTGGGCGAGTCTGCCACAGAGTTGGGTGAGCTTGATAGCTAGAGGGGTGAATATGCTCTTTTTCTGAGTCATCCTGTCAGTCAAACAACCCATCACACTCACTTGTTTCATCAGAAGGGGTGATTTTGCAACTGTTTTGGGTGACTCCGCATCATATTGGGGCAATTGTACTTATTGTTTAGTCCCCTATTAGTCTCCTAAGTCTTCATATTTGCTCATTTCTTGCAAACAAGCAATTTTTCCATCAGTTTGGGTGAGTTTGCACGCTGAACAACCAATCCTGCTTTCCATTTAGCCTATCTGTTTCCTTAATCTGAGAGTCCATTTGCCCGTTTTGAGATTCTATTTTCCTGTTTCGAGAGTTTTTTTGCTTGTTCTGTTAGTCCGTTTCCCCATTTTGAGTCTGTTTTCCCATTTCGAGAGTTCATTTTCTCATTCTGAGAGTCCGTTTCCCCATTAGGTGAGCCCATTTTCCTGTTAGGAGAGTTCTTTTGTCCATTTGGTGAGTTTGTTACCCTGTTTATCCACGTCATTTGACCGTTTTTAGATTTAGGCGAGTCCAAAAGCTTTTTAGGTGAGTTTGCACCTTAGTTAGGTGACCTTGCACCTTAGTTGGGTGACCTTGCGTCCTAATTGGGTGACCTTGCATCTTGGTTGGGCAACCTTGCATCTTAGTTGGGTGACCCTGCACCCAGGTTAAATGACCCTGCACCTAGGTTGGGCGACCCAACACTTTGGTTGGGCGATTCTGCTCATTTTTTAGGTGATTCTATTCCCTATTTAGGCGATTCTAATTTTTATCAAGAGACTTAATCTATTCAGGCCCCAAAAGTTAGTCATTTTTCCAAGTGGTTGCATCTTCCGTTCATCCATAATCTTCACTTTAGTCCATCTACATTTTCCAAAGGTCATCTAGTTATCATCTAAATCATATAGCACATCTTAGAACATCTTTAGGTTGCGTATCCATCATTGTTTCCTCAATCCGAGTCCCCTAAACTTTGTTTTAGGAGTTATTATCCAAATTGGCTTAGGTGTCTCAATCTGATCGCCATCATCCACATCTGCTCAGGATTGCCATCCATCTTGAGTTAGTTATCATCTTTGGCCCAATCAATCCACTTTCATCTCAAGGTGGATTTGGCGCTATAATCATCTATCTGTCCTTTAATCCAATCAATCAACACCTTAAGTCACCTAGGGTGATTTCTGAACTTGGTTTAGAATCCTTTTCATCATCTTATCTAATCCATCATCCAATATGATCAATCATTTCATCAATCAATCTAATCCTATCTAATCCAATCATCCAATCTATCGATCCCTCGTCTAATCTAATCAATCCTTCAATCATCACTAAGGTCATCTTTGTATTACATCTTAGAGTTTAGTCTCATCTTAGTTCACCTAGTAGTTTTGCTCTTTCATTCTTGTTCAAACTCAATTGCAAGCGAATAAACAAATGGTAGAACAAAAAACCCAGGGTTCTCGACCGAATATCCCTCAGGATCCTAACAACGATGCAAATATCCCTCATGATCCCAACAATGGTGCCTTGTCACAGTCCAATACTGATCTTTAGAACACTTCACCACCTGGTGACGAGAACATGGTCATTCAGCCTGAAGTCACAGTTGAAAAATACCTTAGTAACCCTGCTAATGTTCAGATGACAGATCACCTCCTTAATGAGCGTGGGGATAAGATTATTGCCACTTTAATCATGAAAGGAATCAAACTTCCACTTGATTTTGATATGTCACAATATACCGACACCCAGTCTCTTCCAGCACCTCAAGACTCGCAAACTTCACAAAACATTCTAGGAAATTCATATATTCATGAGGGTCCACCTATAGATAATTGGTAACAACCTAGGTTCATAAATGCTATGATACATCAAGTTGCAAGTTATCCTCGCCTCCCAGCCGTGGCTTCTATGACACCACTTGATCCTAATGACCCCTATGCCTATGGCATGCCACAAAATATTCCGTCTGCTCCATCGCTTCCGCCTCAACATCCTGGTCAACCACCAGTAAACATTGGGGGAAATCCTGTCCTTGCATTGATGCCACCTCCAAGGCCTACACCTGCTAGAAATTTACCACCACCACCTCAAGGTAACATTCTTGTGTCCCAACAACCTCCCGTTAATCCTCAACAATCCACTGCATCGCGAGCACCGCCATAGGACACTGCATCCCCTCGCAAGCGCCACCACAACATACCGCTACCGTTGTTGTCTCATCTCAACCACAACCTACACAGCAAAACGTTTGAATTCTGCAACAGAATGTTCCGCAACAAAATGTTCCAGTCTCGTAACAACATACTGATGTTCCTACACACCCCCTTCATTAGGTAATCTAGGCTACATCACAACCTCAACTACCACCCCATGGTGCCTCTACATTGATCCCATAATAGCAACACATCCCATCTCATCCACTTTACTAGCAACCACCACAACAACAACAACCACCCCAACATACACACTTTCCCATGCAAGCACAATGCAATCCTCTCACACAATATCTCTACCATCCGTCGAGCACATATACCGCTTATGCTACTCCATCCAATCTGAATCCAAATCCTAATTCGGTCCCTCAGAATCCACCACGAACTCAACCACCATTTTACACCAACTCTCCGCAATCACACTCAAATCCTTACTATCAAACCTCCAATCCACAACCACCTCCATATACCACACAACAACCAAACGTTACGCACAACTACCAATCCAATCCATACTATAATCAACAACAACCACCTTATCAACAAGGTGCTCCATCTAGCTCCTACTATCAGCAACTACCATCACATCAACAAGGAACTTCCACATCATCATATTACCAAGCTCCCCCACAATATCAGCAAGGTGCTCCATCCACTTCATATTATGAACAACCTCCTTATCAACAAGAAACTTCCGCTTCTTACTATTAGAATCAGTCATCCTCCTATCCACTTTACATCAATCCACAATCACAATCCACATACACTAATCAATACCAACAAATGCCTCCATTTACACCGTTACTAGCTTATGATCAAAATGCTTCAGCCCCTTCTTCATCATATCAACAATATCCTCCCTACAATCAACCGAATCCATCCAATTCGACTCCCTCAGCCCCTGTCAATAAAGATTTAGAACTCAAAGCTGTGTTAAATGACTTGCAAGCAGGGACTAGCAAACAATCCTTCAAGTTTGAAGACATTTGTCCCTACCCATTCGATCCTTCAATATCATTGGTTCCTTTCCTAAAACATTTCGAAATGTCAAAATTTGATAAGTATAAAGGAACAAAAGACCCCAAGGCTCATCTTCAAGAGTTTTACGCCCATTGTCAAGAAGTCATGCATAATGACAATTACCTCATGATATTATTTCCTAGGATTTTACAAGGGATAACTCTTGACTAGTTTATGGGTCTCGAGAAGAGATCCGTCAAGTCCTTCGCACAAATTTTAGAACAATTTGTCTCCCACTTCTCCTTTAATCTGGAGAATGATATTGATACGTTGGATCTCCTGAAGGAAAAGCAGTGTGAGGGAGAAAATTTTGCAAGCTATCTTCAGAGATGGAGAGCTTTAGCTAGTCAGATGAAATCCCCACTTAGGGAAAAAGACATGGTCGCCCTATTTATTGAAAAATCCCATCCGGATATGGCCCACAATTTTAGACTTCACTGTGTCACGATCTTCATGGAGATAGTGGAGAAAGGTCCCATTCTTGAGAGAGCCCTCATTGCCAAAGGGTTAGTCAAAATTTTTAACTCTGATAAAGAGAAGTCATCTGGGGATAAGTCTCGTTATTGGAACAAGAACAAAAACACTGTCAATGATGGTGTCATTGACACGAAACACGTCTAAGTAGCTAATGCTTCCCAAAAGCCACAATATCCCCCTCCTCAGTAGTCAAATCCTCACACCATATCAGTGCCTCAAGGGACACCTCATCCTTCCCAACAATCCAATCAGAACAATCAAGGGGGTAACAAATGTCAATTTACTCAACTAGGAGAACCCCTAAGTGCTGTGTTTAATAGGCTCCTTCAAGCTAATTACTCGATCACATACCCTATGACCAAACCCCTTGATGAATCCAAGCCTAAACCAACTTGGTACAAAGAAAATGAGTATTGTGAGTTTCATAAGATTAAAGGGCATACATTAAATAAGTGTCAAGGCTTTAAGACATACATCCAGGATCTCATAGATCGAGGTGACATACATGTGGATGCCAACATGACACCTTCATCTAATGATCAACTAGAAATATATCAAAATGCTTTCCCTAAGCATAACCAAGGTCCTAGCACATTAAACTCAAACCTCGGGTCTAGCAACAACAATAACCAGGATAACAACATGAAAACATCAGTTATAAGAATGTACCACTTAATTATGAGGGTCTCATCATGCATATTGAGCAAGCAGAACCACATGTGTCTATGATACACATAAAAGGTAAGGACCCACAGTGTGCTATTATGACCTGTCGTACCTATATCACAGTCCGTGGAGCCTCCACATCCACCCAAAAACTGCCTATAAGTTCTCAATATAATATTCTTGACCATCTAGGAAAGAACCTGGTGCATATATCCATTATGGATTTGCTCAAGTCTTCTCCCGTACACCAAGAAATCCTCACCAAAGCCTTACAGGATACCCGCGTCTCCACTGACATCGATCCAACTCAATTCCAAGCATTGGTAGGACATCTCTTAGCCACCTATCAACTAGGTTTTAACCAAAATGACATGCCCTACATTGATTCAAATCACAACCGTCCTCTTCACCTCGAGGTCCTTGTAAACAGTCATAAAGTAAAGAGGGTCTTAATAGATAATGGTTCTGCCCTGAATCTTTGCATGTTAAAATTCATAAAATAGGTGGGATACACTATGCTAATTTAAATAATCAAGTCATCACTATCAAGGTGTATGATAATGCAAAGCGTGATTCTGAAGGGACAATATGTCTTCCAATCTAGGTTAGGCCAGTTGTACAATACAATACATGTCATGTGCTTGATTTGGAACTCCCCTACAACCTTTTTCTTGGCCGACCATGGATCCACACCATACAAGCCATTCCATCCACATACCACCAATGTCTAAAATTCCCATTTAATGGGATGGAAGTCACCATACACGCAGATCCTCAACCATTCAAATATTTCTGCGCATTAGAAGCTTCTTTTCCCCACTCTCATTACTGTCCTGGAGTGGAAATGGGACCACCTTAGACATCATCATCCCACTCATCTACCAATGCACTAGCCACCACTTGATCCACTCTGTCATCCACATTTGATTCCACCCTTACCAAAGTCCAAATCATTGACAAAGGATGTGGTGAATACAAAATGCGTACTGCTTTGAATGTGGCAACCATGCCACCCTCGCTAGGTACATATGGCCAACCTTCTCAGTTTGCACCGAAGTAAGAAGAGAAGATGATCACCTTGAGTTCTAAGAACGTGGGAACCAATACTTACTACTCTCCTGGGTTAAGGAAAGACACACTAGAAGATGACATCAGCCAATGGGTATACCGGGAGGAACCTGAACCCTCTACCCCCTTGAAAGAATATTTCCAAGCGACCTATCCATGGTCTTCTAAGTTTGCATAGAAACACAATTATCGGGGGGGAGGCCTTGGTGTAGATGAGCAAGGAAGTTGACAACTGATAGACACTTCTGTGCATCCAAGAAACTTGGGTTTGGGCTATGATAACAAACAAAAGGGTCCTATGGCATCGTCTAGGGCCTCTAACAACGTTAGTATGGACAATGGTTCCCTTGAGGACATACCAGAGGAAGAGTCCATCATACACGCGTATGATGATGTAGATCACATTGACCTTTGTTCCATGTTCGAATGCCTATCCATTTGCACCATTAGCCTATCCCTTCGTCATCCTGAACTCATCGATTGGGACCTACATGGTAGCACACCTATCAACACCTTTCCCTCAGTGGATCAGTATGTACATCTTATGGGATTGGGGGAAGATGAATGCCCTAACCAAAAAAGTAAAAAGAAGCAAAAACAAAAAGGGTCACCTAGCGAAAACCTCCCTGAGGCGCTTTGTGATTCTGAAAAAGTAAAAACAAAGGGTGTATCTGACAATAAAAACCTCAATGAGGTGCTGGACGATGGGGACGTTCATCTTCCCCTTGTAGGAACTCAACTATCTGAATGATCATCCATCCTGATTGGGGAAACACAAGAAATAAATTTGGGAACTGAAGAGGATCCCAAAATCACATATGTATCCAAAGTACTATCAGAGGAAGAATACTCTACCATCACCAAGCTTCTTAAAGAAGGCATTGTCAATTTCACATGGATATATTCAGATATGCCAGGCCTTGATCCTGCTTTAGTAGTACATCATCTGGACGTACATCCTAATGCCAAACTTGTCAAGCAAAAGCTCCAAAAAATGCACCCCCAAATAGCTCTATTGGTCAAGAAAGAGCTAGAGAAGCTATTAGAAGCTGGTCATAAGGCCCATTGATTATTCTGACTGGATCTCCAACATAGTGCCAATCACCAAACCAAACGGGAATATCGAGATCTAAATAGATTTTCGAGACCTCAACAAAGCTTGTCCCAAAGATGATTTCCCTCTTCCAAACATCGACATGTTGGTGGATTTAACTACAGGGCATGAGATGCTTTCCCTCATGGATGGATTCTCTGGATACAATCAGATCAAGATTGTGCCCGAAGATCAACATAAAACAACCTTCACTACACCTTGGGGCACGTTCTGTTATAATGTCATGCCTTTTGGCCTTAAGAATGTGGGGGAAACCTATCAACGAGCCATACCAATCTTCTTCCATGACCTCATTCACATCATAATGGAAGATTATGTTGATGATCTATTGGGGAAATCAAGAACAAGGGAAGAGCACCCGATGATCCTCAAGAAGATCTTTGAGCATCTAGAGCATTACAAACTAAGGCTGAATCTGAAGAAATGTGTCTTTGGGGTCACATTAGGAAAACTACTGGGGTTCATTGTCTCCAAAAGAGGCATAAAGGTTGATCTAGCAAAAGTAAAGGAAATCATGGATATGCCTCCACTGCGTAATATAAAATAGTTAAGGTGCCTTCAAGGTAAGCTACAATGCATTCGATGGTTTATAGTTCAATTAGCCAAAAAATTCCAGTCCTTCACTCATCTCCTAAAAAAAGATACATCCTTCAAGTAGAATTCAGAACATCAACATGGGTTTGACAAGATCAAAGGTTATTTGGCTCACCCACCGATCCTTATGCCACCAATTCCAGGTAAACCACTCCTGCTGTATATTTCCACTACTTCAGTGGTACTGGGGGCATTACTGGCACAACATGATGAGTCTTCAAATGAACGAGTGATCTACTACATCAGCCGAACCCTAGTGGGTTATGAACTCAAATATTCCCTGATGGAAAAAGCTTTCCTAGCTGTGGGTTTTAGTTTGCAAAAGCTTCGACACTATATGCTCAGTCACCCAGTGAAGCTCATCTCCAAGGTCAATCCACTCAAATATTTGTTATCCAGGACAAAGCTGACTAGTCGCATGGCTAAGTGGGTCATGCTATCAAGTGAGTTTGATATAGAATATGTGGATCGAAAGGCTATTAAAGGACAAGTGATAGCTGATCAACTGGAAGATGCTCCCCTGGTAGATGCCTATCCTCTACTAACAAAAATTCCTGATGAAGAGGTCTTTACAGTATCAGAAGCGATCACATGGACACTGTACTTTGATGGGTCATACATAAACAATGGAGTGGGGGTAGGCATCTTGTTCATCACCCCCTAGGGTGATTATATACCGAAGTCATTCAGGTTGGCTTTTCTATGCACAAATAACATAGCTAAATATGAAGCTCTTCTTACCGGCCTTCGAATTGCAATCCAATGGCATATCACTCACTTTAGAGTCTTTGGCGATTCCGAATTGATCATCAAACATGTCAATGATGAGTTTCTGACAAAGGATGATAAGCTGTTACCTTATAAACGCATGGTAGATGACTTCAAAAAGTATTTCATGTCCATCTAGTTTGACCAGATTCCAAGAGTACAGAATAAAGCAGTTGATTCCATGGTTACAATTGGTTCTCTAATCAACATGCCTAAAGATTGAATAGAGTGTGAGTTCCTCGTTGAACAACTCTTAATCCCAACTTATGATATCCATGAGACTGAAATGGTGTGCAACATCGTAGGTCCCCCGAGTCATCATGGTACCATGACATTTACACTTACCTTCATGATAACATCCTACCTGCCAATCTTACACATAGCCAACAAAAATATTTCATCCAACGTACATCCTGTTACACCATCTTAGGTGATACACTTTATTGTCGAGGGTATGATGGAACCCTCCTCAGGTGTCTAAATGAGACTGAAGCCCACACTACGTTGACAAAAGTACATAGTGGTGTTTGTGGGGCCCATTCAAATGGCATGGCCTTAGCTAAGAGGATAATCAGAGTTGTTTACTATTGGCCTTCAATGGAACATGACTCTTGTGAATTTGTCAAGAAATGTCTGCCTTGTCAACAACATGTGGATCTGATCCATGCTCCTACTTAGGATTTGCAGCCCATCATAGCACCATGGCCTTTTTCTTAATGGGGTTTCGACCTAGTCAGCAAGATATACCCTCCTTCTTCCGATGGCCACACCTTCATCATCACAACCACTAAGTACTTCACCAAATGGTTGGAAGCAATGCCACTCTCTGGAATCACGGGTACTCAAATATCAAAGTTCATCCTCTTCCATATTCTTTGTAGATATGGAATCCCCTCCACCATCATTTCTGACAATGGAAAGCCCTTCAAAAACCAAGGTGTAAAACATGTCTGTGACACCTTTCACATTCAACAATGTTGGTCTACACCCTATTACCGTCAAGATAATGGTCAAGCGGAGGCTACCGACAAAACCTTGATCAAAATCCTTAAAAAAGTGGTCAATAACACTGGTCCTGATTGACATCTCCATATCCATCCCGCCCTTTGGGCTCACCGCACTTCCATCCACACTCCTACTGGCACTACTCCATATTCCCTCATTTATGGTGCCGATGCCATCTTGTTGATTGAGGTCGAGATCCTGTCATTGAGAATATCTTTCAAGAATCTTATCAGTGATGAAGATGCTCAGGTTGCAAGACTCAGTCAATTAGAACTCCTTGATGAAAGATGAATCAAAGCATACAATCATCTCCAAGCACATCAAAATCATCTTAACAGGAGCTACAACAAGAAGGTCCATCCTCACCAATTCAATGTTGGAGATTTAGTCCTTAAGGAGAATCAATGCAATCAGCAGAACCAAGACAAGAAAGGGAAATTTGAAGCAAATTGGCTGGGTCCTTATGTCATCACGACTAAGTATGGATTTGGGGAATATAGGCTTGCCACACCTGAAGGAGAGCCCCTCGAGGAGCCCATTAACATCATGCACCTGAAAAGGATTTACACTTAAGTCAGCCAGGGTATCCCATCTTGCAAAATCCAAAAAAATACCAAAAAAGTAAAAAATTGTCAAAAATACAAAAAAATAAAAAAATTAGAAAAATCCAAAAAATAGTAAAGAGAAATAATTCATCCTATGTTGAAAACCACCCCTAGTGGTGCCTTTGATAAGTAAATTTGGTGAAAACTTGGCAATAGGCACCATTCGTAAAGGGCTTACTCATTATCTACCTTGCGTCCTAGTTGCTTTGTGCTTCCATCCATCCTGATCCCATCTACATATCCGATCCAAACATCCTATCATATCCTGTCATTCAATCATTATCCCATCATCGGTCGCTTGGTATATTTTGGTTGAGCATTGGAAAATATTCATCTGCTTCTCGTGTCTCCATCTAGAATCCTTCATTTTGTCAGTCTTCATTTAGATCCCATCCTGTCATGTCTGCCTCTTGGTCCCATCTTTTGTCGTCGGTCTTTTGCAAACTACGTTGCCCCTGTGCTTTCACATAGGAAAGGTCAATCCTTTGATCCACCCCCGGGGCTTTGCATTGATTTTTGTCTATCCGGTCGTCACTTTCCATCGTTTGTCTCCATTGGCCTCTTTCCTCTTTTATCCATGGTATTTTTTTGAACTATGAGGGCTCTGTGCTTTCACATAGGCAAGGCTAATCTTTGATCAACCCTAGAGCCCCTAAGTCTTTAGGGTGTGTCTGTCTCATGTCTTGCCTCTCATGTTTCATGTCTTGTCATCAAGCTATGCCCTTATCTAGTTGGTTCTTCACAAATGAGATCCACTAGTATCATTGGATTCAGTTGGTTTTGAGTATCCTGCGTCATACTAATCTTTTAGTTTAGTATGCATCTTTGGTCTCAACAGGATGCATCCTTCCTAAACAACCTCATCAATCCCATCCATCCCCTTGATCCTGTGGAAAAGGACGTTTGAAATTGATTGTGATCTTTTGGTGCTTTTGGCTTTTGCTTATCATTTGAGCTCCTTGTCATAACTTTTCAAGGTCACCATGATTTATCATATTATGGTGTGTTTTGACTGGTCAACATAGGGGCATATCTTGATCTTTTCTCTGTTGCTGTCTTCCTGGTTGTCCTGCGTTGTACCCACCAATATCCCTGCAGTCTTATGTTATGCTAGGGCATCCTTTTGTGCTTGTAGTTATTCTAATGCCTAGCCCGACCAAGGTCTTCGCGACTTTGGGGTGTTGGGATAGCCTTCTTGTCTGCTGTGTTTGTTTCATGCATTAGACACTAATCTGCCTTGGTTACACATACCATGACACTTGGTGTCTTATGCTATAGCAAAAATTAGTACTTCAAAAATGGAAAATCACATTACGATTGCATTTCATTTTGTAGTCCATTGCATTGCATTTATCCCCAACCTATGCCCTATGATTTCAGTTGTGCAAACACTCGCCTTCCATTTCCCCCTTCTTCTCAAGATACTTATGGTTCTTGACAGGTGCCATTCCACAGCCTTCCTACCTTCATTTTATAAGCTAAAGAAAGCATGATCTGCAGATAAAGTCACTCTACCACCCGCTTCCATCCTTATGCAAGCCCTTATTTACACTCATGTTCATATTACATTTCATTTATTCATTAGTGTTTGTAAGAAATTTAATTGCATCTCATTCCACGTTCTAGGTTCATTGCATTTCATCTCATGTGCAATGCTATATCATATTCATTTTAAGCTGTTTAGATTAATCTTAATTGGTTATTCTTAGCATCTTATATCTATCATCAATTCATTTCATTTACATTACACACATCGCTACCTGCATCATAGATTGTTAGATCCATCTATGATCCCACAAAGTTGTTTTACAATTTTTGGGAGATTCTAATTTTTGCTTATATCACATATTTTTAGAAAATATAATGATTTAAGCCTTAAAAATTTTCATTTAAAGCATTCCAATTGAAGAGAGTTTGATCAAACTACTTTAGATCAAACCCCCTTGGATAGAGCCCCGCTAGTTTTAAACCATACCTATAACAGAGTCTCCTTTACACCTATCAAAATGCTTATAAAAAACCACTTTTGATTTACCTTTTGGGGGGATCAAATGAATTCATTTAATTTTTTTTTGAAGTATGTAGTCCTTATTATAAGCTTCCCAAAAAGTATAATTTTAAATAAATTTAATTTAATTATTATATATATATTTTTATTTCTTGTGAATGTAGATTTTTCATCGAAAATCAAGCTCTATGTTCTGCACATGTGGAAAAATAGCAGATTATCAATTTTTTTTTTTGAAAAATATGAGTGTACAAGAAATTGAAGTCCTTGATCCAACAAAAAAAATAAAATTGAATTTTGATACATACAAAAAAAGTTACACATTATACGGTCGCATTGTGTTTGAATTGTAATTGGTTTGATTTCAAAACTTGATTAAAGGAAAAAATATTCAATAAAAAACTATCTAACCAAGTGGAAGCACTAATATCGGAGTTAAAAATTTAAATGCAAAAGAATTAGAATTTTATCCTTCATGGAAAAAAGGTTATGCATTATACGGTGAGCGTGACTTTTTAAAAATGGTGTTTTTTGAAAAAAACTAGTTTTCGAGGGAGATGGAAAAAGAAATGCAATCTAATTCCAATTTTTTTGAAAAAAATATATTTAGAATCTAAAGAAAAATGTCACGAAACTCTAGTTTGCATTATCTTCAAATTCCTCACAGTTTAGCTGCTATAGGTGCCCAAAAGTGAAGATTTAGTTAATTTTTTTTATTTTAGTGTCCAGTTTGGCCAAAAATTGTAAACCACTATTGTGGGATCATATAATGTCATAAATCATTCATCACATCCTGCAATCACCAAATGTTAGGCATAATACAATTCATACATGTCATCCACATAGGCATAAATATAAAACATCATAATGATCATCCATGATAACATTATAAACATACAAATATGCATAAATAATCATCCATGACATAAACCTAACATAGTGTCAATAAGGGCTGTCGCATATCATATAAGTATCAAAATAAAATTTCCATCATAATGTCTATCATCTCCTCAAAATACATATACATCAATACATATCCATAATCATCGAATAAAATACAAGTACAAGGCTTTGAATCAAATGAAATCTCTGCTACTTTGTACTGTCCACCTATCCTACACTTGTCAAAAACCTGTGTCCTATCCTCTATCCTTTGTCCTACCTACTGTGAGCTTCCCGCATCTAACCTCTATGGTGAGTCTGGCACTGGCCCTCTCTGTGGAGGGGTCTCTTGATAGTTGCTGAACCCACAGGTGTGTCCCTGCTAAATAGGACGGTGCTGACATCTGTGGTACTGCTCGAACGTAGGGAGGTACATGCCGTTTCTGATATGGTACTGTTGTGTAATAGGCTGCCATATAGTAGCTAGCCTCTGTCAAGTACTCATCTCACTCTATTGCCTGATACCTGGTTGAGTCTCTCTCTGCCCTGTACTTGTCTTGAAATCCGCATATGGATCTCCTCTCCTATCCCCACGCATCCTGCGCTAGTTGCAACTGACCCACCTTTGCCTGTATCTGGGACACCTGCTCTATCACTATGTCCCTCTCCTCCTGAATAGCAAGTACCTATTCCTATGACCTTGTCCCGCTCTCATCACCCTGCGCGACCTGCATCTATGCCCATGTTGCATCCCTCTCCCCCTCCACTATCTGTACTCGTACCTCTACTATCTCCCTCTCATCCTGTAGGGTCTACACCTATGTCTGTGTTGCATCTCTCTCTGTTTGCAGGGTCTATATCCGGCCCCTCATAGTCTCCTCTCTCTCCTACATCAACCCCATCTCTCCAACTATCTGATTTTCTACCTCGACTCTGTCATGAAGCTCATCCAACTCTCGACTCAACTCGATCCTCTCCCTCAACAACCCCTCCACTTGTCTGAAATAATCCAAGTCTCTCTCTGCCTCCACCAGGGTCTTCGCCGATACCCGGTTTGTCACTTCGGGCTCCCACTGTCCCTTGACCTGTAGTATAGGAACCTCTTCATGTAGCCTGTCTCGCTCCCATCTCAGCTCCACCCCCTCCTCATGCTCTCCGGATACATTTCCCTCAAGTCGAGTCACCTCTACTCATAACTGGCTCACCTCGACTTGCAGCCCATCCCTCTCCACTTGTATCTCTTCCATGCACCATGATGCCTCATCTGCTAGGATCCTGTAGTCCCTCCGCGCCTCTACTCGCACCCTAGCCACCTTCACATGTAACATGCTCACCTTGGCCTCTAGTCTCGTCCTCCCAACCTCTGCATCCTTAAGTCTCTACTTGGTGATTTGTAGTCTCACCATGACCCCTCTCAACAGTACGACCGGGTCCTTTGGTGGTGGTGGTACATACGATACCATAGCTAATGGGTCAATCTCAAGAGCATCTACCTGCATCACCTCCACCTGTGGCTCATCCCTCTCCTCTTCTACCTTAGCCTCCTCCTCGTATCTCCTCTATTGTCTCCTCCTCACCCTCCTCTGTTGACCTCTTGCCTCGGTCTCCTCCTGTCCTCTCCCCTGTTGACCTCCTACCTCAGCCACCTCCTACCCTTTCCTCTGCTGTCTCCTCCCCCTCCTCTTTCTTGCCAGTCTCAACTCATCCTCTGGCCCAAATCCAAGTGCCTCTATAATCAGCTCCACTAGAGTAATCCGTGCAGGTCGGTGACAGAAAAACCACACGGCGAATCTCACTATCACCCCTGCATATGCTCTCTCTCCTCTCCTACCCGGATAGGGTACCTATTGTAGCTCCTCCCACTATTGTCTCACAAACTCGATTGTAATCTACTCCCCCCATGGTTGCTCTCACGTGAGCCGTTTGAATCTCTCTAGTTTGCGAGGAATTTCCTGCTCAAACCTGAATTGTCTTGTCACCCAATCTGCCCTATGTAACTCTACTATATAGGGCTCTGTCCTGACTATATAGGATACTACACATAAATATCCTCTATGTCTCTCCTCATCTCTCCTCCATTTGGTGAACCGTCGCTCCATGTAAGTCCTCCACATTATCTGATCCTCCTGTAGATCTTCCAACGTCCTCCTCCATCTATCCAGATTACCGAAGCTTTGATAATGCCATACCCAGCCGTACTCTGTCCCATACCAGTATGCCACTGGTAGTGTCAGATCCTGCACCCCTCTTGTCACCACTCTTGGCCTAACTACACTAATGTGCTTCCCAGACCCATACCTATAATGTCACCTGTGTCACAGTGAGTCCCCCTCGATAGCACACTACATGCATATCCCTATATAGTTGGGCCAACACGCATGGACCCCATGCAAAATCCCCCTCCCTCTGCTCCATGATGTGCCTAATGACCTCCATGAACCAAAGGCTGTAGAAGCGTCCACTCTTGTCTGGTATAACCAGTCCACTAATCAATCTAGAAAGGTATAGTGGTAGTGGCAGTACCCCCAACCCCAAACACCTGTCCATGTCCAACACCATCCTCTTCGTTAGTAAGTCCTCTCGCCCAAATAAGACCCATAAGGTTTGATCCAATGCCTCACCCTTTGATATCATCTCACTCACTAAGCGGCTTGCTATAGGTAGCCGTAGAATCCTCCACACATCCTCAAGATTGATGGTCATCTCCCCTATCGGGAGGTGGAATGTTGAGGTCTCTAAGCTCCATCGCTCTATAAGGGCTGTCAACATCGCTCTATGTGCTCTGACAGTCGGGTATCCTAGCATGTGCAACAAACCTGCTTGTGCCAATGCCTCATGATCCTCCCCATTCATAGCTATTATTGTCGCCTCCAACACGTCTGAACGCCTCTCTCGCATCCGCAAGCTCTCGAACCACTACATCCACACCACACAACATGTCATTCATCTCATCCTTTTCTTCATCTTTCCCTCTTTTACACTTCCTGGCCCTAGGTTGTCTTCTCAACAATTCCCCCCCCCCTTTTTTAGCAAATTTCCCCAATTTGCCTAATTTGCCTATTTTTTTTGTCATCTTGACCCATTTTCTGGGCATGTTCCCCCTTTTGTTCTTCTTTGTGGCCTTTTCCCTGCCCCTTGGGTGAGCCCACCCTTGGGATGGGTGAGCTTGCTTGTCCTTGGGTGAGCCCGCCCAGGCGTGGGCGAGCCCGCTTGAGGGGTGTTCGCGCCCGCCCTCGCAAATAGGCGCCCTTCTAGGGGGCGAGTTTGCTCGGTGGATGGGCGAGCCCGCCGGCCCGCCACCGCGTGTGGAATCACCCCTGTCCATGGCAGAATTGCCTATGTACCTGGCGAGATCGTCCATCACCCTAGCAAGATCGCCCATCCTCGGGGAAAACTCGCCTATCCCTTGTCAAACCTATTTTTTGGCAGATTTTCCCGATTCCAAGGCAAGTCCGCCCTTTCCTGGTGGTTCCCCATCCTTTTTGAACACTTTTTTTAATTTTTTGGGCGAATTCACCCACTAATTGGCCAAATCCCCCTCCCTTTCCCACTGCCTCTAAATAGGCAATTCTGCCTACCCAATGGGCAAAATTGAAATTTTGCCACCTACCCATTTCACTAATCTACCCCAATACCAAAACCCATGTTTTTAAATTACATAAAAACTCAAAAATACACCAAAAATTGCTTAAAATCACAAAGGGGGTTTTGAAACTAATTTGGCGTGGAACCACGCACTCGTGGAAGAATCGCCGTACCTTGTCCCCTTGGTGGATGATGTCGTCATTGAACTCCTCGATTATCCTCATTTTCTTCTTCTCCTCTTCTCTCTCTCTCTCTCACTCAATTGCCTAGTATGCAAATGAGGAATAGTAATTCGTAAAATTACTATAAGTAACTTTTCCTCCTTTTTAACCTTTTTTAAGTTGAGGGTATTTTTACCCTTTATGTAACCTCTTTTTAATTCAACTAATCCTCTAACTTCCCTGGGCCACTATTTGCACACCATATGTTTGTTTGACTATGTTCAAAAGCCAATCTTCATGGTTTTTTGAGCTCTATCAAATGGTACCCTCCATTTCCTCATATCGAGAAGTCACCCGGGGCCCAACCGCCCTCTCGAGGGGGCATACCCTACCACTTTTCTCCATTCCTCTGTCATAATATTTTTCTTGCAAGATTGGGGCATCTCCCTCCATTTACCACCACTTGGGTAGCTCACACAACTTCTCCCATGCCGAAGCATCATTTTCTAGTCACTTCCTCTATAGAGTCATCAACATTTTATTTTTCTTCGAAACACTGTTATTCTAACAGTATTTCGAAGAGGGGTAAAATATAGACATCCAAATTTGACCACTCCGATACGGTCAAATTCATCTATTTTATTTGTCTATTTCATATTCCCCATCAATATTAATTAAATGGCTTATTTAATTAATATTTCACTTTTTGCCTAAGGTTTCTAAAGTATTTAATTTAATAATTAAATCTTTCATCCCTTCTCTAAATTAAATAAAAATATCAATTTATTTAATTTAGTCATTTAGCCTTTTAAATTTAAATCAATTTTAAATTCCCTCTTTTCTCTCTCATTGTCACATCCTTCATAATCCTCTTCTAATTTGGATTAGTTTAATTAATCCATGATTAAGATGTGCACACCTTTAATCATGATTAATGTCACATCCTCCATATTTTGTCACTTGCCTCTAATCCTTCATTAGTCTTCTTAATCACTTGTTTGCACAACCTTAATCTAATCCTCATGCCATTTCTGGTATGTCCTCCAAGTCAAATTTCATAATTTATTTCTTTATTTAGCCATGACTTCTTCCCCATGTGAATTAAAAATTCACATTTATTTCTCCAATGCTCCCCTCTTCCCCATGAAGGTTGTTGGGAAATTCTAAAACCTCTCATAAGTCACATTACTCACATGGGACAAGGACCTCCTTTATGAGGACCTTGTCTTATCCCCAAAGTACTTCCAATCATGTGAATTTAAAATTCACATTTATTACTCTAACACTTGTCTCTTCTCCATGATGATTAGTGAGGAATTCTAAAATTCCTCACATGTCAACATCCATCCCATATGGAGACAAAAACTTCCTTTTTGAGGAAAGCTTCCCCTAATCCCAAGGTACTTGAAAGTACCTCCACCTCACATGTCCTTTTGCCACCTCATTTTCCACATGGAAAGATGTGAGGGCTTGTGAGTCCTCAACTCACCACAACCCTCCATCTTGTCTATGTTGGCTAAATCCTAGCTATTCAAATCTTTAGAGACTCTTCCCCTAAAATAGAGGATTTTGTCTCATTTTCTCATTCAGCACATTCATTCATGCATTCACAATTACAAGCAATCTAGCATACTAGCAATCTCAAGCACTTGCATTCAAGCTCATCCTCCATTGTTACACTTCAAAGCTTTTATTGCATACATTTTCACACATCTATCAAAACACCCACATCCATTATTGCGTTCTCCATCCAATTTAGATCATTTTGTACATCATTTTAGCTTATTTTCCATTAAGGAGCACACATATAATCTACATCAAAGGGCCAACCAAAGGATCAACTTGAGCAAGGTATATCTTTTGCTTTATATTTCTTTTGTTCAAGCTCAACTAGACTTATCTTGAGGTGGTGTTTTGTGTATTTTTCCTTTTTCATTTTCTATTGTTTTTGCATCATTTAGGGTAGGAAAGCATGTTGCACACACTCCCAATTTTAGGAATGTGAGGAAAACCCTCCGACAGGAATTATCTAGCTGGATTTTGACTAATAAGGGATACCAATGGATGGTGGCTGACGACTTCAACTCCCCCCTTTACCCCTCAAAGAAAAATGGTGGGCTAATGGATTACTTTGACAATATGTCTGACTTGGCTGATTTCCTAAACATACTGACCTGGTGGATGTTGATTTGCAAGGCCAATCTTATACTTTGTCCAATAGACGCCTTGGGGCTAGCCTGATCCAAGTCTGTCTAGATAGATTCCTTTTTTCTCCTAATTGGACTACCTTTCTTCATGCTAATCTGCTGGCTCTACCCTGGATAGTTTCTAACCACAACCCCCTTCTACTATCCTTAAATGAACACTCTATTGTTGGTCTGTTCCCCTTTTGGTTTGAGATCATGTGGAACTCTCATGCTGATTTCAGGAATAAGATTGCTACTTGGTGGAATATCCCGATGCATGGCTCCCTTATGTTCCGGATAATCCATAGGCTCAAACACATCAAAAATATGGTTAAAGGGTGGAAGAAGAGGGTTTTTGGGATGTGTTCCATAAAAACAAGTGGTTTCTGACAAGCTCAACAAGTTACAAAAGAGGATGGAGGAAGGTGATACCAGTTTGTTGACTTGTCAACAGGAAAGGGCCAAACGTCTAGAATTGGAGAAAATACTGAAGAAAGAAGAAATATTTTGGAAGCATAAATCTAGAATACAATGATTGACTAAGGGAGACCGAAATACTTCTTTCTTTCATGTTTTGACCCTCAAACATAGGAAAATAAATCAAATAAAAAAGCTGAAAAATGAGGCAGGGGATGAGGTGTCCCATCCCTTGTAGATTGGTCTATTGGATGCTGAGTACTTCAATAGGACCTTCTCTACTCGTTCTAAGGCTCCCAACTCGGCGTTGGATGCTCTGCTATTGGAACCCACTCCTAACTCCATGTCCATTGAGGACAATGTTTCTATTTTGAGGGCTGTTAGTTTGGAAGAGGTCAGGTCTGTTGTGTTTAGTATGAGTGATTTTGAAGCCCCTAGCTCTGATGGTTATCCCTGGCTTTGTTTCAAATATTTTGGGACATCGTGGGTGAGGACTTGACTTTGACAGCTTGAGATTTTTTTAATTATAGAAAATTGCTCAAACAACTAAATCATACCTTCATTGCCCTTGTGCGTAAAATTGAGGAACCTCAGACCATGGCGGATTTCTAGCCTATTAGCCTTTGTAATACTGTTTATAAGTTTTTTTCCAAAATTATGGTAAACCGCTTGAAACCTCTCTTGGATAAAATGATAAGCCCAATTTAAAAAGGCTTTGTCCCTGGTCGCCATATCTTTGATATGGTTATATCCACTCATGAAATTTTACATTCTATAGATAGGTGTAATAATGCTAGTATGACTCTAAAGCTTACGATAAAGCTTTATGGGACTTTCTTCCTAAAGTCCTTGATAGGTTTGGTTTTAATCAAAATATGATCAACATCATCATGGAATGTGTTACCACGGTTCGGTACTATGTTCTGGTCAATGGAGTGCCACATGGGTTCTTTGCGGCTGGTAACAAAGTACCGAACCATGGTACCACGGTTTGGTACTTTGTTCTGGTACTCTGTTACCCCAAATAAGGATTTAAATTCCTTTATTTTTGGTTGGACTAGCCCTTTCCAACATCCCCTTCCCTTGGAAATATGGAGAAACCCCCCCCCCCCACCATCATTTGCTAGTGTCTCTGGAAGGAAAGGAACATTTGGATCTTTAGAGACCTGGAAAGGAGTCCCAAGGAAGTCTTTGGCACTGGGTCTAGACTTATCTATGAAAGTATCTCCCTGTACAAATGGAAAACTCCAGACAAAGCCCCAATAGAGTGGGAGATTAAAATGGAAAATTCTTGGAATCTCAATCTTAGGACCAACTCCTTTGATGATTCCAAGTCCACGACTAGAGTAAACACTGCTTGGAAACCCTTGAATGTGGATTGGTTTAAACTAAATTTTGATGGCACGACTAAGGGAAATCTTGGTTTGGCAACATTGGGGACACCATTAGGGATTGCAAGGGAAGCTGGTTTGATGGGTATGTTGGAGGAATTGGTATCCACTCTTCTATGAAGACTAAGGCACGAGCGCTTCTCATGGGCGTCAAGATTGCTGTCACTCTGGCATAAAAACCTGCACATTGAAGGAGATTGTTTATATGTGATTGACTCTCTTAATCATGGCCATTTTCTTAGCTAGAATATCATGGATATTCTACTTGACATAAACCTTTTGGTCTCAAAATTGGATAGAACGTTTTTGACTCATATCTACGGAGAAGGTAACCAAGTTGCTGATAGCCTGGCTAACTTGGGTCCAATTGGAATTGATGAAAGTGTTGGAAGAGGCTTGAGGTGTTACCTGCTTCTATACAAGGATTAATCCTTGTGGAACAAAGGAAAATAATATTCAATGATGGTCAACAATTTTTGTATTAATGGGTACAGGTGGCTCCACTTGATGGGTCCTTTGGTGATGTGGATCTGGTTGAGTGAGGTAGCGAGGTTAAAGAGGGATGCTGTGTGGCTTTTTTACTTCCTTACTACATATGGTGGGGCTTTTGGCTTCTACAGGCTATCTTCTCAATTGTACTACACATCCTATCATATCTCATGGGATGCGCGTAATGAGTTATTAATCACAGTCTGTTTAATAATTCCAATTTAGGCTATCTTATGATTTGCATAAAATATTTTGAGTTGTACTTAAAAATTTAAAATCTCCCCCCCCCCCCCGGCGGCTAGTTGGCATGGGGAATCATGTAACTTTAAAATGGCCCTTGACATAACAAATACTATTTATCTAGTTTTAATTAACAATTGGCTTATCCTATGGCTCTTTTGTGACAATCATAGCCCCACAGAGATGGCGTCATTAGAAATGACCACTAAAGCATGTAAAAGATAGACTTCTTTCATTACTCCTTACTATCCTGGTTGGCGGAGGAATGATAGTTTAAAAAAGCTAATTTCACCAACGGGAAGTCACTTTTACGACTTTGTTTCTTTGGGTTTGCTACTGTGTTCCATGGGTCGTGATGGATAGAGATAGAGTAAGAACTGAGCCTGATAATTGTGAGGAGTTTTGGAGGGACCCCATTACTTGGCATATTTATAAAGAGGGTGGTCTGGTGCCGCTTTTGGAGAATCTTGTGGGCCACAATGAGTTTTTTTCGGCCCAGTTTGTTGGTTCAGGGAAGGATAGGAGGGTCACCATGGGTGGCATCTCATTTGAGGTGAATGAAGAGGTTATTGGAAAGGTGATGGGCCTTTCCTGTGATGGAAAGAAATATACAAAACATACCAAAATGCAAGACTTGGAGAGTCTTAATGTATTCTTCAAAGGTGATGAGAAGCCAGTTCAGAAGCAATCTAGTTTTGACTGCAAGGTGCTGCCAAAGCCCTGGGACAAGGTGTGTCTTGCTTTAATGAAATATGTTACTTTAGAAGGCCGGTTCAAGGTGTTTTATTTTTACCATCTGTTGCTGTTAAACCACTTTAAGCAGAAGATGACCCTTAGCTTTCCATTTTTTCTATTAACCTCTCTAGAAAATTCAGTTAAAGAAACCCTTTAGGCTACTGCTCTCAACCCGAATGATATGCCCACATTACCTCCGCATTAAGGTCTAATCTTTAGGCTCTACCAATTTCATCTTGCTTTGTGCCCGCCCAAACCCATCTCTACTGTGTGTGTTGAGGAACTAGAACCCCCTAATGTGGCCCTTGTTAATCCTTCCCCTGCCACCTCTAAGGGTTCTAAGAGGAAAACCCCCACTCCTGAAATTGAGCCCATTTATGAACTTAAGCCCAAACCCCCTTCTAAAAAGAAGAAAAGCATGACTGGTATAGCACAGTCAAATGCAGCGGTTGGGTTATGTGAGCTAAAAAATAAACCTGTCAAGAAGGACAACAGACCCACCGCTAAGAAGAAGTGGAAAAAAGTTTCTCAGAGCCTGGCGATATTACCATCCTCTGACAATGAAGGTAGCAACACTGAGGAAAAAGACTCCAAGGGTGATACCATGGTGGTTGCGAGTGTTGAAGTGGGGATGGAACAAACTAGTGTGAGAAGGTCCCACTAACTAGCAAAGAATAAAAAAGGAACCCTGGTTGATGATATTTCTAGTGAATCGCAGTAGACCGGTGGCAGGATTGAAGGCAAAAAAGACACTATTGAAGAGCTGAATGAAGGGTTTGTGGAAGGCACTAGCTATTTTTTAGAAATGAACAGGGGGATTAAGGATGATTCCACACACTCCTCTGACTCCAGAGCTGGCGGGGAAGAGGAGATCTTGAGTGGGAAGGGCAAGAATGTGGGCCTCGATGTGCTACAAGTATGGGTTGCTAAACTGGAGCGAGAATTCTTTGGCTTGGCCCGGTTCACGATTAAGATGATCCACAGATCTACTATCACTCTGTTTTATGTCATCAAGGAGGAAGTGGATAAAAATTTTGAGGGAGAAGGAACTAACTAGATTGGAGACGATGTGCTGAATCTCCTGGTCTAGAAATGGGAAAATATAGACAATTAGTGTTCAGGTCTGGATGGTACTGGTATTCTGCTGTTAATGTGTTGTGTCTGTGTGCGATGTTTGTTGTTTTTGGTTATATAATTTTTGATAATGTTTTGAACTAGTTCCTTTTTGGCCCTCTGGTCTCTCTATGTAAAGGGTACAACACCCTATAAATGTTGCTTATATAATAAAAAAACATAGACAAATAATTCAACACAATGAATGTGTAAGAAGAAAATCATAATCCTTAAAAATTCATTGAAAGAAAGGTTACATTACACAAGTGGAGAAAATAACATTGTATAACATGTATTGACATATTTTCAATTAGAAATAACATATTACAACATAATACTCTGCAAAAACATTGCAACATCATGCTTCCTATTACATAATCAATACAACTGTAATATCCTATGTTTTTCTAACCTCATTTATAATTGAGATATATCCCTTATATAGAAGAAATATTTGTCAAAGCTCATAGATGGGTGAAAAATATCACTTTTACAATCATCTTGATGAACTATTGTGTGACAAAATAGGTGTAATAGATTGTGAACTGCTTGAGAATGATTTAAAAGAGCTCATAGCACATACTATGAATTACTTAGAGCTAGATAAATACTAGACCACCCAGATTGAAGTGTTGCCCAATGCTTGTAGTTGTGGAGGTGAAGAGTAAATGTGTAGAAGGCTCTTTCTTGACTACTCAAGCCTTGTCAACAAATGTTGGAGATTGTGATCCAACAAGTGTCTACATCCCAAGTATCCTAGAGATAGAGGTAGATATGAATGAGGTTGAAATTATTAGACCTAGTTCTAAGAGTATAATAATCAACCTATACATTGTTACAGATGCCTCTGCTACACTTATGTCAAATAAGGTGGTTGTGACAAGAAGATGAAAATTACATAGAAGAGATAGCACCATCTTCCCTCACAAGTTGACCACCAATATAGAGAAATATGGCACTAATAACTAAGGGTGGTTAATTGAGATTCAACACATCACCCACATCCACCATAACACTAAATATTGAGAGAGGGATTTGAATATATCATTTATTGTATGGGGCTTATGTAATTGGAACCTCATATAAGAAAATATGGAGGTGCACAATTTCTGCTTTCTAGATAAATTCATTACACTCCACATGAAGCCTATATCTTAGTCCAAACTTGATCTCAAGAGCCAAGTGAACTAGAGACCCTCATTCCAATTATGACCCTTAGAAGAGTTATGCAAAGTCTTCTTCCTCTAAATTCACATATTTCTAAATACGGAAACATAGAATAAACTCATAAAAACCAAGGCATCATTACAATTAACTTCTAAGAATGTTGACAAAAAATCAACCTCCTTGGACAAACCTTTATCTAAGAACGAAAAACCATGACCTCACATTCTCCTTTTATAACTAAAACCAAGGTTAATTATGACTTCATATAAGTCCTTAATCGAGGTTAACTTGTCATAAACATCCTTATCCATAAGTGTGCCATTTCTAATCACTTACCGCATCTTGGAATGGTTGTACACACTTTGTGAAGACTTGGTAGAGTTTAGGTAACATGAAGAATCAACATCACACAAGGTTTATAAATACTTCTTTGTCCATGTTGTATATTATTTTTTTGATGGCCACTTGTGCTCAAATATCTTCACCAACTTATTCACGTGGGCCATATATATTGCATTAAGGAGTAACTTTCTTAGTGAAATTATCTAATATATCTTCCAATTTTAGAAATCTATCCAATTTAGCATTGCATTAGACTGGAGCTATTTTATCCCCTTGGGTGATGGATGTGAATAAAGGGAGATTTTTTTTATTGAAATTATCTTTCCAATCATTTAATGATTTCATCCCACTGTCATTATCAAGTAGTGGAGGTAATAAACATTCCTCAAGGGTCTTTAAACCATTTAGCTTGTCCTTAAGCATCAAATTAAATCTACCTTGGAAAGTAGAGATGCCATTTAGGAGCCCTATGACCTCATAAGTACTCGATATCTTAGTCAAAACATTGGGATTAAATCATGCATTGTTATACACATCACCCATGGTCTACATACATGGAATCAATGTACTTAATATCTACCTCAAAGTTGATTCATTGCTAACCTAGATCACTTAGGTTTTTCTTATATTATCATAAGAAGTCCAATAATCATCAACTTTATGCAAAATGCAAGACATTATATGGTTCAAATGATTATTGACTAAGTCAATCACATTTATCATTCCTTTGTCTTTCACTTCAACTTTTGCACTCTAACTTTGCTTTAAATTTTCCTCTAAGTATGCAATCCTCAACACAAATGTATCCTTGTCTTGCTAAGATACATTTCCTATGCTAATAGGAGGCATTGTAGGTACTAATGTCATGCACTTAGAAGGGGTATTCATTGATCCGATCCTATTATATTCTTGCAACAAATTAATGTGGTACTTCTACAGCTTCACAAAAACTTCTTGCAACTTTTTTGCTACCGCTTCATTGGACAAGACAATGATGACTACCAATGATGTCGCTTGAGGATAATTCATTTCACTCAATCTTCTTATAATTAAATTCTATGTAAGCTCATTTATATCTCTAATTAGTTGAGGCTTATTTTGATTAGGAGCTATTGCCCATATAACTAAGGTTTCAAACTTTTTACTAAAACTTGACCCAACGTATAGTTCTTTAGCTTGTTCCTCACATGTCAAGACATCTTCATTGTTATCTTGTTGTCTAATAGTGTCCAAGGTTATAGAAGATGTTATATCCCATCTTGGAAGGAGTAAACACTCATTTCCTCTAACCAATCTTCTTTGAGTTGCATGTTGGAGTTGATAGTGAACCCCGTAGCTCCCAAAAATTACCTGGAACTAAAACACTTATCACATACGAGAGATCAAAGCAACTGATTTTCTATGCAACCAAGAGAGAAATGATTGAATCCACACAAGTACACACAAGCATCTGATATTGATATTAACCTATACTTGTAATTGATTTAAATGAATTACATGGATTACAATGAATGTGAATGCTTATAAAAGAATAAAAAAGCAAACCCTATATGAGGATTTGATTAGATTGTGACAAGTGTCAAGTAATCTCATGTAATAAGACAACTTGACGTATATTTAGTACAATCTAATATTAAAAAAAACTCCTAATTTTAGCTTAAGTGAATAAAGTAATAAAGGACTTAATAATTAATTAATAATTAATTAATTATCAAGTGATGTCTTAATTACTCCAACAACCCCCCTAAGATCAACTTAGGGAGAAGCTATAAATCCTCGATGAAGAATGAAACGATGGATGCATGGATGGGTCCTAGATACAATTCTTGATGATGTACCCATGTAAAAACAAATGAAATCTCTCATAAAAAAAAGAAGAGAAAACCACATGGGAAAAACTCCTCTCCAAAAGAGAGAAAATGAAATGAATGCGCTAGTGAAAGAAGGATAAAAGGAGGACTCAATGTGACCCCCCAAGGACTACTTTTGTCACACAAGTACAATAAATGTCCCCTTGATATGAGAGAGAAAATAAGGCTATGAATCCCCCCATAAATAAATACCTCCCATGCCAATGATGAACGCTTGAAGACATAATATGATCCACTGCATGCAAACAACATTTCTCCCCTTAGGAAGAATCAAATGCATTGGTGATTGGAGAAGCCAATCCATAAATATGGGTGAATCAAGAATCCAAATCCAAATGATGTGTGCCTCTAAAAAGTTCTCAAGTGTCCACATGTTGGAAAGAGATGATGTCAATCTAGAAATTGGTGAAGATTGATGTAGAACAAGTTGCAAAGGCAAAGAAGATGGTGGGCCAACAACGATGATGTGGCTATCAACAAAGTGGAGATGAATTTCCTGAAAGTAATCCTCCAAATTTGCAATCTGAGACTCTACAAATAAAGATGACATGTTTGCAAGCTATGAATCCCAAGTAGCTATGTCTGGAAGAAGATGAATGCCTTGTTATAATGAATCAATAGGGGCCAAAGATGTGGTGATGCCAAGCTGATCAGGAGCAATAGAAGATGGTGATGAAGTCTTGATCTAAAGAGTGGGAACATGAAGACAAGTCTCTAAACCATTAGAACATGCAAGACCTATGATATACTCAAGCTCCTCTAAAGTATTGTAATCAAAGGGCATGAAATATGCATATGCAAGATGAATGAGACAATATGAAGCAAGATCCTCTAGGTATGGAGAGATATGAGGGTCTCCATGGATCTCCAAAAGTTGAGTCCAAAGTGTGTGGGGACAATCAATGTTTGGTACAACACACAATGTCAAGATCAACACTAGAACATATAACCCCTACAACAAGATCATTGATAATACCCCATGCTAAATAAGTCCCTGGTGTGTCTAGTGTAGGTATGAGTCCATATAGATAAGGAAAAATATCAAGCCACCTGAGATGTGTTAGGATTTCATTTCGCCAAGACTCATAGTTATCCTTTGCTAGGATGAACACATAAGGATGAACAAACAACCCATAATACTTCCTCAAATGATAAAATCAGATACTAATAACCTCAATGCATATAAATTAGATCAAATGAAGTCATCTTACATAAACAAATCTTTTCCAAGTGCTAAGATGTTTAAGTAATTATCAAAAATATGAAATCACAAAAAATGAATAAAATGTACATAGGGTAGATTTTGGAAAATGTGCATAAATAGATTTGAAGAGCTTTAAAATACCTTTCCAATGCTACTGGAATCATTAAAATTAGAGATACAAGTGAAATCTTATGAAATCAATAGAAAAAAATGAAGATCCGACTTCAAGATTGAGAATAAAATAAACCAAGAACAAAATCTAATGATTTGACCTGCACCACTAGAAAGTGCTTGGAACCAAATTTTTGATGATATCTCATTTTCCTGATTTTGACACAGTATACTCAAGTTATGATTTTTTGAAAAACGAGGTAAATTTTGCCAACCGATAGTCAATAGACATGACCCTTCTGATTTGATTTCTGAAAATTTGCTCATTGCATGTGCAAAAATTAAACTTTATTTGTAGGGAAAATAACCATGTTGTGCTATTTTGACAACATTTTTTTCAAGATATGATAATTATCTGCAAAATCTAATGGATACCCAAATGTTTTTTTGTGATTTTAAACAAAACCTAGAAACTATTTTTCTAAAAAACCCACCAAGAAAATGATGCTCATTTTGTCTCAAGATGAGCCATTTTTTCTCTCAAGGAAGAATCTCTCAAAATTTGGATAAGAATTCATAGATTTGGTGCTTTGATACGATGATTTAGTTGATAGTGAACCCCATACTTCCCAGTAATCACCTGCAACTAAAATTCCTATCACATACGAGAGATCAAAACAATTGAATTGCTATGCAACCAAGAGAGAAATGATTGAATCCACTCAAGTACACACAAGCATCTAGTATTAGATTAACCTGTAATTGTAATTGAATTGAATTAATTACATGTATTACAATGAATGTGAATGCTTATAGAAGCATAAAAAATAAACCCTAGATGAGGATTTGATTAGGTTGTTACAAGTGTCTTAATCTCATGAAATGAGACAATAACATATATTTAGTCCAATCTAATAATAAAAGAACACTCCTGAGTTTAGATTAAGTGAATAAAGTAATAATGAACTTAATAATTAATTAATTATTAAGTGATGTCTTAATTACTTCAACATTGCATGTACTTATTATCACTCTCTTTAGCCCGCTTTCTTTCTTCTTCCATCCTTTGTATAAATACTTTAGACTTCTTCAATATTAGGGTTTGAATTAAATGGATTGGATGAACTCATCATCAGACAAGAATTTTTCAAATACTAAACCTCTTACATCATGCACTTCTTTTCTTCCTTCCTAGGTTTAACAATGTTCTTTTTAGATGAATATTTGCTAGTTCAAACCTTTGGTTTGAGGCAATACCTTGTTCCATTTCTTAAATGTCAATTATATTTTGTCCAATTTTTTTTGAAAAAGATGGGAGAGCGAGCCAGAGTGTTGGGCGAGAGAAGAAGCAGGGGTAGATTTTTGAACTTTGCTGAATCTGCAGATGGAGATGGTGAAGCTGAGGATGAACCAGATGGGATTTTGTTCGTGCTTTTTGGTGTCCTGCCACTGGGAGAGGTCGAGCGTGCCTTTTTTCCTCCTACGTTTACCTTTTGGCTGGAGTTTGCTATTGCTCGTGAGCTTGGTTTCGACATCCTGTCTTGGGATGTTCTTTGGCCTGAGGCGTGGTCTATTCCTTGCTTATTTTGTCATGGGTTTTTTCTGCTATATGGGAAGTGTTTGGGGCTGGCTATCTCTTTATTTCTGCAACCCTTTTTCTTGAGGATTTTTTCCTTAATGGATTCTTTTGATGTCCTTATGGTGGCGGATAGGGGCGCTTCTGCTACCCAATTTCAGTTTCATTGGCTCTTTAAGAGAGCTGCTTCGTACCATTGGTGGCTGATGATGATTTATCTTTCGAAGGGGGTTGATGTTTATTCTTGGCAGTGGGCTTCCTGCTGCTGGTGTCTTTGGAAGATGAGGGTGGTTTTTGTGCCTGTTCTCCGCAAAGGATACTCTCTAAACTCCTTTTGGTGTGAGAAGCTTATTCTATTAAAGGGGTTAGTTCCTGGCTTAGTGGTGATCTCAAATTTTTATAATAGGTTTTTTCCTGGCTTAGTGGTGATCTCAAACTTCTATAATAGGATAGTGAAAAAAATGTTGAGCTACCTCTAATTACATTGCCCCACTTGAGGAATATCACCTCCTATTTTTGCATCATGTGTCTCTGGAGGTTGATTGATAGACTACTCTAGCTTTTGTATCTCCTAAGACTAAACTTCAATGGTTGGAACCTGAATAATTGACCTTGTGGCTAGCCTTGAAGGAACAAATCGTAACTGTATACATTGTCTAGTATCATTTGCATCTTGAGAATAGGTTCCTTAATTTCATGGAATGCTCCCTTATATTTAACATCATAGACCTTTCTCTTTCTTTTTCCCACGAGAATTTTAAACCACTTCTCTCCTAGTATAAATTTCTATCTTGGTGGTACAATTTCTAATCAGGTCATTAGCTTTATCAAGTTAATTTGCTCATATGCAAATTTTTGTACTCCTCTTTTGACCCTATGAATGAAGTGTTCTAGATCAAAGTTTTTTCTTCCCTATGTCTTCATTATATACTCCAACAACTTAGAACTCAAGAGTTCTAATAATTACTTTAAAGTAATTATGATGTCTACAAATTTCATAGTAGGTGGGAAGAATGAGTCTTTTTGTGCTACCTCAAATGAGTATTTTCAACCTTATTTAGCTATCACATGATTTCAATAAAAACTGATCGATCAGGCATGGTCCACATAGGTAGAACACGAGATTCAACCTCAACTCCCTAGATCTTGATGATTGTTCAATTTGAATGAAAGAACCAATCACCTCAATTATGATCATTCCAACTTCAAGGTGAAGGTCCTTAAATCTTTAAAAAACTATTAACATCATTAGAAAATATCATCCTTTTATAACCCAACAACATCGACACCTTATGCACAAAATGCCTCTCAAAGAAGCCTCTAGTCTAATGCTTGGTAGTGTTAATAAAAAATATAGATCTACCCTTGAAAAGAAATGGGTTTCCTTTTGGAGTGTCATATTTTAGCTAGAGGGCATGATCCCAAATATTACCTCCATTATTGAATAAAATCAACATGGAATACCATCTAAAGTATGGGATTATGTTATCAAAAGATACCGATTCTTTGTGGATTGCATCCACAATAAAGGACGCAAAATCAAACCCTCTATTAACACATTGGGGTTGAATATCAATAGCTATCATCAATAAATGAATTGGTATCTATTACTTATAACCAAATTCTAACTCTTGGTAGAGTGTATAGTAAGTCATTCTAAAATACTCTTCAAACGTGTCTTCATTAAAAGGCTCTGTTTCTTCCTTGCAATTGGTTTTTCTCCATCTACACCTTTTCATCTATGGTGTGGTAACCATCTAATTCTATAACTCTATCTATCCCTTCTAGATTTATGACACAATGTATCAAATTTAATTTTGGTATTTGCCTCAAGATCAATATTGAAGACTTTCTAATTAACTCCTTGTTCATAACAAGCATTGGCTTTCCATCATATTTCAATAGTGTTATGGCATTAGCATGATATTTTCTATAGATAGCTTGAATTAAATCAACATTCATAAATACATTAAGGACAACCAATTTTCCTATCAAATCTCCAAATGTTAGATATAAGGATAGATTTAATGCTACAAAAATAATATAATTAGAATAAATCCCACCCTTGGATAGAAATAGTTACATCTCTAACTTACTCCACTCTATAATGAATTCTCTTAGAGAGAATTCCCATGCCCTGAGAATGCTTTGATTTCTTAATTGAACAAGGAAATTGGTTTAAAAGGTCTTGTTCTAAACTTTATTTTTCCCTACCGCCCTAGGATACAATTTGAATCATTTTTAAACGCAGTAACCCTAATTTCCATGAAAATATCCTTGGATTTGGAAAATCAACTCATGATAATTCAAAGAGCATAATAGATACCTCATGGTAGTAACAAAAATAAAACCCTAACAATGAAAATTTTAAGAAAATATAGAATTTTTCAAAAGCATACCCATTGAACCAATATTTTAATGCTTTCAAATTTGACCCACAATAAAGAACACATTGAATATGTTATCTCCTTCATAGAAATTCCTCTATTACCATTCTTCATTGTATGAAATTAATTCCCTAGAGCTTTGTTGTCATGTTTGAACCCTCAATGTAGTTCACCACTTTTTGCATAGAATGTTAATAGAAGATAAGGTCTGCATGACACACTATAGGTCATTTGGTTGTATTTGAATACCAACCATTGATCTTTATGATAAACAAAATCAATAGGTACTACAAGTTGCACTCCCCAATGAAAATAATTTGAAATATGTTTTTGTCAAGTTACACTATGAAGGGAATGTGTGTTGCAATTAGAGAGTGACACTTATCTTGGCTACACACTTTCAATACCAGCTATTCATGAAACATTCTTTGAACCAATAGGAGAGATATTAGTCATTGAATATCATTCACCATTGGAGATGTGTCAACATATTACATCATCATAAATTTAAAAGGAAAGTGTTGGAATAAAATTGTGCTAGGAAAGACTTGTACATTGTAATTAGAAAAAAAACCAAGTGTATTCAATCAACCTTCAAAACTAAGAATTTAATATTATCCTCAATGACCAACATATAAGTGAGGAGTGGGCTTGATTATAAATCTGCACTATAAATAATCTTGACATTGCAATGGGATGTTGTCACTTGGTTGAAAGATACGAGACTTATATCACTTGTATCTATAAGACAATAGGAAAATCCAATATGTGTGGCCAATGAGGGCACAACATTTAACCAATGATGAAATATTCTCAGAGGGTTTCACCAAATTTGAATTGTTTCCCTAGGATTCATATCAATAGATTGCAAGAGTGCAATCTCAAACATAGATGATTTAAGCAAAACCATACTATACTAGCCCTCGTGGTGCAATTGAATCTTGACACAAATATGATAAGTAGGGGCCACACAACCCTTTATAATTATCAAAGCCTAAGTCATACAATTTGATTGATGAGGAAACAATTAAATTTGATAATCTATATGAAAGGGATGATTAAACAACAAGGCTCATGATACAAAAGCTCAACTTAAAATAATTCACACTGGCTTGGAAAGTCAACAAATTAAAAGCTAGGAGAACAATATTCTCAAATACAAAATTTATAAGCGTTTTAGGCTTTGGATAAACCCTATGGGATACAACCATTAAAACCTTGATAATTTTACATAGTCTAATAATTAATCTTATTTTGGGATGCATATTTTAGTGAAATATGGCAAGGATTTATAAAACTAATAATGAATCTTATTTTGCGATGCATATTTTAGTGAAATATTGCAAGGATTTATAAAACTTTGGGATGTAGACCACACATACACAAACATAAATAAAATATAAACCAATCACACTTCATTGTGGGTCATAAACAACCATAGTTGTATGAAACCAAACAAAGGAGAGAAAAAAATTAACTATTGTGCATGAAAAGTTGAGAAAAATATCAAGAAAATTAATGCTTCAAGAATTGCCCATGCACATGTAATTCTTTAATTTCTCTAGTTAAGCTCTCAATGAAATATGAATCCTCACCATGAGAATTCATAATGGTGCATGGCCCCAACCACAAGGGATCAAATTTGTCATGGTTTCATTTATCTTATAGCTTGGCATCCCATACCAAAACCAGTTCTCCAATTTCAGATTTTCTAAAGCTATCTCTTTTATCGAACAAATATTTGACTTGTTGTTTCTTAACATTGACCAATCGAGCTCTCCTTCAAATTTCATCTAACTACACCCACTATTTTATTTTTTATCCATGACATTATCTATTTCCTCAAAATATTCTTATATAAATTTGTATACAAGAATCAAATTATTCATTTGCATTATGGCATACATGTCTACTAACTCATATTGTGCTTTCCTAGTTTATTTTTTAGGTGTGACATAGTCACCCCACAATACTAACTTCAATTTTAAATCCCATGATTTGTTCTTCCCCAACATTCTCTTGATGATATTCATTAGACTATTATTACTAGGCTTAACTTGACCATTTCCTTGGAGGTGATATGGGGATGAATGGGATAAATTAATTCAATAGTCTAAAACAAGATCAACAAATTTTGTAGATCTAAAACACATTGCATTGTCAATTATAATCTTAGTTGGAACTCCAAATCTTGTGATAATGTGCTCCATAAGAAAAAATAATTATAACTTTGCTAGTTCCTTTCTAATGGGGATGACCTCAATCTATTTAGTAAAATAGGTAGGTTCCAAAAAGATCCATTTTAATCACCCACTTGACCTTTTACTGATTTCACCAATGAAATCAATCCACCATTGTTGAAAAGGAGCATCTATTGTTAAGGGCCTTAAAAGAAAAGCCCCAGATAATTTTAATTTACTAGAGAATATTTGATAAGCATCATAGCTCCTAACCATTTTATGACTATTAGTGAACGGTGATGGCCATCAGTATCCTACTCTGATGATCCTTTGAGAAGTTTTTTTGGTTATGAAATGACCTCCACAATCTCTATTGTGCATTTCTCTTAACACTATTTCTTCTTCCATTTCATTAAGGAACTTCATGTGAATACCATCCCTATTTCTCTAGAATATTTCATTGTTGACAACATATTTTATTGCATGAAGCTTAATAGTCCTTTGATTATCTATTTATCTTTTGGACAAATAAGATGGTACAAGTAGTATATAATGTATTTGTACCAGGGAGGACTCTCCAAGTTACACCCCTTTTGATAATTCTCTGTATCCACTTGGTTTACTCCTGCACTCTCTAAATTTGACTCTTCCATCAATTTTTCTAATCCTTGCTCCCTGACCAACTTTGTTATCTGCATATCAATATTGAATTCTTGAATCTTGTTTATCCATCTACATCTTCAACCAATCACCTCTTGTTGAGTAAGGATATCTTTGACTACAACATTAGGTACCATAGTGTAGAAAAATGTACTCCTTTACATTTTCACTTTGTTTGGGTCACTTCAATTAAATTGGACTTAATTATTCCTTAATAAGCCCTATTTTACATCTACAAGCCTAATAAATTACATTTTTCGAAGGGGAAACCCAACAAAAATTAATGCTAACATATAATACTTTACCTTGAGCAATGTGTGTTCTAGGAATAGGGACCTGGGACCCATTTGTGAATGGGTCCTCCCTAGGTCTTTGAAACCAAATTTAAAATATGTTTTTGGTAGTATTTTAATGTCCACGAATCCAAATTTTAATGTCAGCTTGTAATGTTTAATTTTCAGGAAATTAAGGATACATACCTATAAATACAAGCTTATTTCATCAATTCAAATCCTAAGCAATCTAGAAATTCAAGTGAGAAAAAAACATAGCAAAGATTATGATCAAGGGAATTGAAGAGCATATTTATCAGTGATTTATTGTAGCAATCAATATGTCAAGCATCATGTCAAAGTCTCTTGCAATCATTTCCATTTTTTGGAGCTAACATTGTGATGTAGATTTCAAACATTCAAGCCAACATTCAAGTCATATTTCAAGCATCAAGATCCACATCCATTGAAGCCATTTCATGCTAGATCAAGATCAACATTTCAGTCTTCCAAAGGTTTATTCAAGGGCTTGGTGAGTTGCAACATAGCATTGTTCATTCATCATTCCTTTCATGTTTCATTATTTTAATTCAAGGTTTAATTACCAAAATGTGGTTTGACCAAGGAGAACCACAATTCACCAAAAGCAAGCAATTTTTTCCTCTTATGTTTGTGTTGTAGATCTTAGGTTGAAGACAAATTGAAGATCTCTTGAAAATCAAAATTAGAAAAGTTGTCAAAGTTGCAAAAAGTTGTCAACATTGTTGTCAATTCACAAAATATCACCTACAGATCTCATTTCCAACCTTTTGACACTGAAATCCAAATCAAATAGAAGCTACAAACTGACATCATAGGCTCCTGAAAGTTGGTTAAAAACCCTGCACAAAGACCCATTCGCCTATAGGTGAATGAGTCCCAGTCAGCCTCCCAAATCTATATTTTGGTGACAGGTACACATCACTTTGCCATTTCCACATCTACCAGAACTTTACTAGTTCTATCTGTATTATGCTTTAAATTGACGTTTCAAGTTTGAATGAGCATGATTGAGTTGGTTTATTATTTTTAATTTTTCTCCCAAAAGTGTTGTTTAGGCTGATACTCTCGTCCTCAATCATAAGGAAATCAGTAGATTCCCTCATTGAGTTGACTCACCTAAGGTTGTAAATCAATTCTTTGTGTGGATTTCATTTCCTAATGAAATAAAGGAAAATAGGTGCATCACACCCCCTTTGTTATCATTTCAAATTGGTGAACCCCCCTTTTTAACCTATTTTTTTGATGTTTTAGGTACATAAGAAAAAAATGTGACACCTACCAATTAAGGTCTAAATTTATCAATTTCCTTGAAAAAATAATAAGCCTATTTATATATAGCATCATATTTCAATTCAAATGCCTAAAGTGATTTTCTAAAGAAAGAAATTGGCTTCTCAAAACCATTCTTATTTTCTTGCAATAGTACAACAACAGTTGTATAAAAAGAAGAAATAGAAAACAATTGAAAAGGCTTTGTAAAATTTGGGTAGGCCAACATTGAGTCTTTCTTGATTGTTTCTTTTATATCCTGAAAAGCTCCAGTTGGTTCCTTCCCCCATAAAGTGTATTTTCCCTTTTTAGCAACTTTGAATTGGATTTTATTTTCTCAACAAAATTAGTCACAAATCTCTTGATGAAGTTTTCTTTTCCTAAAAAATGATTGGATACCTTTGATATTCTTAGGCATAGGAAATATTTCTATTGCATCCACTCTCTTTGTGTTGATATTTATTCCATTATTTGAGAGAAAATGACCAACCAATTTTCCTTCTATGACCCCAAACATGCATTTCTTTGGGTTAAAAAATATACCAGATTCCATACATCTTTTGAAGGATTTTTATAAATGCATATAGTGCTCTTCAACCTTTTTGAAAAAAAGTCAAATAATATTCTAGTAAACCACCACGATGTTGTCTATCAAGTGAAAAAAAAAGAAACATCCATACCTTTCTAAAAAGTGGCCCCAACATTTTTCAAACTAAAATAAATTTTGACATACACAATATTTTCCATAGGAGTGGTGAAGGCTATCTTATATTACTCCGATTCCTTCAAAATTACCTTGTATCATGAGAAAGAATCCACCATGGAGAGTAACTCACAACCATTCACCTTATTTAACATTACTTCCATATTTGGTTATGGACAGTTGTCCTTTAGGGAAGACATGTTTAGGTTTCTGAAATCCACACACAATACAATATCCCAAACTTCTTTTTGACTTGGAATAAACTAGACACTAAAGTAGAATGCTTGATGAGTTTGATTATCTCAAGTCATCTCTATTTTTAGTTAGTTATTGTTGTCTTTTGGGTGCTAATATAGGATTAATTGGCCTTTGCTTCTATTAAAAGGGCTTAACATCAAATTTCAAAGGAATTTTATGCTAAAATAAATCTTCTATCTATGCCTTCATATCATCATAATACCATGCAAAAAATCTATTGTATTTCCTCAATAATAAAATACACATGGTTCTAATTTTGGAGTCCATTTACTTGCAAACATACACATTCTTGAATGATGAATCTATCCCCAAGTTGATATTTTCCATGTCCTCATGCATAAGAGATGGCTTGACAATGTTTCTATCTACTCCATCAAATACACTTTCAAGAGCTACCAATACTTTTGGAATAATTTTAGTCTTCAATTGGATAAATCTTATTTTCAAAAATGGTCTCTTTTCCATCAACATTTTCAATTTTTTTTTGAAATCTATCTCTTGGCTATGGTATTCATCAATATAATTGAGAATTTTGACTAATTCTTGGTCATCATTACAAAATTTCTAATGGAATATGTTATTAGGTACAAAAGGTCTAGTAAATATCTCAACCTTTGAAATTACTACCAATTTTAAGTCCTCCAACCTAATTGCTATGTTAGGAAAGAAATCGGTCATAACATTTCTTTCTCGCTCTATCCAATCAATTGAGAATGCATCAAATAGTTCAATGGTGTCCCAAAAAAATCCCTATATTGCTTGAGTCTTTTATTTTTAGAGGCATATTTAGATCTTACTTGTGAGACCACTATTTCAGAATCCCCTAGAAAGCTAAGGTTTTTAGTCTTATGTTTGATTTCCATGTTCAGTCCTAATAGATTTATACTATACCACATTTTTGAGCATTCAAAACCAAGAGTGAAGGAAGATTTAAAAGACTTACCAACTAGAGAGATAAGGATGACTCATCCTCATAATCCTTCTTTAGAGCACACTCCTAAATAAATTTGCCAAATACTATTAGTATTAGAAATTACCTGAATTTCCTTGTCACAAGAAACATGTTTACTTTGAGAAAGTTGGCTTGCCTCTATTTTGAAGTTGTCTAAGTTAGTGTTTATGAGAAAAACCTCCTCGTGTCTCTCACCTTTTTCAAGAATAGAAGGAGCTCTCCTTTTCCTATCTAATCTCACATCTTTTCCATTTATAGGAATGTGAGCATAAGATGAATCCATTTGAATACTTCCACTACTACTAACCATGCTATTGAAAACAACACCACATATTGAGGAATATCTACCCAAATTATTTTTTTGGTAAGTCTTTTTAGGGAAGGATGCCAATTTGAATTTGACATCTTTCATAATGCCTATAAGAAGCATTTCCCTAGAGTCCATAGGAAAACATTTCCCATAATATTTTCTTGCTTGTAAACCCAATTGATTTATAACTTGTAATGTCATGACATTTTTTGATGCCCCAAAGTTAATCATATAATTTCTTACTATTTTATCATTCACTAGAAAGATCACATAGAAAGGATCAACCTGAGATGGGTATTTATTCAATGTGGTACCCATGTATACCTCAGATGTTTTAGAACTTAATTCTCTTGCTATATTTGTTAGTATAATTTTCTTTCTTCATTGGTTGAATAACATCATTCAATGAGACATCACTAATAAGAGCCACTTCTCTTTCCTTATGTTCATCTATCCCCATCATTTCTAACAAAGGTACTAAGAAATTTATCTAACTAAGGAATCAAGTCATATATATAATAATACATTTTGGTAATCAATTGGAAAAAGTATCACCTAATATGACATGCATAAACTTGTATTTTTCTTTAGTTTTACCTCCTTTATAGACAAATGATCCTTTATAACTATTTTTCTCATCTCTTGAACCTTACATATTTTCTTTAGGCCTAGGAAAAGAAATATATCTACACGGTATTTTAGCATTTTCTCTTCTTCCTTTTACATCATTCCTTTGGAAAAGTTATAGCCTCATCACTCTTCTTGTTTCTCCTTAATGACGAGACTCCTTACATTTCCTAAAATGCTATTTCCATGTTTACTCCTCAAGTTATAATTAGTCTTGTTAGAATTGTGAAACAAGCACAAAACCACGAGCCACAAGATCAAACACAAACAAAACACCTTCCATGCAAGAGATCTGCAAAACAAATGTGCAATTATCTTCAACAAGAAAAAGTTGCAGAAGAGAGAAAACTTTCAAGAAGATATGAAAGCTACATATATTATCCCATTAATAATTACAATGAGATCAATCCTTATAAAAGGAGATCAAGAAACCCTAAAGAAAATCCTAAAGGGAAATCCTAGTGTGCACACTTAATAATTAATAAATAATTAATTATTAATGTGCCTAAGTTTAGCTTAAGTAAATAAAGTGATAAGTGAATTAATTAATTAACCAATATGATTAAATTAATTAAGCAAAACAACTTATTACTCTAACACCCCCCCTTAAGATGAACTTAGGAAGTAGCTAAAAACACTAAGGAAAAGATGCATGAAAGCAAAGATGGGTCCTAACAAACAAGGCCAAGTAAGGAACCCATGTACAAACAAAAGATCTCTATAAAGCGGAGAAATAGAGAAAACTTCATGGGAAAAAACTCTACTCTAAGAAGAGATCAAAGGCGATTGAAGGACTGAAAAGCCTCCAAATCAAGGAAATTCCCTAAAAAAGAACATGTAGAACATCACAGAAGCATGAAGAAGCTGCAAACTCTGTCAAAAGATGACTACTACGGTGCTGAAGAACCTCCTATGAAGATAGGATGATTAGGATCAAGAAGACAATAATCTGCATGAGTGCCCCCAACGACACTACTCGAATCAGATGGCAAACAAAGGCAAACACCTAGAACTCGAAGATACATATGGCACATGAATTTGTACGAGTGACCCCAACGACACTACTCAACCAATGAAAGTTGAAAATACAGGTGCAAATAGTCTAAATAACACTAATCAACTGAGAATGGAAGATTCCTTCCAAGGCCATACCAAGGAATCATTAACTCGAACAGTATAATACCCCCCATAATGCTGACTGGGAGAGCCTGATAGATCCACTGAAATGATGTGTAACACCCTGTAGTGCATGAAGGAGAAGAAACAACATTTGAAAGTGCACAAGAAAGCACCTGCAACTGAAAAAGTGGTGTGCAAAACAAAGCACACATGCATGAGGCTAGAATCATATGGATCCAAAGTCGTCATGGAGGGACACTCACCGGACAAAGGTGTGATGGCAAAACAAAGGCACTACACAACCCCCCCATGGCACTTTATAATACAGTGTGAGTAAAAAATATGGCACAACCTTATGTGCAAAATCCCAAAAATACATGTACAATAGTGTGACACTTTATCTTAGTGCATTTACATATAAAATATTACTCACAAATGATGCTCAAAATGTCATAAAAAGACACAAGGCTAGAAATACATATAGAACAGCCAACAAGAAAAATGAAGTGATGATACCCACACCACTGGAAAGTTGACGGAAGCAGCTTTCTGATGATATCTTGTTTTCTAAAAAATAATATCGTATGCCCAAGTTATGGCATTTGGAAAAAAACAGCTCCAAAGGGGGAAAAATAACTAGTACAACATTAAATTTGACGGTCATACGACCATCGTAACAAAAATCCGGGCCTAAATTTGACAGCCAAATGGCCATCGATGGATTTGCACAAGTGGACTTAAAAAACAATATTTAAAAAAAAAAAAAACATAAAAAAAATTACAATGAAAAGTTTTGATTTAAAAAATAAATAAAATCATAAACAACTTTGATTTAAAAAAATCATAAAAAGGCCTATGGGAAGGTGCGCTGGTCTATCTTAGTACACGCATTAGTACGCGGTACCTTCTAGGTACTTTTCTTTTTTTTTAAACAAAACTTTTTTTCAAAAACTTTAAAAAAATTAAAAATTTTAAATTTTTTTTTCTTTTTTTACAATTACAAAAAAACTGCAAAATTTTTTATTGTAGAAAAAAAATGATAATTTTTTTTTTGACGATTTTTTTACCTCGGATTGCGTGCACGGATGGTACAAGGGCGGTACAAGTAAAAATTTTTGCCTCAAAAATCAACTTAACCAAATATAGGCGAGTTTATAGTCGATCTTTAAGTTTTTGGCCGCTCTGGACGCAATAGTGAGGTCCATTTGGGCTCAAAATGCTCTAAAAATTTGAACACCCCTAGATCTAGCAAAAAAATTCCTTTCTTCAAACCCTCATAGATCTGATAAACGAAAGCCAAAATTGATGAAACAAAGGCCTATCTTGACTATTCTGGTAGCTTTGGAATCAATGGAGAGGTCTGATTCATGCCAAAAAATGTTTCGAAAGATGCCCACCTCCAAAATTTGCAAAATAAGCAAAGGAGATTCAGATCTAAAGCCTGCAACCCTTGTTGAAGAAGAAAACCTCATAAATCGAGAAGGGGTTTGTTGAATCCACGCTCTGATACCATGTTAGAATTGTGAAACAAGCACAAAACCATGAGCCACAAGATCAAACACAAACAAAACACCTTCCATGCAAGAGATCTGCAAAACAAATGTGCAATTATCTTCAACAAGAAAAAGTTGCAGAAGAGAGAAAACTTTCAAGAAGATATGAAAGCTACAGATATTCTCCTGTTAATAATTACAATGAGATCAATCCTTATAAAAGGAGATCAAGAAATCCTAAAGAAAATCCTAAAGGGAAACCCTAGTGTGCACACTTAATAATTAATAAATAATTAATTATTAATGTGCCTAAGTTTAGCTTAAGTAACTAAAGTGATAAGTGATTTAATTAGTTAACCAATATGATTAAATTAATTAAGAAAAAAAACTTATTACTCTAACAAATCTTAACCTAAAAAATTGTTGTAGCTATCAAAGCTCAGATTTCTTCATCTAAGAGTCTTCTGATATTGAAAATAATGGTAGTGGACTTAAGATTATGAAAGTGATGCGTCTCTTTCTCATCATCAAAAAATCCCTGTTGATGATAACAATTTTCTACATATCTTTTATCATCAACATCTGACTCAAGTCTATATTCATTTGGTGATGAATATTCAATATTGTTAGCACATAACCTTGTTGACACATTATTAATTTTTTGGCTTTCACAGTTACACTTTGAAATATGATCATGATCATCACATTCATCACAAGGATCACTATAAGACTCAAGTGATTGTGCAACCACAAACTGTAGTGGAGAATGGGGAATTTGACATGCTAAACAATAAGGATTTTCTTCAATATTATTCACACTTGATTTATGAGGGGATCTAGAATTTCTCTATTTGGTGTTACCTTGTGGTCATTCTACATAGGATATCCACGATTCCATGTAGTGTTATATGGCTAATATGATAACCTCAACATTATTTCTTGTTTTCCATAGATTTACTTCTCATGTGATAACCTTTTTTTCACTTAAAGCCACTTTATAGCTCTATTCTTTGAATACATTCAATATCTTATACAATTTATGATGCATGTGATTTTTTACTATTTCATTTATCTTGGATTAAAATTTTCACATCGTTCATCTTTTGCGATTTTTTGGAGGCTCATTGATTTCTTTCAATATGGGTAGCTACTCTATAGGAATCCCTTAATTTCTAAGGATCTTCATGTCTCAATAAATAACCAATTTTTCATCATAAGAATTACAATACAATACCAAACACATAGATTCATTCTATCATAAACAAGAAATAATCCTTGTCAAATTATCCTAGAAAATTAGGTGTTGAAATATGAGATGGATTCATTATATCCTTTAAAAATATTTTTGAATTAATTTTTAATGAATCTAGGACTTGTCTTGTCTCCATATTTCTCTTTGAAAATTATTTTAAATTCAACGAAAGAATAGATGTGTGGTGGATTAGGTAAACTCTTGTACCATTCCCTAGCTTCATTGAACAAATATTATACAAATAATTTCTTGAGGACCTCATCCTCAATTTTAAAATCATTGGTCATATTTTAAAAATATCTCAAATTATCTTCACTAAAAATAAAATTACTTCCAAAGAATTTTTCCAATTGATTTCTTATTTTAGCTAGAATAGGGTTCAAATATCTAGGTATCCCAGTGAAATCCAACTATTTATATCTCTCTAAATTCAAAGGTGGTCTAGTTGAACATGACCATTTCCTTTTCCACCTTGATTATTTACTTCTCCTACACCAAGAGTAGTTTCTCTTGCATTATTTCATGCCCCAATGTTTTTGAGAGAATTTATCACATTATTTGTTATTGTGATATTTGGGACAAATCCCTCAAGATTATTTCCCATTCCCAAATTTTGAGTAGAGCCTCTTGCATTTATATAACTACCAGAGGGACCACCATTTATCAAATCATTAATCATTCTTCTCAAATAATCTCTGGCCCTCTTAGCCTCAATTTTGATCATCTCATCCATAAGGTCATCCACTTTTTTAAGATCATGATCTCTCAAAATATTATTTACCGTTGGGGAATCATCATATTTTTCTTCCTCATCTCTCTACTCATGAAGAGAATTAGGGATATGTATATCCTTATACCAATAGTTACATCCTTTATGATTAGAAGGAGATACCACATGCTCATAAAATAATGTATTCCTTTTAATGTTAATATTAGGAGGGGTAACTCTAGATAGGAAAGCTTCATTCATTTTAGCTTCTATTTCATTATTTTCTCTTTCCTTTTCAAGGTTATTTACATGATCTCAAAATAATTTGATCCATACCACATATTATCATTCTTTTCTTTACTATCAGATCTATTATTAATGTGACCAATTGATCCATCCTTAGTAGAAGAATATTAATCATTTCTTACATTGCTAGTATCTAGATGAGATGACTCACTTGTATCTTTTCTTTCCATGTTGATTTCCATTCTTTCCTCATTCCTACCACTAGCTTTATAATTATATAATTTTGGAGTAATGATCATCTTCCATCCATCATAAATTTATTGAAATGAATGTTGGTTCAATTATAACAAAGTCATCTCCTTAGAAGGGAAATAGATAGAAGGCTCTGTATAAATTTTAAGATTTGAAAATAACTAGGATCCCTTATCCTTAACATAATTTGACAAATGCAAATGATGGGAAATATAAAAAGAAATAGGATCAATGATACAAATTATATTCTAAATGAGACGTAAAATTATGACTCTAACCCATTGACACAATTAGGTCCTCAATAGAGTTACCAATATATTAATGCTCCAACCTATATTCAACCATTTTTTTAAGAATCATTTTACGATATTATGTTTAAAACTACCAAAGGATTGGCCAACTAATGAGAGAGATTCTTAATTCTACTTCTCCTACACTTTAGGCTTTGCAAGATTATGTTAAGCACCCGTTTACAACACTAGCTAAAAATGCGAATAATGATTTGATTACAATGTTAAAAGATATAATTTTTCATATATTTTTATCAAGATTTGTAACATCATGAAAATAAGTGAAGTATTCCCTTTGATTCTTGATGATTGTGTATCAAGAAAGAAAATTAAAATTAAGTTACATGCTACTAAGATTTGTCATTTTAAATGTGTTTGGGGTTAGAAGGACACACAAAGATGGACCAATGTCTACTCTAGGGATCACAAATTCATAATGAGATACATCACTTAGTTATAATACCAAATTTTCCTGGTGATTGTGAGTCCTTGATTGAATATTATTTCCTTGTAACAATTTTACATGCTAATGAATCATATAGATATTATCCCACTTAATACTCCATTTGTAAAGTAAACATTCCCATTATTTCCTATGAAAGAGATATATCATTCCTTGAACAAATGCTAACATAGAAAAATAATTCAAAACAATAAATGTGCAATAAGAAAAAAATAATCCTTGATTATTCATTTCAAATAAAGTTTCCATTACATGAATGGATATGATAATACTCTATAGAATGTATTCATATATTCTCAACCAAAATTAACATATTACAATAGAAGAATCTGTATAAATTTTACAATAGTTCTTCCTATTATAAACTCAATACAAATATAATATCCAACATTTTTCCAACCTCATTTATAATTTAGATGCATCCCTTATATAGAATAAATATTTATTGAATCTCATAGATGGGTAACACATGCCACTTTTATAATCAGTTTGATAACTCTTGTGTAATGAAACAAGTGTAACAAATCATGAATTATTTGAGAGTGTTTCACAACCAATCATTGCTAGTGTGTGAATAACTTAGAGCTAGATAACTCTTGGAGCAACCAAGTTGAAGCATTGCTCATTGCTTGTAGTTGTGGTAGTAGAGAGTGAATGCATAGACTCTCTTTCTTGATTGCTTGGTCCATGTTGACAAATGTTAGATACTGGGATCTAGAAGGTGTCTCCATCCCAAGCATCCTATATGTAGAGGTGGGAATGAATGAGGCTAAAATGATTAGACCTAATTATAAGAGTATGATAATCAACCCATACATTGTTATAGATGCCTCTACTATGATTATGTTAAATCAAGTAACTAACACAAGAAGATAAAAATGACATAGAAGAGGTAGTCACCAATAAAGAGTAGTATGACATTAATAAGTTGGGGTGGCTCATCGAGAGTCAACACATCACCTACATCTACCATACTAAATAAGAGAGCAATAAGGGCTCTAGGGGATGGATTAGAATATCGTTTACAGTATGAGGCTTATGGAATTTGAAGGGCCTCATACAAGAAAAGATGGAGGTACAAAACTCCTAATTTCAAGATGAATTTTTTGTGCTCCATGAGAAGCCTATATCTTAGTCTAGACTTGATCTCTAGAGCCAGGTGAGCTAGAACCTCCTCACTCATATTCTACCCATCATTAGAAGAGTTATTGCACTTTTCACTCTAAGTTTGCATAGTTATAAATAGGAGAACATAGAATATCCCTAGTAAAACCAAGTCACCATTGCAATTAACTTCTAAGAATGTTGACAAAAAATTAACCTCCTTGAATAGACGTTTATCTAAGAATGGAACTCACAAGCTCATGGTATCCTTTTGTAGTATCATAAATTGTCACCCTTGACAATTTCACACTATGTTTTGCTCCACTTAATTTATTGGACATGATTAAGCAACTAATTTCCCAAATCATGCATTATGAGGCCTATTTTTATTGTCTTTTGAGAAATTTTAAGCATTGAACAAATACATTTATTTAATGTTTTTCCCTCGATACCTTATTTCCTAAAAAATAGGGCCATGATTGGGACTCCCTTGAGCATCTAAGTCCCCCTTTTTTTTGGGGATCCAAATTTGAATATGTTTGTGTCAACATTTTAACATTTGAAATTCAATTTGAAAATATCGGCTATAGAGATATAATTTGTGGGAAATTGAATGAATGCCTATAAATACCTAGTTATTACATCATTTGAAATCTATCTAGCAACAAGTGAAATGATTGAGAAAATATTATTGTCAAGATCAAGTTAAGAGAAGTCAAGAGAAACATTTCAGTGATTTATTGTAACAATTCAAGATCCTAAAATCATGTCAAATCCTATGTGAGTATATGTATGTTTAAGTTATCATTGCTTGTGAAGGCTAACCCTTGTTGTAGGTCTCCTAGAAATTCAAACATTCAAGCAAGCAAGATCCAAGACCTTGAAGTGATGCACATGACTTTAGTCCTTCAAGGAAGCCATTGAAGGGTGGTGAGTTGCAACACTTTGTTGATTGATCATTCCTTCCTATCATTTATCCATTTATCATTGACATTTCCATTGTGGAAGTGGAAACACTAACATGAGATTTGATTAAGGAAAGCCCATAAATGGTAGAAACTTTCCTCCCTCTTTGAATGTGCAGGTTTCTAGTTTGGAGAGGATTGAATAAAATTTGTAGATAATTTTTCCATTGTTGCATTGAAAACCCTACACCTTGTCAACTCATGAAAACTCACCTACAAAATTATTTGTCAGTGATCCAACGAGTCTACAAGAGAAAATAGAGATCTCAGATTTGACATCAGAGAACTACAAAAATAAAACAAAAAAGGCATACAAGGAGTCATATGCCCTTGGGCGACTCTATCCTCATATTCAGAACAACACCAAACATTTAGGATAGGTACACAATACTTTTCCCTTCCAAGATCTACCTACAAAGCTTTGTTACAATCTATTAGTTGTCAAAGTCTTACAATTTTTTATATTAGGGAACATAGTCTAATTAGGTTAATCAACAAAAATCAATCCCAATCCATTTTCAAGGCTCAAAAAAAGATGCAGATCCAAGTCTAATTGGCTCACCTTCATGGTTGAAAGGAAATCTAATCACCTTGTTGATCTTCATCTTAATGATACACTAGAAGAATCACATCACCCACACAAAATTTGAATCCTAGGTTTTATACATAAGACCTAGGGTTCTATTTTTCTTTGTTTCATTTTGGTGAACCCGACTTGTTAACATTATATACATTCTAAAATTCACCCTAGATCTAAGTTTTGTATTGCAGTGTTTGCATTGTTTATTTAGGGTTTCATTTTTACATCATAAAAGACAAAACAATTCTAAAAATTGCATATCATATTGTATCACATGTTTCAATAGGATTAATTTCAATCATTTAGGTTAGATCTACATTCAAAATTTCATTCACAATTGTCATTTGTTGTTTAAACATTGTTACACATTTGTATTTGAGTTACGTTGTCTTAAATTGAGATTTTTTTGGAAAAACATTCACTGTCAACCCTGTTTGTAGATAAAAGTAAAATCCTTAAAAAACATAAATATTTAATCTTTCAATTTTCAGAAGCCCTATCAAAGAAATAGATGCCCTTGGGTGCCTCTATCCTTCTACTGGTGGCTTGAATTTTTTTTTGCACAGATCTTTGTCTCTGTATTGTCCGTCTGTTTCTACTTGCAAATGTCTGATTTGAAATTCTGAAAATATTTTATTGCATATGCAAGAAAGGTGTCATTTTGCTTATTTTTTACAAATTTGAAAAAAAATTGTCACATTTTAGTGTTGGAGATTATCAGATCTATAGGAAATATTTACATTATGTTCTCATTGCAAAAATTTTGTGTTATCATAATTCATGTTTTATTCTCAGATCTTGTTAAGAATTTCAAAGATTTTTTTTAAAAACATGTTACAATGAGTTTATTTCCCCTCTTTTGTTATTTTTTATTGATCCCTCTCCCACTATCTATCTTATGTGTGAGGTTAGCTTGGTGAAAGAGAATGCAATCTTTGACAATCATGACAATCATTTTTTTTCTTCACGTGATACCTCCACTACTTGGGAAGAAGGTATCATGGTGTTAAAAGATCCAATCATTGAGCATCATGAGAGTCTTGTTTGTTTCTCTCCCCTTACCTCTCCTACTTGGGACAATATAGTTGGACAAAAGGATGAAATCATTGATACATGTTTATGAATTTCATAGATGAATATGCTAAGGTGACATTAGATTCCCCTTGATAGAAGATCATCAACAAGAAGTTAAGTCCATTCAGGTTATGAACACACAATTGGATATTAGATCTCCTCTAATTACTGGACCTCCTAAAACTCCTTTAATTATTGGATATCCTCTAATTATTGGAACTCCTAAATCACCTATCATTATAGGACCTAAATCTCATGGCCATACCTTAAATTTTGCAAAAAAAATGACTAGTAATCATGTGTTGAAGCAACCAAGTTATCATTCTATTTCTCTCACATAACACTAGAAACAATAAGCAAGAAAAATAAACTCCAACATCCATCCCATTACCTCAATCATACCTTCCACCCACACTTAATATTCCTCAGCATAGTGGTAAATAATATGATATTGTTGAGCAACTTCATAATACTCCAACCAAGATTTCCCTTTTGGGATTTGATTCAAACATCACCTACATACCATGAGATGCTCCAAGAGGATTTGTAGAAGATTGATGTCCTAACTTCTATTAAACTTAATGATGTAGCAACCTTGTTTGATTGTATGCAAGTGAAAAAATTTGATATTACATTCCCTCAACATGAATTACCCTCATTTGAGATCCAAAAAAAAAATGAAGCTTTAATGATAGTAGTGGCTACTAATAAAATTTGAAATAGGCGTACCCTCATAGACAATAGATCAGGTCTTAATGTTTGTAGCATTTATCTTCTAGATAATATTGGTGTGGATAAGAATCTTATAGAACCTAATGACCTTTCAATTCTTTGCTTTGATAATGTTAACAAGCAACCATTAGGAGTGATCACAATACCCATCAAGGTAGGACTTGTGACTTTACAAACACCTGTCTATGTTATGCCAAGACCTCTTTCATACATTTTTCTCTCAGGTAGACCATGGATTCATGCCATGAAGGGAGTCCTATCTACTCTTCTCCATGAGATGGAGTATGAATTTTAATAACAAGATATACACAGTTAAAGTAGATGAAGAAATTTATAAGTTACAAGCCAAAGCCAAACATAATACTTCCAACTCTCTTAATAATTTTATTCCAACTTCAAAAGTGGAACCTATGATGAAATCTTTGGATGATGATTGGGGACCATTAGATTTTACACCTTGTTCCAAAGAAGAGTCCAAAATCTCACCATAAAAGTCCAATGAACCTATACAAATTGATGATAATCTTGAATGTATGTCATCTATAAAAAAACTCTTAGATGATGATTGGGGTTCATTAGATTTTACATCCTCCTTTATGGGATAATACAAAATCTCACAATCTAAACCTAAAGAGTCTTATGTTGTATTTAGTTCTACATCAATAAATCCAAAAACATCAACCCATGATGGTGGTGGGGGCACTTTAACTTTTGTCCATAATGAGTGTAAGATGCCTAACTTTAAAAACTTAAAAAAGATTTGCATGCTTGGGAAAAATATAATTCTTCTCAAAAACATGTAGACATGATCTCTTTATTTGAGTTGGAAGAATGTTATGGCCTTGGATACAAAATTATTTCTAAACATGAAACAAAATGATAGGATTCAAGTGAAGTCTATACCGTACTTTTCCAAGTAGGGTGTAGGTTTCCAACCTGCATCCCCATCTTCATATAATGCTTTATCGTCTTTCATATGTGTGAAATCTTGTGGTAATAAAGAAATATTTTCTTCACAAGGGAAAGGGATGTCTCCTACTTCTGATTAAGAACATATTTTGGCAAGGCTTCTCAAATTCCACTTGATATCTCTTTCTCCAAAAAAATGAAAGGAACTTTATAACCAAAACTAATTTTGTGCATATCATTGAGTGCATGATCATTAGACAAATGAATGTCAAGCCTTGAGAAATAAAATTCAACAACTTAAGGATTATGGTGCTTTTTCAAGTGTTGATGTGCCTAATTACTCTAAACAATAATGATCTTCATCCTATGGTGTTGCTCCTCACTGTGTGATATTTGTAGCTTTATGCATTTTCCCATTGCCATTCACGGTGGTACAATCTTAAGTGCAACCATATTTTCCATGGTAGCAACATGATAGTCTCATATGTGGTTGTCTTTGCCTCTATACTTGGGGGGAAAGGATAACTAGTTTTCAAGATGTGCATTCTTTTCTCCTTAAAATACCAACATAGCAAGTACATTTACATTTTAAGGGGAGCATATATTACCCCTATCCATTTCATCTTATGATATTTGACCTATTGACATACCCTCTTTGCATGGTATTGTTTGTAATGCCCCCTAAGGCGTAGTTATCAATTTGTCCCCTTGAATGATTTTTCACCTTCTTAGGTGAGTTTGGCATTTTTGCTTCACTTTGTTGTCGCACATTGAACTTAGTGTGGTATTGGCATAGGATCTTGATCATTTTATGGAACCTTATCAAAGTTATTAGGGAGTATAACTCTTGGTATGGTTGTCAATGGGTTCACACCTAGTAAATATCAGACTTCACTAGACCATGTGTGTTTCTCATTTGCTACTTTGTCTTGCGGGCTCACCTAGTGAATATTAGACTTCACTAGCTCATGGTGCCTTCTATTTGTGATTTGCCTAGAAAATATGAAAATTTACTATGGTGTGAGTCATGAATGCCTTTGGTTCATGGATTCATCATAACACAACTTGTTGATTCATGTACACCCTTTTTAACATGGGCACCTAGCATAACACACCTTGCTTGCCAGTGGAGCCATGTATTTCATGAGTGTTTAGCATAACACAACTTGATAGCCTTGTGGAACCCATCATATTGCATGGACACCTAACATAACACAACTTGCTAGCTAGTAGATCCATGTAGCTCATGAGTTATGTGAGATAACACAACTTGCTAGTCCTCATGGGAGAATTCCTTTATTCGATGAATGATATTTTGTATTTGAGAAAATTTAAGATTGAGGTCTCTTTGCCTTACTGACTTGAATCCTTTTAGTACTAACCTTGTGTTTTATTATGTGTCTTTTGTGTCTTCTTCATGTTTTCATCACATTTTTTATTTGATCACCATCTTTATGTTATGTTATTGGCATGTATTTTCATTATGTATGCTTAGTGTTTTCATCATGTATGTTGTCTTGTTGCATTGCATACATTTGTGTTCCTTTGTGCTTATGTTAGTTTGCTATGGGATCTTGAATCCCGGGGGCTTGCATGCTTCCACCTAGATTCATTGTCATCCTATAGATCTCTTTAATATTTGGAAAATAAAACCCCTCTTGACATTGTTGGCATATGGCTTCTAGTGTTGTCATTGATGGAAACCTAAGTCATTGATCTAGTCCGCACTTCAATATCTGACCATACCGGAAGACAGAGTAAAGAACAAGGTATCCGGTTGAAGTTAAATCTGTCAAGTGGTTTGCATTACTAGTTTATCAGTTTTGGTTGTGGATCTCAGGGAAGGTCTTTGGGTATATGAAATGTCTTACTCTTGAGTCTTGTGCTATCACATCAATCAATGTACGAGTTAGGAGATCTGGTTGTTTTATTTTCTGTTCATCAGTGCTTGAAGACCGACTAAGTGAATGTGGGGTGTTGCAGATGTTTAAGGAAAAATTGTTTAAGGTATTTTTGTGTTGGAGATTTTGTTTTGGGTCCTCACTATGTTGTGGTTGACTTTGATAGATACACATTAAATGTTATTAATGATTTGAGCCAATAGTTGGAAAATATTTTCTATTCTATTGAAGCCAACATATAGCGATTGAATCCTTGGTGGCAAATATATATATGAGATCGGTTAATTCATTTTGATATATATGTGAGATCTCGATATTTGTTGGTGTGTATGTGAATATCATAAGAATGGTTGAGCAATTTTCACTTGTGCAGAAGAGGATTTTGTGAAGCGAATTAAGGTATAGTAGAGTGAAGTGCATAATCAGATAGAAGGTCCAGAATCTGATCTATGAGCCTAACCGAAACTGTAATCAAGCATTTGTAGATGCTATTTTCTCAGTTCAACCTTTTGATGTAATCCAAATCATTTTTAAGGAAATGAGCCTTCTTGATTTTGAGTAGTGAGCTCTAGGCAGTGTGCCTGAATGCAAGTGCATTCCCATTTTGTAAAACACTTATATTTTGAGTACTCAAATTGTGGATTGACCTCCACCGTAGTTTTTCCCCTAATAGGGTTTCCAAGTAAAAATGCTTGTGTTATGGTGTTGAGGCTTATTGTTTTATGTTCATGCATCTTTCCTTTGATTGAATGTTTTAGGCACTTGAGATAATAGATTAATAAAGTTAAAAATTGCACAACACTGATTCACCCCCCCTCTTAGTGTTGCTTGAGTCCAAAATTTGGTATTAGAGCTAAGTTCCTTGAAAGAATTTTAACAACTTGAGGTGGATCTTGGAATGTAATGGACTCTGGTAGTCTTCAACAACTTTTGGTGGCACTTGATGACCTTGATCACTCTAAAGCAGAAGTCCAGGAATTGAAAGCAAATCTTAAGGATGCTAAGAAATTCATTCAAAAGTTGAAGGATCAGATTATTAAGTCTAGGGAGAAGAGAAAGGATCTCTGTGATGAGATTAAGCAAAAAGAGAACAAAAGCATGGATGATGTTCACCTAAATCAAACCTTGAAGAAAATAACTAAAGAATGTGAAAAGTTTTCCAGAGACAATACTACCCTAAAGCATGAGATGGAATCTATGGCGATGAAGCTGACTAAGAAGATTGAAGAAAGAAAGAAGAATGAGGAAAAACTTGCCCAGTCCCTAAAGGAGAGATTTAATGAATGCATCAAAATTAATTCAGAATTCATTCAGTTGGAGATGGAATTACAACAATCCAGAGACAATGAAGAAGAGCTTGAAAAAAAGATTGTTATTCTCAGAGATGAACTTACTACTGCAAATGAATACAAGGAGAATTTCAAGATTAACTTTTTTAAGCTTGATGAGATGACTCAAGGAAAAAATAATGGAAATGACAAGTGAGGTCTTGGATATGAAAAAGGAGAAAGCTCCGGATCTAGACAAAGGAATTTCAGGCAAGGAAATCAAATGAACAAAGCAAAAAGGTATCCGGTAAGACAACCTAATGCTCTCAATGTAGAAGTAAAATGAAATCAAGTGGTCCATCATTCTCCGGTCAGTGTTTCAATTGCACTAAGTTTGGTCATAAGTCAATTGAATGTAGAAATGTGTCAAACAACTTTGTGAATAGAAGGAATGTAAAATTTTATACCTGTGGAAGATTTGAACATATTGCTAATCAATGGAAATTGAGAAGAAATCAATGGAAGGACTGGTCTGGACAAGGAGATGTTGTGTGTTTCAATTGCAACAAATATGGTCACATTGCAAGATTTTGTAGAAACAAGAATATGGAAAGAAGAGGTCCAACATACAAAGGGAGAAATATGTAGAAAGATGATAAAGGAAAAGGTAAATTGACTATGGATGAAATAAGAGATCAAATGAAGAAGACATGGGTGAAGAAGAGTTCCTTTGTTGCAAGAAATGAGCCAGCACCAAAACCTACTTTTGGTAATTCCTCCGGGAATTAGTTTTAGGCCTTTGGCCTAGGGGGAGCTATCAAGAAAATCTTTCAAACCCCCTACTAGTAATTGACACTGAGATGTAGATGAGTGCAGTACAAATGTTGTTTGAATAGTTGGAAAGGATATTATGCTGAGTTGAAGCTCTGAAAAAGTTTTTGTTTGATGACTGAGAAAATAGGGTATCCAGATAATTTAGGGAAAAATCATTTATTACAGCAAAAGTTAGGTACATGAGTTATAAAAAGCAAGTTGAAACCCTCATTTGCCACTTTGTATTGAAGAGAAGAAGAAGGAGAGCACTCTGCACCAAAATTTTGAAAGCGTGAAGAGAATTCAACGACAAAACCCTAATCCATCAGGAAAATGGAACAAATCAAAGGAATGGTAATCCATTAGGGAGAATGTGCAATTGAAAAAGAAGAAAAATTATCCTTTCAGGTTTGGTACTCTTGTTAAATGCCTTGTGATGTATTTTCTGAATTTTTTAGCCCTAAACAATAATGTAATATGGGAAGAGAGTGAACTAGTTTGCAAGCAAATTTACATATACCCTAACAATTTGGCAAACTATGATTAATTATATGAAAGTTTCTTTAAGGGTTTGCTAAGGAAGTTTGGGTCAATTAGTGTTCCCATTCCGGTAAGAGCACTTGAAGTTGGTTCCTCCTCTTGTGAGATGGAAAGAAAGAAGAAGAGAGAAAAATAAATTGCTATCTGTACTCCACCAACATGCAAGACTCCAAAAGTTGAAGGGAAAGGAAAAGAACAGGTGATTGTGGACATACCAGATGAGGATTCTGATAAGGAAAATGAGGACACCCTAGGAAAAGAACTGCAAACAGCTGAACCAAAACAAGAAAAGGAAATGACAGAAGGAAGTGAAGGAGAAGGTGATTTAACCAAAGAAGAGCTAATGCAACTTATTCATGAGGAAGATGGAATGCAAAAAATTGGGAACATATGGTCTATTAGACCTTCATATGAGTAGGACATGATTTTAAGCATACTAAGTGCTCATCTTGTACACAATCATATCAAATTGGAGAGTTTGCAGAATAAGTTGCCATAAGAGATGATTGAATGTATCAAGGAAATCATGGACTCTGAGTCTCAGAACAAGGAAGAAGAAGAAGTCATCCTACACCTGAAGAAGCAACACAGATTGTCACTTACCAATCTAAAAAAGCACATGGATCAACTAAGGCAATTCATAATCACAACAAACAACATTTATAACTATTGTCTTCGATGGCCTCATGCAATCAACAAGTACAAAGAGAAGCTGGAACAAATTGAAACAAAACTGAAAAATATTGGAATTTTTTTTAACATGTCTCAGGATCAAGATGGTGCAATCAGGAAAAGGATCCAGGAATTACAGTTAGAGCATACAAGTGTTCAAAACACTAGGAACAAGATTGTTGACACCTTTTGGAATGTGAAGGACATAACCGAATGCAGGTTGAAACAATTAATTGATATACTAAGGAAAGGAGAAGTATTGGAAGAAGCTTTCACCGTTCCAAAATACCTCATCAAGATTATCAACCGGACATCTGAGAACAACAACATGATCATAATCATCAGGATTGCAGTAGAAGCATGGAAGAAGTTTCTTCCGGAGATGAAGGGAAAGTATAAAATAATTTTCTAACACAAGCAGTGGCTGTATTTCTTCAAATTTTTTGAATCAGTTTTTGCATAAGTTTTTGGTTACACTTCATAGGGGGAGAAAGAAAATAATTTTTTTGTCATTGATGTCAAAGGGGGAGAGACAACAGTGAAAATTCCTTATCAAATTGAGGGGGAGTTTTTTCAAGTTTTGTCAGCTATGGTGTTTTGAATTTTTGAAGGTCTCGACACTTAGTCATTTTTCACTAAGTGTTGCCATCAATGCCAAAGGGGCAGATTGTTGGCATATGGATTCTAGTGTTGTCATTGATGGAAACCTAAGTCATTGATCTGGTCTGCACTTCAGTATCTAACCATACTGAAAGATAGAGTAAAGAATAGGGTATTCGACTGAAGTTGAATCTGTCAAGTGGTTTGCATTACCAATTTATCAGTTTTGGTTGTGGATCTCAAGGAAGGTCTTTGGGTATATGAAATGTCTTACTCTTGAGTCTTTTGCTGTCACATCAATCAATGTACAAGTTAGGAGATCTGGTTGTTTGACTTTCTGTTCATCAGTGCTTGAAGTCCGACTAAGTGAATGTGGGGTGTTGCAGATGTTTAAGGCAAAATTGTTTAAGGTATTTTTGTGTTGGAGATTTTGTTTTGGGTCCTCACTATGTTGTGGCCAACTTTGATAGATGCACATTAAATGTTATTCATGATTTGAGCTGATAGTTGGAAAATATTTTCTATTCTATTGAAGCTGACATATAGCGATTGAATCCTTGGTGGCAAATATATATATGAGATTGATTAATTCATTTTGATATATATATGAGAGCTAGATATGTGTTAGTGTGTATGTGAATATAAAAAGAATGGTTGAGTGATTTTCACTTTTGTAGAAGATGATTTTGTGAAGCGAATTAAGGTAGAGCAGAGCGAAGTGCAGAATCAGACAAAAGGTCTAGAATCTGATCTATGAGCCTAACTGGAACTGTAATCAAGCATTTGTAGATGCTATTTTCTTAGTTCAACCTTTTGATGTAATCTAAATTTTTTGTAAGGTAGTGAGCCTACCTGATTTTGAGCAGTGAGCTCTAGGAAGTGTGCCTGAATGCAAGTGCATCCCATTTTGTAAAACACTTATATTTTGAGTACTCAAATTGTGGATTGACCTCCAATAGGGGTTCCAAGTAAAAATCCTTGTGTTATGGTGTTGAGGCTTATTGTTTTATGTTCATGCATCTTTCATTTGATTGAATGTTTTAGGAACTTGAGAGTGTTGATGGGTGTTTGAGCTATTTCGCAACATAGATAGTGCGTAGGTGCACTACCTCTCTTGAAAGACAATCTCCAACAACAAGTTGCTAAAAATCACCCCAAGGTCTCTCGGGTGTCAGGTCATGATGTACTTGAAATTTCTTAGTTGTTTCAATGTGATTTTACTGGTAATTACAAGGAAGACTTATGGAGTTAATTTGGAGGGAAGTTGGATCTTAAAATGGAGTCCTTGAGATGGGGAAGTTAGTGTGCAATTGCTGTAGGTTTGAACAACAATCTTAAATTCCTATTTCAGCTTGAGATTTGGATTTACAATGTGCAATGAACATTAACATAGGTTACTTATTAAAAAAATAAAAAAAAGGGTGGGGAGGAGAAGAAGTTCCTGGATTTGAAACTAGCAGTGAACAATGATCATGGAGGACCCTGCTGTGGACAACCTTCCTAAAACATAATTCCACTTAACCAGATTAGCTCCAAGTCTCATGAAATTTAAGCAAGCTTCTAAGGACTACAAATATTCAACCATTCATTCACCATAAGTATGAATAAAAGATAGAAGTTTAGAGAAACTTTTAGTTTATGCCCATACTAACTTTACACAACTATTTATCATCAATAAACAACAAAAAGTATGGACAAGGAAGGTTGCCAACACACAATAGAATTCTTCAAAACTAGTGAAAAACATTAACTAATCTACTAAAGGAAGATAAAACATGCAAAACAATAAAGTAAATCTAATCAAATTAACTATGGGAGAAGAACCATGTAACATGCAACTAAAAGTCAAGAATTCACCAAAAGCCAATGAACTTCTATTAAAATTTCAGCAACATGCCTTTACAACAATTCAACTCTCTCTTGAAGATGAGAGGAGAACCCCTTTTTATAGTGTCCAAAAATTAGAATGAATGGCCAAGATTGATTTGCATTGTGTGGCCAAGATTCACTAAAAATTAAGGTTTCACCTACCCCCAAATATATTACAATTTAAAATTACATCCTTGTCATTTTCCCTATTTTGTCTTCTTATGGTAGCACTGTAGCTCTTTTGTATTTTTCTAATTTCCTTTTCCTATAGCTACACTATAAAGAATTCATCATCAATCACAAGAATTCTTTCATTTCTCTTCAAGGTGGCATACTCCACAAACTTTCCGATGAATCCCTAGAGCTTATCCCACTCCAATATATCTGATTGGATCACCTGAAAGTTAAATTTTCTAGATTTATTTGTGAGGTCATCCCAGTCCCTATCATATTTTTGCGCATTCTTAATTACCTGCTCGGATTGAGCGAAGGCTCGAGAAAAAAAACCCATGAAATTTGACGTTAGTGCATCTGCGGTCCCTTTCTCCATTTTCTTGAAAGTAGGGTTTTATCTTTTCAAGATCTAGCTCGATGGCGGGAACATCGAAGTCTTTCATCAACCTTCTGTATTCCTCACAAGCAACTCAAACTTCCTTGATCCAATCAATTTCTAGCTCCACCTCATGGAGCACTTGTTCTAATACTTCTTTTCTATGGTCTAGGCTCAGTTTCCATGTCTCCACGAGGAAATGATCACCTTTTTCCAGAGTAAACTCTTTCTCCCAGGAACCATTAGGTACCTTGAGGATAGCCTCAAGTTTGGGGTACGCGATTTTGTATAACTCAAGGAATTCAGTACAAAATTTCCTTATTCCCTCGAGCACTCTCTGCAACTCCAGGAATTTGATGGTTGTCCTGATTGTATGACTTATGCCCATGTTTCCGTTGTATAGGACTTTCCGGAACCAATCCTATGTGGCCTTTTTTCAATTCTTTCTTTTATCTAGCTGATCAATGTGGTCCTTGGACATCAATTTTGGTGGTGCCGAGGATGTAGTGGGGAGTTCTTCTACTAATGACCACTGCTAAATATATGCTGTCAAATCAGCCACCTATTGCTTCAACTCCTCCTTAACGGTCTTATCTTTATTCATTTGATGCATGATAGTGGCAATAGACCCTTGGAGATGGTCAATCTTTTGCTCCCTTGTTGCGGTTCCTAGATCAAGGGTGGAGACGTTGTGGCTTAATCCTTCTTCTCTGAGAACTAGAGTGGCTATTTGCACGATCCTAGATCTAGATGCTTCCATGGTCAGTTGAGATTTGACCTTCAACTTCTTCTCTTTCTTTGTGCTTATTTGGGCTTGAGCAAAGATTGCCTCCAACCTTGCCCTTGGATCATTTAAGGTTGGGGTTTTCTTTTCTAGTTGTTTCTCAAGCCACTCAGGCATCTAAGATTCTCCTTTTGGTGATTCATGACCACCTTCTTCCTGATGGGTGTGTTGGATCTCCATTACCTTATCACCCAAAGCTTCTTGTTCCATCTTTTCCCATTCTTCATTTGAATCCTAAATGAATACGGTCTCCTTTTGTGGGGATTCAGAGGTTGTGTGCTCTTTGGGGCTATCTCCCCTTTAGTGGTCTTCTTTTCTTCTTCTTCACCATGCCCATGCCTGTGTTCTTCATGATGTTCTATTCTCGGGCTCTTATGGGCTTCAAATTCATCTTGAGGTTTATCTTCTTCTTTCTTTTCTTCTTCTTTATGTCGAGGCGACACTTCTTCATCGTGCTTGAGGCTCTCTTCTCGCTCCTCAAAGGGCTGCCTATCTACTTCCTCCCCAACATCTTTGACTTGTTGAGCCAACTCCTTTTCTAACTTCATGTCAAAGGCTTCTATGATATATTTGGAACTAGGCTCCTCAGTGTCTTCCTCTAATGACCATGTTTCTTCCTCCTCTCTGTCATGCACCACTTTATCAATTGTCAGATGCTAGTACTCAGGGTGCTCATGGTAATCATCTGCTTCCTCTTCAATCTCTTTTGTAGCTTACCTTTCTTTCCACTCCAATTCTTTTGATATTTCCATTGTGGCCTTCATTTCTGGTGGTTTAGTTGGAGGATTATGGACAAGAAGACTGGTGGCAATTTGCGCTAATGTAGCTTGTATGGCTAGGTTCATTAGCACCCCAGATAGCTCCGTAGGAATGTTTTGCATGTGGTGGGAGAAGGTCTCCAGGAGTGAGAGAGTAGGCATCGGCATTGTTACTATAGCTAGTGTAAGAGATGTTGTTGGAGACATGGAGGAAGAGGAGAGTGGAGAGGTGGTGGCAGAAGAAGAGTTTATTACCATCACCTATGCAGTGGACAAGGTGGAAGCAAGGTGGACAGAGATATCCATCGATTGAGAGGTAGATAGAGAGGCAAAAATAATAGCAATATCAGTAGCAATAGTGGCTGCAAGAGTGGAGGGAGCATGTGGAGAATTTGGCTACTCAGCCTCTACTTCTCCTTCATGGAGAGGGTCCTCTTGGATGGTGGGCATGCCTGATGTCTTTGGTCTCTTGGAGCATTCATCCTCCTCTTCTTTTCTAGCATACACCCTAGGCTTGGGCTGATTTGCAGCCGTTTCTTTGCTCTTCCTTGACCTGGTGGCCGAAGGAGATTTCAAAGTTTCTCCATTTGAGGTAGCAACTATCCCATTGTCAGTTTCACTTGCTAGTTCGTATTCAAGCTCTCCATAGGTTAAGGTTATTCCTTGTTGCTTCAATTGGGAAATCTACCCGTCAATCCATTCCTTGGTCCTAGCCTCAATGAGCTTTGTTAGAATATTGAGGTCATCGACCTCTTGCTCATCCCAATTCAATCAACGACAATGGTAGATTGGGAACTGCATTGTACCAAGGATCAATTACTATATTCTAATCTTCTACTACTTGGTCTGGCACAGGGAACAAGTTGACCTACTTGATGAAGTACGCCATCATGTGCATGTAGTGCCTCATTCACACTTCTTTATCATCCTTTTAGTTAGCAAAAATTCCTCAACATTATGCAAATGGGTGTATTCATCCACAACCATCTTCTTAAGTTTTCTATAAGGGTCCATTCGCGGCTAGGTAGTGTTGAACGTCAAGTGATACTCCACAAGTTCTTTATCTAAATTGTCTACACATTGAGATATGTGGAGTTCATACATCCCTTGGATGAAGTAGAGGGGATAGGGAATCCCCACCTTATGTTTGCTAGATAGGAGGGTGTGTGCATGCTGCAGCTACTGAGAGAGTTCCAACAATATTATCTGGTCATTTGGGTACCGAGGCAGCTTGTATGGTTTCTTCGAGAAACCTTTAGCACGAATATAGGTAAACTTTGGAAATTATATGAACAAGAAGGAAAATTTTTAAAGGAAGGCATTAGCACTATAGGAGACTCTTCTTTTGAAGTCACCCCTGAGCAATCTGATAATATGACCTATGAAAGTGTCATTGACTTTGCAATAATCCCTCTTGAAGTTCCTGAATTGGAGCTAGGGGTACCTGTCATAGAATTTTAATTCCCTGCCTAGTTCTATATCTGGAGCCCTAAATAATGCCTTGTACTATGTCTTGTTAGCCAACAAATAGACAAGGTATGAAGTCATGTAGAAGCATGAGGTCTTCTTTACAACTACAAATTGCTCGTGCAGAAAATTGCTGATTATTCCTGCCTAAGAAAACTTGGTTTTGCCTTGGAGAATCTCTTCCACAAAGTATAAAATCCACTCCTAGAAGTAGGCTACATTTGGAAGGCCCATGGATCTTCTTAATAAGGTTACCAAGTCATGGTAATCCTCGTAGAAGTCATTGTGGAAGAGCTCCTGGGGCACCTTAATTGCACTACCTCTCTTCTCTTTTAACCAATATTGAATGATAAGTCTTTTGCAGTTGAGGGGGTCTTCATCCCACATCTCCTTGCCATATTCTTTGGTTTCCTCATCCATCTCCCCAAAGGTAGGGATATGGAAGGTATTTCCTATTGACTTGGTGGAGAAGTCAACAAAAACATTCCCATCTCTGCATACTATTGTTCTAGACTCTGGCTGATATGCCTCCCTATAGGCCATTACAAGCTTAGGAGTGATGAGGGCTGGTGGGAATCTGACAACTTTAGCCAATCCACTGCTTCTAATATTTCTCACACTTTCTGTTGTGGGGTTGATCCAGACCCTTTGTTTGAATTCATCGATATCTACGTGTCTGATGTTTATATCTGATATTTCCTTCTAGGTTGAGGTGACCTTGGAGTTGAGAGGCTCGGCTTGAAACTTGTATTTCATCTGGTCTTTGTGCTCTTTGCCTCTTTGTGCTTTGACTGGCTTCTTTCCCTTGTCTTTCTCCATGGCCACCTTTGAAGGTCCTGTACTTGGTTCCATATATCCTATGAGCAAGATAGAGGTAAGCACATTCAAGCATAAGAACATGGGAAAGCTAGCCAAAAATCCTGCAAAATGATGTCAGATTAGGTAATCCATCATTTAAGTATCCTAACATCTCTTTCAGATTGACATTAACCTTTTGTAGGAGGGAGTTTCAACAATATGGGCCCAGGGGCATGGAATTCCTTGGTCTGGTGGTTATTTTGAGGTAACTACAGAAGGGACGACAATCAGGGCACGATGGCCCACTTATCCCGACCCGCCCTAAGGTTTGACCAATGTGTGGGGTCCATCAAGGATGTTGCTCTATTTTTCCACGTGGGTCGAGGTCATTTTTGAGATTTGGAGGCATTAAGATAATCTTTTAGGTGCACGGGTGCAATAGGAAACTTGGCTGTTTGGGGTCTACTATTGAACCGACACTGGGAAGATAGTGGCCTGCGGGAGTAGTTTCGCTAGGTGAGACCCACGACTTGAAAAGACAGTTAGTGTGGTGCATTTGGAGTTTAGGTTTTCGGGTTGGTTGAGGCGGGAAGACATTAGGGTGCAACCATGTAGAATGACGAAGGTCAAACAACAGCTCAGTGGAGAAACCTATGACATCAGGTTTGCACAAGGCTTTGATTTCATTCATTTATCATTGGAAAGTCCAAAGGCGATTGGGAGGTTAGGTCTCAAGTAGCGGGTGGACATGGAACATTTTTTGTTTAGGAATGGCAGGGCAAGGATGAAGTTCTGGCGATAGAAGCCTGTGGGAGATGACCTGTATAAAGTTCATCACTTAATGATTTTCATTTTGGCATACAAGCAGACATTGAGGGCTTGGGACCTAAAGGGCAGAAAGTCAGTCACTAAGAGCCGTTCATAATGGTGGATTCACCATGGTGGTCCGCAGATGGAAGTCTGCTAGGAGGGTCCCGTGATGAAGCTCGTACTTGGTCATTTTGGAGCTGGTGAAATTGATCAACAGAGACAGGCTTGGGACTCGACATTCGAGAAAATGCAGAGGTTTCATTGTTTAGGATAGCCATTCGTGCATTGGTGAAAGGGGAGCAGAAGTCCGTGACATAGTGAACCAAGACTGAAGGTTCAGCAAAGTTTAAGCTTATGGGCGATCGATAGAGCAGGGTCCGTGCACCGGAAAGTTGTGATTGGAAAGGCCGTTCAAAATGGCCGTTGTCAAGTTTGAGTTCATTTTCAAAGCATGATGATGGATGATGGTGAGGGGGCGAGCCACAAGAGGAAAAAACCCTGGTTGAAGAACAATGACGGAGAGCTTAAGTTCTGCACAAGGCTATCGAGGCAATTTTTGAAGTTGGTTAAAATTCTACTACATGGGTTATGTGCTCCTTGGTTTAATTTTTTTAATCCATAAGTTTTCCTCCTTTGAATTCATTAGTTTTTCATAGAAATAAAAGAAAACTTGAAGTAGGGAGCACAGTGGAAAAGATACCTCCAAAACCTTATGAATGTAGATGACCAAGCTTGTAGTGAAGGCCTTGAGATGGTGAATGAAGGTTGCGGGAGTGACGACGACGTTTGCAGAGCTCTAACTCACTTCTGAATAAATGACAGGATGAAAATCATAGCACATGAAGGGGTATTTATAGAAAATGATGCATTTAATACACCCCATTAATGATCATATGGAGGCCTCGGCTATTGGTAAATGGTCATTTGAAAACGGTGGTGAGAGCAGTGGAACCCTCCAGGTGGAAGGTAGTGAGCAATCGGCCATTTGAGTGTTCAACAATGGGAAACACCACTAGAGGTTTTGGGTTCTATGGGGTAGAAGGATTCCAGATGGTGGCCATTCAGAATGGCGAGGGGGTGAGGGAAACCCACATGGGGCAGCCCAAAAAGGTAGACCCGCTGGCTCCAAGGACTTTAGTTCTAAAGGGCAAAGGAAAACAACTAATGGGATCCCACAAAAGCCTAGAAATTTGAAAATTTGAAGGGGGGAAAAACATGGTCAGTTCAAGATGAACTCTTTGGGACTCATAGACCCCTTAGAGCACAAAACATGGGGCATAGAAAATGAGGCGGAAAAAAAAGAGACCCAATGAGGCAAAAGGAAAGAGAGGGTCCCCGTTTCGAACGAGGCATGTGTGCTGAGGGCACAACAAATGGTGACTCTGCTAGAGAACGCTCCCGAGCGTTCTAGGGATAAGTACTCATTCAAAACTCAAAATATCTGGTTTCGCAGACCAGAAGCCTATTTCGAGAAGTGAACTAGGAGAACTGGATCCTTAGCTAAATCAACCCATGAAACATCCTAGAAGTGTGTGCGTTTAGTGAATTCATTCACTTTCCTTAGAAACTGTGATGAGTGGTGGCTAATCAAACCAAGAAAGCTACATGAATCATTGAACCCAAAAAATAACCCAGATATTGCCCTGCTTCTAGTCAGGTGTCCATAGGCCCAACGGAGTTGTCACTGTGACCCCACGAACATTTCTCTACTACCAACCGAGCACCCATAGCCTCGGTAGAGTTATCCGCACACCCATACAGTTGTTTGACTTCATCATTTTTCTTTTTCTTTTCTTTCTTTCAATACTTCTTTTAATATTTCCTTCCTTTGCTCAACCGTGTAAGCATCGAAGCCTATTATGGGTTTGGGAACCACAGTGGTCACTAGAGAAAACTTAAGATTTTTCTCTTGCTAAGTCATCATAAACAACCACTGTGTAGCTCTTTAGAAAAAATTAATATGCATTTTGTGTAATATCTGAGATGAACGTAAAAATAAGATTCAACCAAGGGATGGGTTCTAAGTCAAAGTTCAAGCGAGGAAACCACTTCATGGCAGCCATTAGAGACCAATAGTTGAGACTGAATATTTAGCCAAAAAACACCAAGAGCGGGCAGGAAAGTGAACCATTCGTTGAATGAGCACGACCACTGCAACAAAAATGAAGAACATCCTCATCAAAGCAAAATGGATAGGAAACAAAAAACAAAAGCGACACGACACGATAGAACAAAACAAACCAAAAGTAGCCTAAACTAACCTATATACAAGTATTTACAGGAACAACTACAAAGAGCTCAAGCTTGGAAATAATGCTTCAGGTGTTGCCCATTGACAGGAAATGGGACATCTTCACTGGTTAAGGTCCTTAGGCAATAAGCACTATCTCTGAGGATTTCAATAATTGAAAAGGGGCCAAGCTAGAGCTTGTCGAATTTTTCATGTCCCCCTTTCTTCTCATGGGCCTTGTTCCAACATAGGACTAGATCAACAATTCTAAAGGCCTTGCTTTTGGCTCATCGATCGAACCATCTTTTGACCACACCCTAATGTATAGTGAAATTCTGAATGACACAGTCACACACTTCTTCTAGGTGTAGTAACTTAGCGAAGCGAGCTTCTCTTCGATCCCCTTCTTCGTAAAAGTCATTGATGAATTGGAGGGTGGTGATTTTTTGGTGAATTGGGAACACAAGCTCTAGGCCATAAACAAGATGAAACGAGGAATGACGAAGGGTAGCCTTGTGGCGTGCGCAGTCTGCCAAAAGGGAAAAGTGGAGCTAGGTATGCCAGTCCTTGAGATTCCTGTCAAGCAATTTTTTGATCACTGTAATGAGATTCTTGTTAATTGATTCAGCCAGACCATTGCCTTGAGGATAGTAGTTGGATGAAAACTTAAGGGAAATTCCATATTCGAAGGACCAACTAAGAAATTTAAGTGAGGGAAAGGTAGGGCCATTATCACACACTAAGGCATATGGGCAACCAAAACAATGTAATATAAAGCTTTCAAGAAAATTCATAACTACCTTTGTCATGCATTTCCTACAAGTAATAGCTTCTATCCACCTAGTACAATAATCCGAGGTGGTTAGGATGTACCTGTGACCCGTAGATGATGGTGGGCTTATCAGACCAATGAAGTCAAGACCCCATTGAGCGAACGACCTCACCTCCAAAACTGGTTGCAATGGGACAACAATGTTCCTTTCTTTGGTTGTGGCGGTCTAGAATATATGACATGTGTGGACATGGTTATGAGCATCCTTGAAGACTGTCAGCCAATAGTATCCTATTCCTAGGATTTGATGCATGGTCGAGGGGCCAGATCCATGACCGATACCAAATTTTTTATGAAATTCTTTCAAGACCCGGTTTGCTTCTTTTCCAAGGCATCTCAGATAGACACCTTCATGGTTCTTCTTGTAGAGTATTGATCCTTGCAGCATATAGCTACTGATTTTCAGTCCGAGGGCATGCTTTTGAACTCCTTGTAAGCGAGGCAAACACTTTTTGTTCAAAAAGTAGAAAATAATGTCATCGTACCATTGCCCTGGGGAGACATCTTCGAGCTGATATTGTTGTACTGTGAGTTTGAGTCCTACTTCCTCTACTATTTTAGCTATCATCCAGGTGAGGGATTGTCCTCTCACTAATTTCATCAGCTGAATTTCCATTTCATATTCCTGCAGTAGGGTAATCCACTTGGCTCTTCGTTCTCCCAACTCATTTTGCATGAGCAACATCTTCATTGCTGGGTTAGGGACAATGGCAAACACCTTATTGCGCAAGATGTAATGCCTGGACTTCTTAACTCCTCTAAAAAGAGCGTATGCTTGCTTTTCCATATTTTTATATCTTAGTTCAACATATTTCAAGGGAGCACTCATAAAGGCGATCGGGTGCTCATTTCCTTCGTCACCCTTTTGAGTCAAAATGCTGGCACACGAGTGATTTGAAGCAAATGAGTACATGTAGAATGACTTGAGATAATCTGGGCTGACTAACACTGGTGCTTCAACAATGGATTTCTTGATTTCTTCAAAGCCTTGCTTTGCTTATGGAGTCCACTCAATTTTGGCATCTTGCTTTAACATGGCATTAAGTGGCTTGACAATTTCAACAAAGCTTGTGATGAACTTCCTGACAAAAATTATCTTTCCAAAGAAAGACTTCAATTCTTTCTTAAGTAGCATCTTTAGCAAGGATAGGATGTGCTCAAGATCTATGGAGATTCATCATTCTGAAATAACATGTCCAAGGAGCTTACCTTCAGTGACTTTGAAGATGCACTTATTTGGATTAAGGGAAACTCCAAATTCTCTACACCTTTGAAAAACCTTGCATAGATTGGAGACATGATCACTCTAATTTTTTGAAAACACAGTCAAATCATCCATGTAGATGATTATGCACTTTCCAATTTTATCCTTGAAATCTATGTCCATCACACGTTGGAAGGTGGTGCCGGTGTTGATGAGTCCAAATGAAATTCTCCTATATGCGAAGGTTCCCTACTTAGTGGTGAACGCGGTCTTATGCCAATCTTCATACTATACCATTACTTGATTGTATTCAGAGTATCCATTGAGGAAGGAAATCATTTATGATCCATTAACTATCTACAATACTTCATCAAATGAAGGCCCTAGATAATTATCCTTCTCCGCAGCTTTGTTCAGATTGCGGAAGTCTAGGCACAATCTGATTTCTCTATTTTTTTTCCTAACCGGGACCAAATTGGCTACCCATGTGGAGTGCCTAATTGGAAAGATGATTCTAGTTGAAAGTAGTTTTTGCACTTCCTTATAAATGATGGGCTCCAGCAAGGTGTCATAATATGTGTGATAATGGAGGTGTCATATGTTTTCAAATCTTCATAGCTCCATGCTACCACATCATGGTATTTCTTCAAAGAATCAATGATCCCTTTCTTTTCCTCCAATGTGCATACCATGCCAATAAATACAATTTTGACTTCACCAGCTGCTCCAAGGTTGTGAGTGTCGCATTGGTTGTTTATGGAATCCTTCTTCATTCGCCGATCTTGGTCTTAGATCTAATCTAGGTTGAATATGCATTCGAGCTGAACCATGCCTCTTGGGATAGTATTTTTTTTGAGGTTGATGACCCCTTCTATGTCCAATTCAGCTTCCTCGGGGTCAGATTCATCAATTATTTGGGTTACAAAAATGTCAGAGCTAGTGATGAACTCCAAGATATGCTTATCATCATTGAATACTTGGAAATGGGTGACATTGTCTAGCATGGATGGGGTGGATGTTAACTAAACAGTGAATCTCTTGAGGCCAAACAAAGAGAGGGGCTGCAAAGTGCTAGCTACTTGAGCCAAGGCATCAGCAGTATGGTTTTGGGAGTGAGGGATCAATTGGATATTAAAGGCATTTAGGCTTTCTAAAAGATCCCAAACTCTATGCCTATAATTTGCAAGCCATCTATCATGACAAGAGTATAGTTTCCTGACTTGTTTCAATACCAGCTCAGAATCACTGAATACTTGCAACATTTTGACTTTCTTTCTCAAAGCCATTAAAAGACCATGAACTAACACTTCGTATTCTACTACATTATTGGTGCAATAAAAATGGAGTCTATAGGCAGAAAAACAAGTCTTACCCATGGGGTTGATGAGTTTGAACCCGGCTCCAGCTCCCTGCTTAGACTTGGATTCGTCGAAGTGTAACATCTAGAACTTGGAGGGTTCTTTGACTTTGGGACCAGTCATGCACACATTCTTCCTTGGTTGCTCATTTTCATCTGTCACTTCTAAAATAGGGAAAGCCTCATTGTAGTTGGTGGAAAACTATCTGGCTGGTGGCTCCTTTTGAGATATGGCTTGTCCTTTGATGTGCTCTACTACTATCTGGAACAAGCAACACTCAAATTCAGAGTGGGAAACATTGTGAACCCTACACCAACTAGGCAACAAGAGCTCTTGAAAATTTATCCTTGCCCCTAGGTTGAGTTGATCTTGTATACATTTATCCATGAAGTCTTGGAACCTGTCTAGCAATCCTAAATTCCCATCTTCTTTGAACTCATCATATTTTAATTCCACTAGAATTTCTGTGCTTTAAGGTGCATAGGCCAAGTTAATTAGAGGACTGCAGTGCACTAGGAAGACCTCTACAACTAGCTCCTCTTCTTGAGGCTCCACTTCTTCCTAATAAGCAAAGGGGAAATAATTTCCCAACTTTGTTTCTGCAAACAACACCTCATTGATGTTATTGTACTCTATGATCATGAAATTCATGTGGGGTTCCTGATCTATTCGAATTTGGTTTGGAATCCCTTTCCATGAAAACCACATGTGAGAGAAATTGGTTGCGGCATATACATTCAGTGCCCAGGTGAAGTGTCATCCTAGGATAATTCTATATGTGTCAGGAATATTCGTAACCTGGATGTTAATAACTTGCTGTACCCTTGGGTCTACAACAATCTACATTGGGATACAGTTGATTTATCTGATGATGTTCACCTCTATCTTGTCTAGCTAAGTCACTTTTCTTCTTGAAGGATGGGGACAATCCCAAGAGCCTTGAATACAACCAAAGGCATGACATTGGCTGACGCTCCAGAGTCAATCAAACAATTGTGTAGGTTTTTCCCAAATATCCTAATAGTGGTAAGGAAGGGAGGTGTTTCAAACCTTCCTTGGAAGAGACCTATAGGTACATCAACCTAGGCCACCTGACCCTTGTCTTTTTCATTCGTCTTTTCCTTGGATTTCCCCTGATTTTACATTTTGGTGGGTTGTTTTCTAGCTTGCTGATTTGAGCGAACATCCTTCTTCTTGCCTATAATCTCTTGAATTACAGGTTCATGTGGTGGGTCTCTGAAGGTGACCCTTTTTACTAGTATTTCCTGCATTTACTTGGAGGATAGGGTTCCATTATTCATCCTAAAGAAGGCATGCCTAACTATAGGGACCTCAAGTAACTCAAAGGTCGACAAGCTAATTTTGAATTTCTTTAATTCTTTGGTGACATATTCACCCATTTGCTTGATTTGAGATTCAAAAGCTATACCTATGGAGGAGCTAGCTGGCTACTTCAACATTTGACTCAGCTGTTTATTCTTATCAAGGTATTGAGTTGGTACATGGGGAAAGGTGGGATTGTTGCTGGCATTGGGGTTAGGTGGGATGTTGAAGTTATTAGGTGGAATGGAGGTAGTAAAAGGTCTTGCTACTTGTCTATTCTTCAAGAAGTGTGGAGTTTCCCTTTGGTGAAACATTTGGACTTCATCCTCAGGGAAGTCTTCCTCATCTACGAGACCATTATCTACTAAATTGAATAGCTGAGATAGAGTTCCTTCATTACTTACCTCTTGTACTTCCTCATTCTTTGGGAAGGTAGTTTGGATTTTCAGCATGTTGTTGTCACTTTGTGGAAAGGGAGCCTGATTGACCACAAGACATGAGGAATCATAAGGGTTAGATAGAACTATGTCTGCAATTCATGCTCTCAATAGTGTTTTGGACCTCCACTTGAAAGATTTCTATGACTGTTTGAAACTCAGGGCAATCCAACTCGGAATGCCTGCTAGTCTTATGGATCCCTCACCATCCGGATAAGGCAGCCTTGGTGAGATACACCCCACTAGTTGTCTTCTCACTACTAGCAAGTTGATAAAGAGGAGTAGGGTCACCCCCATTATTTGGCCTTGTATTCCAGTTCTGATTATGTCTTTGTAAGGGTCTCCTTTCAAAATTTTTATTGGAGTTCTATCCTTGCCCATAATTTGGTACTGATAAGGTACCTGCTTCCCGGTTGTCCTAGCTATCTCCATTAAGATTGGCTTGAATGCTGTGTTGAGAAGCTTGTAGTTGGCTATTTTGATTTCTCAAGTGTGTCATCTCCATGGACATCTTTCTGATCATATCCATCAGCTTATCTAATCGATCCTTCTCTGTATTGCTCGGTGCAACATTTTATTTTGAAGGAAGATGGGATGTGCCACCAGCTAGTTTTGCTGAGAATGTGGCAATTCAAGCCCTTGTAGGTACACCGATGCCTGTGGTAGCTATGCATAGGTCTATGGTATCTATGGCTACAAGTAATGAGGCACTGGGGGCACCTGGTTCATGGGCAGCCCTAGACGAGGCACTATGGGAAGTTGCGGTACTTGATTCATTAGGGGTGTTTGATGTTGCAAAGCTTGTGTGAGTCCTTGAATCTATAGAGGATGGGAAACCTGCCCCAAGGAGGGTAGTAGACCAGAGATGTTCTATCCCAAATCAGTACTGGCAATAACTACCTTAGTGTAATTGTCTACTAATCGGGTTGGAGCTGGTCGCATTCTCTTCACCAATGCAGCTATGAGGTTATCCAATGCTATGTAGTAGATTGGAAAGGAAACAACGTCATTGAGCACATACAGAGTTTGCAACCTTGTGTAGGCTCGGTGGAATCGATCATTGAAGGAGCTGATCAGCTCGTTGACTTCCCTACAAACTGACGTGAATTGTAGATATAGCTCTGAAGGGCTAATCGAGATCTTGTACTTCTGTAAGAAGAAATTCATTAACAAATCCCAAGATGTGATGGATTCCATAGGCAAGTTAATATACGAATAAAAGGATTCTTCCCCCAACAAATAAGGGAAAAGCCTACATACCACATCTTCCTGATTGATCTACATGTATTTCAATGTTGTTTGGAATATTTTAATGTGCTCCTCGACTATCCTCTACGGATCTCGAGGATTGAATTTTGTACAAAAGCTCTCCAGATTCTTAGGCATGTCATGGTAGGCATTGAAGTGCAACAAAGAGGGATTATTCCCTATCCAAGCTATGAGGGGAGGTAGAGGTGGTATTTTTTGTTGGACATCAACTTGGGGCTGCATAGGGGCAATGACAGTCAGGACTGTGCCTTGGACTTGGAGGACATGGACGAGGGCAACACCTCGACTGTGGGAAACAAGCAGTGGGAAAGCAGTGTGGTATCAATGAATGGAAGGGATGGAGGTGGAGAAAGTATGCTGAGTATGGGGAAAATGGAAGGAGAAAGGAGGTGAAGGTGAAAGTGAAGTGGGTGGAATGGAGGAGGAGGAAGAGGTTTCTTCCCCTCTTTTAGTTCTTCTAGCCCTTATGGGAGGTTGTAGTTCTTGAAATTACCCTTTGTTTGGAGTAGACATTAAAACTCTTTGGGATCTCTCAGGGGAGAGTGAATCACCTCGATCTAGCTTAACTCAGATGACCTTCCTTCTAGCACTAGTTCTATTGATGGGTGTTTTAGTACTTTTTCAAGACAGGCAGTGCATAGGTGCACTACCTCACTTGAAAGGCAATCTCCAAAAACAAGTTGCTGAAAATCACCCCAATGTCTCTCGGGTGTGAGGTCATGACGTGCTTGGAATTTCTGAGTTGTTTCAATGTGATTTTTCTAGTAAATGCAAGGTAGACTTATGGAGTTAAGCTGGAGGGAAGTTGAATTTTAAAATGGAGTTCTTGAGATGGGGAAGTTAGTGTGAAATTGCTGTAGGTTCAAACATCAGTCTTAAACTCCTACTTCAGCTTGAGATTTGGCTTTACAATGTGCAATTAACCTTAGCATAGGTTACTTATTAAAAAAAGAAAAAGGGTAGGGAGGAGAAGAAGTTCCTGGATATGAAACTAGTAGTGAACAGTGATCATGGAGGGCCCTGCTGTGGACAACCTTCCTAAAACAGAATTCCACTTAACCAGATTACCTTACAGTCTCATGAATTTGTGCAAGCTTTTAAGGAGTATAGATATTCAACCATTCATTCACCATAAGCATGAATAAAAGATAGAAGTTTAGAGAAGCTTTTAGTTTATGCCCAAACTAACTTTACACAAATATTTATCATCAATAAACAACAAAAAGTATGGACAAGGAAGGTTGTCAACACACAACATAATTCTTCAAAACCAGTGAACAACATTAACTAATCTACTAAAGCAAGCTAAAACATGCAAAAAAAACAAAGTAAATCTACTCAAATTAACTATGGGAGAAGAACCATGTAACATGCAACTAAAAGTCAAGAATTCACCAAAAGCCAATGAATTTCTATTAAAATTTCAGTAGCATTCCTTTACAACAACTCAACTCTCTCTTGAAAATGAGAGGAGACCCCCTATTTATAGTGTCCAAAAAGTAGAATGAATGGCTTGATTTGCATTGTGTGGCCAAGATTCACTACAAATTAAGGTTTCACCTACCCCCAAATATATTACATTTTAAAATTACATCCTTGTCATTTTCCCTATTTTGTCTTCTTGTGGCAGCACTGTAGCTCTTTTGTATTTTGCTGATTTCCTTTTGTTGTAGCTACACTATAAGGAATTCATCACCAATCACAGGTATTCCTTCATTTCTCTTCAAGGTGGCATACTCCACAAACTTGCTGATCAATCCCCAGAGCTTATCCCACTCCAATATATCTGATTGGATCACCTGGAAGTTAAATTTTCTAAATTTATTTGTGAGGTCATCCCAGTCCCTATCATATTTATGTGCATTCTTAATTACCTGCTCGAATTGAGCGAAGGCTCTAGCAGAAAAACCCATGAAATCTGGCATTAGTGCATCCGTAGTCCCATTCTCCATTTTCTTATGAAAGTAGGGCTTTATCTTTTTTGGATCTAGCTCGATGGCAGGCACATCAAAGTTTGTCATCAACCTTATGTATTCCTCACAAGCAACCTAGAGTTCCTTGATCCAATCAATTTTCAGCTCCACCTAATGGAGCACTTGTTCTAACACTTCTTTTCTATGGTCTAGGCTCAGTTTCCATGTGTCCACAAGCCAATGATCACCTTTTGCTAGAGAAAACTCTTTCTCCCAAGATCCATTAGGTACCTTGAGGATAGCCTCAAGTTTGGGGTACGTGATCCTGTATAACTCGGGGAAGTCGGTGCATAATTTCCTTATTCACTCGAACACTATCTAAAAATCTAGGAATTTGTTGGATGCCCTGACCGTACAACTTATGCCAATGTTTCCATTGTAGAGGACTTTCTGGAACTAATCGTCTGTGGCCTTTGTCCAATTCTTTCTTTTCTCTAGCTGATCAATGTGGTCCTTGGACAACAATTGTGGCGGCGCTAAGGATGTGGTGGGGAGTTCTTCTACTAATGACCATTGCTGAATATATGCTGTCAAATCAACCACCTATGCCTTCAACTCCTACTTAGAGGTCTTATCTTTATTCATTTGATGCACGATAGTGGCAATGAACTGCTGGAGATGGTCAATCTTTTGTTCCCATTTTGTGGTTCCTAGATCAAGGGTGGAGACATTGTAGCTTACCTCTTCTCCCACAATTGGAGGGGCTATTTTCATGGTTTTAGATCTAGATACATCCATGGTCAGTTGAGCTCTAACCTTCAACTTCTTCTCTTTCTTTGTGCTTATTTGGGCTCGAGCCATGATTGCCTCCAGCCTTGCCCTTGGATCCCTTAGGGTTGGGGTTTTGTTTTCCAGTTGTTTCTCAAGCCACTTAGTTATCTAAGATTCTTCTTTTGGTGATTCATGAACACCTTCTTCCTTGTGGGTGTTTTGGATCTCCATTACCTTATCATCCAGAGCTTCTTGTTCCATCTTTTCCCCTTCTTCATCTGAATCCTGAATGAATACAGCCTCCTTCTGTGGGGATTCAAAGGTTGTGTGCTCTTTGGGGTTTTCCTCCCCTTCAGTGGTCTTCTTTTCTTCTTCTTCACCATGCCCATGCCTATGTTCTTTAGGATGTTTCATTCTTGGGCTCTTATGGGCTTCATATTCTTCTTCAGGTTTATCTTCTTCCTTTTCTTCTTCTTCATGCCGAGGTGACACTTCATCATGTTCGAGGCTCTCTTCTCACTCCTCAAAAGACTACCTCTCTACTTCCTCCTCAAGATCTTTCAGTTGTTGAGCCAACTCCTCTTCTAACTTCATGCCAAAGGTTTCTACAATATATTTGGCATGAGGATCCTCAGTGTCTTCCTCTGATGACTCTGTTTCTTCCTCCTCTCCCTTGCACATGACTTTATCAATTGTCAGATGCTGGTACTCGAGGTGCTCATGGTAATCATCTGCTTCCTTTTCCATCTCTTTGGTAGCTTCCCTTTCTTCCCGCTCCAATTCTTCTGATATTTCCATTGTGACCTTCAATTCTAGTGGTTCAGTTGGAGGAGTATGGATAGTAAGACTAGTGACAATTTACACCAAGGAAGCTTGTATGGATGGGTTCATCAAAACTTGAGATAGCTCTATAGGAATGTTTTGCATGTGGTCGGAGAAGGCCTCCGAGAGTGAGAGAGCATGAATCGGCATTGTCGTTGTATCTAGTGGAAGAGATGTTGTTAGAGACAGAGGAAGAGGAGAGTAGAGAGGTGGTGGTAGAAGAAGAGCCTATTACCATCACCTACATAGTGGGTAGGGTGGAAGTAAGGTGGACATAGATATCCACCGTAGGCAGGGAAGTAGCAACCATCGCCTGAGAGGTACATATAGAGGTAGCAACAATAGAAATATCAGTAGCAGTAGTGGTTGCAAGAGTGGAGGCAGTAGGTGGAGACTTTGGCTACTCAACCTCTACTTCTACTCATTCGTGGAGAGGTTCCTCTTGGATGGTGGGCATGCCTGATGGTTTCGGTCTCTTGGAGGATTCACCTTCTGCTACTTTTCTCACATACACTCTAGGCTTGGGCTGACTTTCAGCCATTTATTTCCTCTTCCTCGACCTGGTGGCCAGAGGAGATTTTGAAGTTTCTCCAGTTAAGGCAGCAACTATCCCACTATCACTTTTTCTTGCCAGTTCATCTTCAAGCTCTCCATAGGTCAGGGTGATTCCTTGTTGCTTCAATTGGGAAATCTGCCCGTCAATCCATTCCTTGATCCTTGCCTCAATGGGCTTTGTTAGAATATTGAGGTCGTCGACCTCTTGCTAATCCTAATCAATCAGCGATAGCGGTAGATTGGCAATTGCACTGTACCGAGGATCAATTACTATATTCACATCTTCTACTACTTGGTCTGACATAGGGAAAAAGTTGACCTTCTTGATGAAGTACGTAGTCATGCGCATGTAGTGCCTCATGCACACTTCTTTTTCATCATTACAGTGAGTACAAAAGTCCTCAACATTATGCAAATGGGCGTATTTAGCCACGACCATCTTCTTAAGTTTTTCGTAAGGTTCCATTCATAGCCAAGAATTGTGGAACTTCAGGTGATACTGCATGAGTTCTTTATCTGAATTGTTTGCACATTGAGATGTGTGGAGTTCATACATCCCTTGGCCAAAGGAGAGGGGATAACTAATCCCTACCTTATGCTTGCTTCTTAGGGGGGCATGTGCATGCGGTAGTTGCTAAGAGAGTTCCAACAATATTATCTTGTCATTCGAGTATCGGGGCAACTTGTATGGTTTCTTTGAAAAACCTTCAGCATGAATATAGGTAAACTTTGGAAATTGTACAAACAAGAAGGAAAACTGTCGAAGGAAGGAATTAGCACTATGGGAGACTCTTCTTTCAAAGTCACCCCCGAGCAATCTGATAATATGACCTATGAAAGCGTCATTGAATTTGCAATAATCCCTCTTGATGTTCCTGAATTGGAGTTGGGGGTACCTGTCATAGACCTTTAATTCCCTACCTAGCTCTATATCTAGAGCCCTAAATAATCCCCTGTATCGTGTCTTGTCAGCCAAGAAATAGACAAGGTATGAAGTCATGTAGAAGTGCAATGTCTTATTTACAGCTACAAATTGCTTGTGTATGCAATTGCTGATTATTCCTACCCAATAAAACTTGGTTTTGCCTCAGAGAATCTCTTCCACAAAGTATAACATCCACTCTTGGAAGTAGGCTACAGTTGGAAGGCCCATGAATCTTCTCAATAAGGTTACCAAGTCATGGTAATCCTCGTAGAAGTCATTGCAGAAGAGCTCCTAGGGCACCTTAGTTGCATCGCCCCTCTTCTCTTTTAACCAATATTGATTGATAAGTCTTTTGCAATTGAGGGGGTTTTCATCCCACATCTCCCTACCATCTTCTTTGGTTGCCTCCTCCATCTCCTCAAAGGTAGGGATATGAAAAGTCTTTCCTATTGACTTAGCAAAGAAGTTAGACTTTGTCTACTATTGCTCTAGAGTCTGGCTGATATGCCTCCCTGCAGGCCATTACAAGCTCAGGAGCAATGAGGGCTAGTGGGAATCCAACAACTTTAGCCAATCCACTAATTTTAATCTTTCTCGCACTTTCTATTATGGGGTTGATTCAGACCCTTTGTTTAAATTCATCGATATCTACGTGTCCGATGTTTGTATATGAGATTTCCTTCCAAGCTAAGGTGACCTTGGAGTTGAGAGGTTCCCCTTGAAACTTTTATTTCATTTGGTCTTTGTCCTATTTTCCTCTGGGTGCTTTGGCTAACTTCTTTCCCTTGTCTTTCTCCAAGACCGCCTTTGAAGGTTTTGCACCTGGTTCCATATATCCTACGGGCGAGAAAGAGGTAAGCACATTCAAGCATGAGAACATGGGAAAGTTAACCAAAAATCTTGCAAAATGATGTCAGATTGGATAATCCATTATTTAAGAATCCTAACATCTCTTTTAGATTGACATTAACCTTTTTGAGAAGGGAGTTTCAACAATTCGGGCCCAAGGGCGTGGACTTCCCCAGGTTGGTGGCTGTTATGAGGTAACTACAAAAGGGATGGCAAATAGGGCATGACGACCCACCTGTCCCAACCCACCCTAAGGTTTGACCAATGTGTGGGGTCCATCAAGGATGTCGCTCTATTTTTGCATGTGGGTCAAGGTCATTTTTGAGATTTGGAGGTGTTAAGATCACCTTTTAGGCGTGTGGGTATAACAAGATACTTGGCTATTTGGGGTCTGCTATTGAAACGACACTGGGAAGACAACGACCCGTGGGAGGAGTTTTGCCGATCGGGACCCACGACTTCAAAAGATGGTCAGTGTGGTGCATTTGGAATTCAAGCTTTCAGGTCAGTCGAGATAGGAAGATGTTAGGGCACAACCGTTGAGAATGCTGAAGGTCAAACAAAGGCCTGGGTGGAGAAAATTGTGGCATTGGGTCTGTGAAAGGCCTGAATTTCACTCATTTATCACTGGAAAGTCCAAAGGCGATCGAGAGGTTGGGTCTTGAGTAGTGGGCGGGTGTGGATAGTTTTCCGTTTAGGAATGACAGGGCTAGGATGAAGTTCTGACGATGGCAGCCCATGGGAGATGATCTGCATAAAGTTCATCACTTAACGATTTTCATTTTGGCATACAAGCGGACATCGTGGGATCAAGACCCAAAGGGCAGAAAGTAGGTCGGTAGGAGCCGTTCAGAATGACAGATTCACCATGATGGTCTACAGATGAAAGTTTGCTAGGAGGGGCCCGCGATGAAGCTTGGACTTGGTCGTTTTGGAGTTGGTGAAATTGATTGGTAGAGATAGGCTCAGGACCCAACGGTCGGGTGGACGTGGAGGTTTCGCTATTTAGGATAACTATTCGTGGATTGGTGAAAGGGGAGTGAAAGTCCGCGGGGGATGACCCATAGTGAACCAAGACTAAAGGTTTGGAAAAGTTTAAGCTTATGGATGATTGACAGAGTGGGGTCCATGCACCTAAAAGTTGTGATTGGAAAGCCATTCAGAACAGTGGAGTATGAAAGGCACCTTGGAGATGGAATCTCGTGGGGGAAGACTTGAAAAAGCCAATGGATCACTTCGTTTGAGTTTGTAAATTTCAATCAAGTCTGAGGCGGCTAGCGCTAGGAGCATCCCACTAAGGAGGACTCGATGGGGGTGCCTGCCATTGTCAAGTTTAGTTCATTTTCAAAGTCGATGATGGCGATGGTGAGGGGGCAGGCCTATAGGAGGTGAAAGCCCCGGTTGAGGAACAATGATAGAGAGCTTAAGTTCCACACAAGGCTATCAAGGTGATTTTTGAAGTTGGTTAAAATTCTACTACATGGGTTATGTGCGCCTTGGTTTACTTTGTTTAATCCATAATTTCTCCTCCTTCGAATTCATTAGTTTTGCATAGAAATCAAAGGAAAATTTAAGTAGGGCGTGCGAAAAAAAACCTACCTCCAAAACCTAATGAATGCGGATGACCAAGCTGGTAATCAAGGCCTTGAGATGGCGAACAAAGTGTGTAGGAGCGACGACAGTGTTTACAGAGCTCTGACTCACTTTTGAATAGCTAACAGGATGAAAATGATAGCTCAAGAGGGGGTATTTATAGAAAATGATGCATTTAATACACCCCATTAATGATCATATGAATCCCTCGGTGGTTGGTGAATGGTCATTTGAAAATATCAGTGGGAGTGGCGGAACCTGCTAGGTGGAAGGCAGCGAGCAGTCAACCATTTGAGCGTTCAACAATGGGAAACAATGCCAGAGGTTTCGGGTTCCGCAGGGCAGAAGGACATTGGATGATGGCCGTTCAGAATGGCGAGGGGGTCAGGGAAACCTGCATGGGGCAACACAAAAAGGTGGACCCGCCCGGCTCTAAGGATGTCAGTTCTAAAGGGCAAAGGAAAATAGCTAATGGGATCCTGCAAAGGCCTAGAACTTTGAAAATTTGAGGGGGGTAAAAATGTGGTTAGTTTAAGATGAACTCTTTGGGACTCATAGACCACTTAGAGCACAAAATAGGGGGCATGCAAAATGAGGCAGCAATAAAAGCAACCCGGTGAGGAAAAAGGAAAGAGAGGGTCCCCATTCTGAACGGGGCATGTGTGTTGAGGGAACAATAGAGAGAACAGATTGATAGAGTTAAAAATTGCACAACACTGATTCACCCCCCCTCTCAATGTTGCTTGAGTCCAACAGGCATATTGTCTACTTTAGTGTGAGTCTGAGCGTAAATTCATATTCTCACTAAAGTAGGGGTTAAATGTAGCATTATAAATTGTCACCCTTGAAAATTTCAAACTATGTTTTTCTCCCCTTAATTTATTGGACATGATTAAGCACCTAATTTCCTATATTATGCATTTTGAGGCCTATTTTTATTATCTTATGGGAAATTTCAAGCATTAAAAAAATACATTTATTTAATGTTTTTCCCTGACACCTTATTTCCTAGAAAATAGGGCTAGGAATGGGACTCCCTTGGGCATATAATCCCCCTATTTTGCTGGGATCTAAATTTGAATATGTCGATGTCAACATTGTAGCATTTGAAATTCAATTTACAAATATCGGCTATCAGGATCTAATTTGCTAGAAATTGAATAAATGCCTATAAATACCTAGTTATGGCATCATTTGAAATCTATCTAACAACAAGTGAAATGATTGAGAAAATATTATTGTCAAGAGAAGTCAAGAGCAACATTTCAATGATTTATTGTAGCAATTCAAGATCCTAATATCATGTAAAATCCTATGTGAGTTTATGTATGCTTAAGTTATCATTGTTTGTGAAGGCTAACCCTTGTTGTAGGTCTCTAAGAAATTCAACCAATCAAACAAACAAGATCCAAGACCTTGAAGTGATGTGCATGAATTTAGTCCTTCAAGGAAGGCATTAAAGGGTGGTGAGTTGTAGGAATATATTGATTCATCATTTCTTACTATCATTTATCCATTTATCATTGACATTGCCATTATGGAAGTGGAAACATTAACACAGGCTTTGACTAAGGCAATCCCAAAAATGGAACAACCTTTCCCCCCTCTTTGAATGTGCAAGTTTCAGGTTTGGAGAGGATTGAAGAAAATTTGAAGATCATATGTCCATTGTTGCATTCAAAACCCTACACCTTGTCAACTCAGAAAAAAATGAACTACAAAATTTTCTGACACTGATCTGATAAGTCTGCAAGCGGGAACAAGGATCTTAGATTTGACATCAGAGGACTGCAAAAAAAAAACAAAAAAGGCATACAAGTACTCAAATTCCTTTGGGTGATTGTCCTGATATTGAGACCAACACAAATTTTTTAGGACAAGTACACAACACTTTTCCCTTCCCAAATCTGTCTGCAAATCTCTATTATAGTCCACCAGTTGTTAGAATCTTTTAATTTTTATATTAGGTCATTTTAGGTCTCAAAAACATAGGTTGTGGACCTTGAGAGGGTTGCAAGCTCTTTGGGAACAATTTTGGGCTAACAAATGGGGCTAATTGATATGTTTGAAATCCCCCTACACTTTAGGCTTTGCAAGACCTAGGCGGGTGTACCTAAATGACTGAGTGGATTTAAAGTTATGTATATGATCTCTGATTTGGGAAATCTATTCACAATGGCACATGGAAGTGAAATAGATGCAAAGCTAACAACTGATCCTATTGTAAATGCTTTGAGAGTTGAATGTAAAAATAAGATTTAGATAAAATATTGTAAGTATGACCAGTGCCTAATCCTATTGGGTGGATGGAGTCAAATTTTTATGATGGATTGATGGAGTCAGATGTGTAAGAAAGGTGAATCTACCTCTCAACTTAACTCTAACTTATTGGGAACTTTGGATGTTTTTAACTTGTACAAATGTGCAAGTTTTTCAGTCACTATACTCTTCTTACTAATCCTAGTGCTGTATTCCCAAATTAGTGTGATATTATGAAATGATTTTTAATTCTTGACTTGAGGGAAACCAATCAAAATAATTAACTTAAAAGGATTTTAATCCTGAGCAGAAACCAATTAAAATGAATTATTTGAAAGTAATTTAATTCACTCTAGATAGAAACCAATCAAGAAAATCACATAGCAACAACAAGTGTGCCTTGAAAAATTGTGCTGATTTGAATAATAAGGGAAAATAACTTTGGAGACAACACAATAACATATAAAATTTAACTTCGACACAACAATTGAACACTAAAAGTAAATCGCCAAATATGAGAAATCTTCTCCATTGATTCTACTTTAAAATTGATACATTAATAAAAAAAGTGTTTGAGATATCTTGAAATATGAGTGTAGATGAATGGAAGTGGAATGGTGGAAAGAAGATATGATGATGGATTATTATTGTTTTCAAATGATGATTTCAAAATCGGCCTTGGTTTCCCATCTTTATATGAGAAGCAAAACAAGCTTCAAACCTTTTACAAAATGAGCCAATGTTTCAAAACTACACCTCTTCAGTAATCTAAATATGGGTTTGATTAACACAATTAAAGAAATATATGAAATTTAAAACATTGGGACATTCTAAATCTGTTAATCAACATAGAAGTCTTGTGATCATTGATCTGGAAAGGTCTTCATCTCCATGATAGAATGTCCAAATGTTTTTGTCCGAATGACTTACTTTTTAGAAGCTAGATACTTCTCTTCCCACTGATATATTGTGAAATCCGATGGCCATTTGTATTCTTGAATCTTTGGTACATTTGCAAGATGAAATAATCACTAATTATCTAACAACACCTTTGCATCAACAAAAAATTTCAAATACCCAGCATCGAAAGCAATCAATCCATCCAGAATCAAGTTAAGACTATAGAGACTAATGTCACCATCCTTCTATATGTGAGTAATACACTGAGGAACAATCTAACTAAACTCCTTTTTCCATTCTTCAAGGTCCCTTAGCTGGTCATCATCTTTTACTATCTTCGGTATATACCATTGCTTTAGAGTATGGAAATAATCTATTCGTGTCTTGATCTTTTTGTCCTCTCCCTGTATGTACTCAAATTCATCCATAATCATCTTGACCATTTGTTTGGTTGGTTTCAATGTTGTTGGGGCATCAATACTCCTTTTTAGAACTCTGTACAGTTTGAACAAGGTGTGGTGTATAGGCCACCATATTTTGAATAGGGGATCCAACATAAGCATATGTGCTTTTATTTGATCAATGGCTTGTATAAGTGACTTGTAACAATCATATACATTCTCTAATTTATCTCTAACCAACTTCACCCTGTGTTCAAGAATTTTTTCTATAGCCTCAAAAATCTACTTCTTTATTCCTTCTTGGGCTTCATGGCTAGTCTTCTTTAGTTCTTCCACTTCCTCCCTGAGAACTTTTATTTGTTCAAAAAAAATATTCTATACACCATCTAATGGAGCACTTGGAGGCTAATACAAAACTATCTCTTTGCTTTGTGAAGTCTCTTCTCCTCTTAGTTGCTCTTTTAATTTCACATTCTCCATGAACAACTTATTAAATTCATCATTTAAGATTTTTTTTTCTTTCTCACATTCTCTTAGTCTATTCTCTAATCCTTTAACAGTAGCAAGATTAAACATGGATGAATGCATAGTCATAGTAGAAACTTCCAAAGGGGTTGTGTCTTGTAATGTTCTTACCATGGTTTTTCCTTTCATCCTTGTACTACATCCAATATCCTTGGCTTCTGTGTATTATTTTTCTTGATCCGTATAGCTAGGGTCTCAATCTTTGGATTATATCTTGTACCACTCACTCCATTAGAATCAAACTCTGTAACTAGCATAGGATCTTCTTGGGCCCATACTTGGTTAAGAAAAAACATCTTCTTTAACTCCAAACTAGGGAAAATGAGCATGTTACTCCTTAAAATAATTTCTCTAGCCTCCTATGGGCTAATGTCAATGTTATCAATTCTTAATTCTTTGAAGGTTTGTGCCACCACTTGATCATGTTGGGATTCCTCAATCCCCATTTTATTTATCTCCACTCTTTCCTCAAATTATTTTACTTTCATCTTTGTCCAAAAATATCTGAATTCTAGAGTTTTAATAAAATCATTATCTTCTATGAAGTGCAGAGCTAGAACCTCTCTTTCATCTTCATGAATTTCTTTACTTACCCTTTCTTCAACATCCATCCTTTGTTTAGGTTTATGGGAATTAGCTTCATGGACTGGGTGGTCGACCTCAACATCATCCTTCAATGACTATAACACATTGGCTACTTCTTCAGTGTGTCCCATTCCTTCACTTTCTTCATAAGGGACTAGTGGTTTAATCCCTTGTGTCTTTTGTATCTTAGGAGGTGGTTGTTCCATGGGAGATTCCGAGGTTGTGTCTAGAGTGTGCTTTGCAATTATCATGCCACTATTTTCTTGAAGACGTACCTCCCCTCCTGTGGAAGCTTTACCATAAAAGTCCTCAAATCTATCAATTATAAATTTTATTCTTTTGATAGGATCCTTCCCTCAACAAAGTAGCCTGGGAAATATTTGTACTTTTGTTTCCTTTCTTCCTCAAGTTTCCTCATAATTCCCCATTTTTTCTTTCTGTAAAATACTTCTTGAGGAGTAAGAAAGTTTCTTATCACATCATCTTCATAGTCTACTTGGTGAGAAATAATTGTCTTGGTGAGGAGATTGTGTCTTACATAATTCATATGATTCTCAGGATCAAAGACTCTCTCCTTTCCTGAATCTAGTGAATATCTTGTCTTCAAATAATATTGCAACTCCTCCAATGTGTCAAAGCCTACTGACCAGTCTTCATACTTAGTAAGGTTAGGATAAAATGTTCCCTTCTTATGTTTATGCATCACATCCTTCTCCATCCACATTATCTTCCACATAAACTCTAAAAATGCCAGTCTAAGGGGCACAAACTTTGGTAGTATGTGTAGAGCAAGAGGGCATCCATAAAATATTATTACTATGACTTCAGACAAGAAGAAACAATCACCAAAGTTATGTGAATGACCTTGCTCTGGTTATAGAGCTAAAGGTCTCAATAGCTATAGTATTTTAGTGGGAAATCTTGACATTATGTGGCCAATAACTCTTAGGATCCTGTACACAAAATCATCATAGAATATCACAAAGCTTGAGTTTTTGCACTGAGTATCCCAAATATAGCACCACTTCTAAATAGGAATAGGATTCCCTTTTCCATCAATTATGGCCAAGTCCATTCGTTTGGTCCACCTATCTTGGTTATGGTATAATATCAAATGAAGCAAAAGAGAATAATGTCTGACTGTAATGGGTGCTCTATCTTCTATGACCTCTAGGAATTCTTCATTCAATTCCTTTTCAAGATATGAAGAAAATTCATATTCTATATTAGTCTCAAGATTTTAGATTCTCATGGGCATCATCATTAGGCTTATTGGCATCTTATCCTGAGCATCCACCCCTAGTATTTGACATAGGGAAAGATATGTATTTGTAAAATAGTATTGAAAGTCTATGACAATAATTGGTTTGGTAGTGGAGGGGGAAATAGGGATTGTTCTATTGCCAAAACCTTTCTTTATGTATAGGGGAAGCTCATCACTTATATAATTTCTTCTCAACCTAGTATACTCCTCCTCACTCTTCTATAGGTCTCTGTTTGAGAAGGCCTATTTGTTCAAGTTGAAACACTCAATGATAGCTATCCTGGTTAATTCAACCAACGCCGAACCATTTGGAAACCTCACAATTTTAGTAGTAGGGTGATAATGTTTAGCTATTATTCTAATAAATTCCACATCAACAAACACATTTGGGACAATTAGTTTGGCCAAGTCTAACGTCCACGACTTTGACATAGAAACTTTTCAATCTCTTTTACTGTAAAAATACCAGAAGAATAAGTCTCATCTAGATTTAGAAATGAGGGCATATCTATAACCTTGTACGATATTTGTGAGGAGTTTCTTGAAACCTTCCTTACTGGACCCTGGGAGTATATCTAGAATGGATTGATGGAGAGGCTTCTTTTTTGTTTTGGGTTCTTCATCCTTAATTTCAATTTTACCCTTCTTAGTTTCTAATTGTTTCCTTTTAGGCAGCATGATTGTACTTGTTCCGCTAAAATTTCAAAATAACAGATGTTTTGAATAAATTCACACCAATTGAGCTTTTAAATGAGTTAATTGTGCACTTACCTGAGTGTTGACAATTGTAGAGCTCTTCCTCCAATATCCCCAGCTCCCTTCATGACAATGATTTTCAAATGAGTGTAACAACCAGGTGAATCTCTTGTTCTTAATGGTGTCCGAATTCAGTCATATCAACATTGATACCAACCTTCTACCAGATACTTTCACAATACTCTTATACCTTGAGTTTGATTATGCATTGTTAGATATGCACGTCAAGGTGATTGATGTGATCTCATATATTTATTACTACAATTTGTAATGATGTCATGACAAGTCTTATCATACTACTACTGTTTCTTATCTTACTTGGTGCAGTATGGCGGTATCGGGTTTAATGCCTTATATCTATGTTGCCTTCGGTCTTCATGGTCGTGAGATAGCAAGATACATATCACTATACCACTGCTATATTATTTACATTATGCGGTACTACGATGTCTTCCTCTACTTAATGCTTACCGCACCACTGCCTTGCTTAAACCTCCTTATTGCGGGGTAGCGGTGTATACTGCTTGACCGCGTATGCTACTTGACTCCTTCGTGGTATGGTAGTTTCATGTTTTATTTTATGAGTTAGGCATCACCAACCCACTTGGGCTTCATATTATTGTTGCAGGACTACGGTAAGCGGAATAGATTGGTTTATTGATGATTATTTGAGCTTATATAGGTCCTTCGGCGTTAGTTAGACCCAAAAATTAAGTTTGATTCTAGGGGAGGCTGATGCTTACAAAAAAAGGGAATTATCTAAAGGAACAAATGAACATATTTGCAAAAGGTGGTTCTAATGGTTAAGTAATATGAATGATTTATGGATCTTGTCACACAAATTGTTGCATTTCATGTTAAACACAATGTGGAAACAAAGGTAGTAGATCTTTTGATGTGGGTGAAATGTGAATGGGGTAATGAAGGCCAATAGAAATTAAGGTGAATTTTTTAGCTCTAACAGGACACAGTCTAATTAGGTTAATTAAGGAAAATCAATCCCAATCCATTTCCAAGGCTCAAAAAATATGTAGATCCAAGTTTGATTGGCTTACCTTCATGGTTGAAAGTCAATTTCCAATCACCTTGTTGATCTCCATCTCAATGAAACACTAGAGAAATACTCACACATTACCCACACAAAATTTTAATCCTAGGTTTTAGACATAAGACCTAGGGTTCTATTTTTCTTTGTTTCACCTTTAATAGCTAAAAATGAGGTTAATTATTTAGGTTTGATTAAGTTCTTAATCCAGATTAACTCATCATAAACACCCTTATCCATAAGTGTGCCATTTCTAATCACCTATTGGATCTTGGAATGCTTGTAGAGTCTTTTTTTAGATTTTAATAGAGTTTAGGTAACATGAAATTTAACTTCAATGGTAGGAACCTGAACAACTGACCTTATGACTAGCATTTAATGTAAAATTTCCAAACTATCTACATTTCCTAGTATCATTTACATCTTGAGAATGGGGTCCTTAATTTCATGGAGTGTTCCCTTATATTTAACATCATGGACCTTTATCTTTCTTTCTTGAAAGAAAATTCTAAACCACTTATCTCTCTTAGTATCAATTTATATCTTGTTGGTATAATTTCTAATAAATTCCTTAACTTAATCAAAATGATTCTCACATAAAAATTTCTCTACTCCTCTTCTAACCCTATAAATGAAATGTTCAAATGAAAATTTCATCTTCTCTTTGTCTTCATTCTATATTGGAACAACTTAGAATTCATGAGTTAGAATCCTTCTTTTGAAGTGATTACAAAGTCTAAAATTATTATATTATGTAGGAAGAATGAGCCTTTTTTGTGCTATCTCAAATGGGTTTTATTAGCCTCATTTAGCTGCCATAATCCATTTCAAGAAAAACTACCTAATCAAGCACCCACATAGGATGAACATGAGGTTAAACCTTAGCTCCATAGATCCTAATGATTGTTCTATTTGAATGAAAGAACCAATCATCCAAATTTTGGTCATATATAGTTTTAGGTTTAAGATCCTTAGGTCTTAAAACACTAGTAGCATCATTTGACAATATCATCATCTTATGACATCTCTTGAGAGGGATAATGGGAAACATCTTAATAAGATACAAAGTCTAGGCATAAAATGTTGTTTGGCTATCATCCCCAAGGGAGAACCAAGCATGTTGGTTAATATTTTGATCACCCTTGATGAGAAAAACAATAAATTTTAGGAAAATACAATGAACTAGGTGAATTAGGGCCAAAATGACAATGCACATCAAGATTTGGAAGTTTCAAGATAAACTAATAGAAATATGAACTGGATCTGAATGAAGATCATAAATAGGGTTTCACATAGAAATTTTGATGCCAAATGACTGGTCAGGGCATGGGTACATCATAGACTAGAGGTGTTGCAAAGACGGTTGTCGTTGCACCAAAAGATCGACCTGTTAATCCCTGATACAATCACCATAGTTAATGAATCCATGAGAGGTGGTTAAGCCATGTCATGAACCCGAGTGGTAAAATGTACAACGCAAGGAGACCAAGGGTGCACACCTTGTAAGAATTATGACTATGAAGCATTTTTTCCTCAATCATTTTGATTTTTGGCTTGTACAATGTTTTCAGTTTCGGGTGCACCTGTGCTCAAGTAGAGTTATCGGAAAGATGCACAATGCACCACGTGGTGGCTACGTAAATTTCATCTTTCATCTTCCATTCAGGAGAGAGCTCGAGACACGTGTTGACTCATCGAGGATTTTCTAGAGAGCTATATTCATGAGCTCAAAAGTGTCCGCCTTTGTAAAACATCACCTCTTCATTGTGAGCGGATTGTATTTCCTATGGAGCAATATCTTTTGGGGAGTTTTTCGGAGTTGGCTGGCCTTTTTCTTTTCTTGGTTTTTAGGATGGAAGCTTTGAGTCGGTGCCTTTGGGTGATGTGATTGGTCAACTGGACCTTTTTGTCAGGCTGGTGTTTTTAGGATTTGATCATTTACAAGCTTCTATCTTTGCTAAATATCTGATATACATTAATGTAGCAACTGAGAATTGATGAGAAAATATTGTTGTGACCTAACTAAGGATCTACAATTGGATCGTGTGCCATTAACTATCAACACCTAGTAGTATTGACTTATGTGTCAACAATGAAGGGTTGAATTCCAAGTTTCAGTTTCCTTAGCTAAGAAAATTTTTCTTTAGTTTTCTTAGGATATAGAATTATTTTCAAAAGAATAATTGCGGAACTACTTATCTCTGGCATGTTATATATTTTAAGGCTTAAACTATTATCGGATTGGCATTCAACCTTTGTTTTAAAGCTCATTTGATATTTAAAGCACAAACTATTGAGGAGAAATTATGGAGACTATGCATGTATGGCCTTTTTCAAGCTTTCTTTCTTTATATCATCATTTTGAATGAAACACTGTGTCTTGCAAGCTAAATTTGAATAGTTTAAGTAGCTTATTTCCATGCTGTATGCTCGTATAATAGAATAGTGACTTGTGAAAAATGGATTATATCATTGGACTTCTCTATTTTTCTGATGGGTTGTTTTATTATATTATGTTGTATTAGGAGAGAGTTTATGTAATTTCTAAACGTTCTTTCTGTTACCCCTTGAAATCTTTATGTTTGATGAGACCTTAATGAATACTATTTGTGGGGATATTTGAAAGTCTGCACTGTGCTTGTTGTTAGCCTTTGCTATTCGTTCTCTTTCCAACAATGAATGGTTGTGGTGTTTTGTGTCTAATTATATCAACCATAGGAATGGTTGGGTTTTAAATGTTGTAAAAGCATTGGCGTATCACCCTTTTTATGTTTTATATTTACATTTCCTTCTACCGTTTTCTCTAAACCGCAAAAGAAGAGCTGACTTTCTATAAAAATCCTGGAGGTATTCAGTGAGGTGCAAATTGGTCCCCCACTCACTGAATTTCCCATAAGACTGTTAGAGAGGCGCAAGATTTGATGATCAGCAATGACCATGTCCCTCATATCTTGAATGAATGTCATACCTTTTTAAGAACTTTTCTGTTCACTAAATCCAATAAGGATGCCATAAATGCATCTGAAGTCATCTTATACCCATATTAATCTCTCACATGAAAGTGTTGTCTTTGATAGATTTAGATGCAACCTTTGATAACATAACAACTATGCCAAGTACCTTTTTTCAATTCAACTGTCTATTGTTTACTTTGTCACTGTCATTTTCCAAGGATTCATTGTTATCTAAAATTTTGTCACACACTCATCATTATCTATGTTCCATGATGAATTCCATCTTATGTTTAATGATAATACCGTGTACTATCCATGATAATGTTGCTTGATGTTTTTTACATAAGGCATAAAACTCATGACTGTGTCTTATTCATGCAAAAACCTTAGGGTTGTCATTACCATGACTATCATCACAAAAAATTATCATTCTTAGGCCTACTTCAATACTTTATGTCAAGTGATATGTTCACTATCTTTGTGGCTTCTCCCTTAGGATATTTTCTTTTTCGTGGACTGTTACCATTTGGATGGATTGTTACCATTTAGACTTTAGTCTTTTATTTCCTTGCAATCTTAGTTTCTTTTTGCATTCCTGGAATGATGCTCTCAATTTTAGGATTGACTCAAGGATGTAGTTTCTATACCATCCTAATGCAAACTATCACAGTTTATGCATATTTGTGAGTGCGAGAATTTATCATCTTCTACATCATTTCATTTATTGTGTTGCATGAAATGATACCAATATCATATGAAAAGTTTTATTTTTCTTCTTGGATTTTAGGTGTTCATATAATTGTCTTCTAACTGATGCTATAAGTCCATGTACATTCTAGTGTCCTTGATGGAAAAGAAAGTATAAAATACTTGCTTATAGGGACTGTCACTCTTACACACAATTCTTTGTTTAGATATTAATCAACTATCCTTTATTTGGATAGTCATGAATTCGCCTTTGAGGAATTTTTCATATTCATATTTAGCAAACATTTCCCCCTTCTCTTATTTTGAAACTATCACATGTAGCTAGTTCCCATTACCATTTTTATCTTTATCCATTTTCAGAGTATTGTATGCACTTGCATGCTAGAAGGTAGATGATCTCTGATGAAAAAAACCATTTCCAAACATCCTTTCTCTTATTTAAGGTAAATTTGCAGGTGCAAATTTCTTGTAACCATATTCCTAAGGAATTAAAACTGGAAAAATAGTATGACATTTAAATACCTTTTTCAAGATGGAAATTGAATGCAGAGGCATTCGAATGAGCATAAACTTGTTAGATACCTCCCATCAAATTTTGAAGATAACCCTAGCCGCCATGAAGGACTACAAACTATCATGTAAAAAGAATTGTGATGACCAAAAACCCTAAAGTGGACCTATTATTTTTGAACTCAAACTCTCCTAAAAAAACTCCCTATTTAAGTCATGCACGTGGGCCTTCAAGGGCTAGTAATTGAAGATAACAGTGTTTCAAGTACTAAATTTTGTTGGTCTATTTTAACATAGAAGGATCAAGATAACCCTAGCCTCCATGAAGGACTACAAACTATCATGCAAAAAGACTTGTGATGACCAAAAACCCTAAAGTGGACCTATTATTTTTGAACTCAAACTCTCCTAAACAAATAATTCCTCTTTATGTAATGCACGTGGGCCTTTAAGGGCTAGTAATTGAAGATAATAGTGTTTCAAGTAAGAAATTTTGTTGGTTTTTTTTAGCATAGAATGATCAATATTCTTTAATGCAAAAATGAAACCTCTAATAATAGTAGTCCATCGACATCAACATGTTGGAATTTTTGGTTTAGCACCATGAGATGAAGAACGTAAAAAATTCCCCTTGACAACATTTTACTGAATGCAACTAACACTTTTTGCAACATCTGAAACATTGTTACTATTGATGCCAAAAATTGGCAAGGTAACAACCCTCTATGGGAAACTCAGTTTATGGGAGACCTATTGTGCTAAATTGAGTGACCTCCGTATTTTTAACTCATATGTCTGGGCGACTGCTTGGTTACTCGGTGTAACTAATGGAGCTAGATAGAACATCTTAGCGATAACAGGGTTCCTTGATGATAACGATATGAAGGTTATGTGGCATCGGTGAGACACTGTTAGTGTCTCACTGAGATGCCAGTACATTGTGAATTCTATTGACCGAGTAAGACCATCCTATGTGGAGTCTCATGGATGAATAGGAGGAGCCGAATGGGAACAGTTGGAAGACAGTCAGTTGTGACGGTTCTGTGAGGAAGTTCTACATACAGAGTTCGACATGGATATACTTTATGATTGCAGATTGTGATTTGGTTGGGTTATTGATTGGTTCGTTGGTTGATTCAACAGATTGTTGCGTGATTGAAGTAGTGGAAGAATTTTATTTGGTGAACTATATTTGTGAAGATTCCTGTACAAAAATTTTAATGGTGAATGTTGCTGTATAATGACACTAGAAAGATAAGTCTGGAATTTGTATGTAATTTCATTACTGTAATACAAAGTGATTTCTCTTGGTGTGGTGGGTTTTTCTCGCATAAGGGTTTTCCCACGTATATTTGGTGTTCATGTGTGATTGTCAAATACTCTGTTTCTGTTGTTTGTTTCATAGTGCATCTTAATTGGACTGTAATTGTAAATTTTAAAGTGTATCTACGTTCTTTCCTGAGGTATTGATGTTAGGAGAATTGTTTTCTGCATCTAATTTTCCTTACAAGTGGTATTAGAGCCTGACCAGTTGTGTTATCCTTGTGGGTACGTAGGGTTTTTTGTGTCAATTCTATTTAGTGGGAGTCTTGTAGAGTTTGTTATTTCTAATTATAGATTAAGATGGCTATTACATCTACAAATTTTGAAATAGAGAAATTCAATGGCAGTAACTTTGAGTTGTGGAAACTCAAGATGGATGATCTTCTTGTTGACCGTGATCTTTGGATTGTTGTGGCTGGCATTAAACCTACAAGCATGAAGCAAGAAGATTAGGACCTTGTAGATAAGAAGTCTAAGGGGCTGATAAGACTCTATTTGACAGACTCAATGCTTCTAAATGTGTATGAGGAGAAGACTGCATCTTCTTTGTGGAAGAGACTGGTGTCTATTTATTAGGGGAAGTCCTTGGTGAATAAACTATTCCTGAGGAAGAAACTATACTCTTTGAGAATGCAGGAAGGAGGGTCTGTAGCTGATCATTTGAATGCATTTAATATGCTGCTTTCTTAATTGACATCTGTTGGTGTGAAGAGTGAAGAAGAGGATCACTGTATGCTTCTATTGTGTTTTTTGCTAGACTCATGGGATTATTTGGTGATGGCGATTAGGAGTACAACATCCAGTTTCAAGATGGAAGATGTTGTTTCATCTTTGCTGTCAGAAGAGATGAGAAGGAAATCTTTTGAGATGGCGAAGGAAGCTCTTGCTATCAGAGGAAGACCGAAGGAGAAAGGCAAGAAGAAGGACAAGAAGTCCAAATCAAAATCAGAAGGGAGATCAAAGTCTCTTGGCAATAAGTCCAAGGTGAAGTGTTGGAATTGTGGGCAACCTGGTCATGTCCGAAGGGATTGTAAAGGGGAGAAAAAGATGAAGAAGGGCTCTTCTGATAATGGTTCTTCTCATAGTGATGGTGATACCTTCATTGCAGCCTTGGAAACTCAGACATTAGATGATGTCTGACTAATTGATTCTAGAGCATCTTTCCACATGACATCTCATAGAGAATGGTTCACAAAGTATGAAGAATATGATGGTGGAAAGGTGTACTTGGTGAGTGATTCAACTTTGGAGATTGTTGGCCGTTGAAGAGTCAGAATACAATTCCCTGATGGCAGAGTAAATGGAATAAATAATGTTATGCACATACCAGGTTTGGCTTGAAATCTATTGTCTGTAAATATGCTAAATGATATTGGAGTACAAGTTACATTATTTGGAAGTGGCTACAAGATGACTAGAGGTTCAATGGTGCTGGCTAGAGATGCTCGAATTGGTACCCTGTAGAAGCTGGATGCACAGGCTGTTCAATGTAACAATGTCTCTGGAAAGTCACTGAAAGATGCTCATGGAGGTATAGAGGGAAATATCCCTAATTTGGTAAACTCTATGGAAGTAAAACTTCCTGCAGAGAAGACTATGCTTTGGCATCATAGGTTAGGCCACATAGGAGAAAAAGGTTTAAAAAACTTGAAGAATAAAAACCTGGTTGAGGGGCTCGAAGACTATAATCTTGAATTTGAATTCTGTGAACACTGTATATATGGAAAACAACACCATGTTTCATTTTATTCCAGTCCTCATAAATCTTCTGATTTGTTAGACTATATTTATTCGGATGTGTTTGGTCTAGTAGATGTTCCTTCTTTGTCTAAATCAAGATACTACGTGTCATTCATTGATGATTATTCAAGAAGAGTATTTGTTTATTTTTTGAAAAGTAAATCAGAAGTGTTCAATCGATTTAAGGAATTTAAGAACCTTGCTGAAAATTAGATTAGTAGAAAAATAAAATGCTTAAGTACTGATAATGGCGGTGAATTATGTTCTGATGAATTTGAAAGATACTATAAAGACCATGAAATCAAAAGACATAAGACTACACCTTATACTCCACAGCAGAATGGAGTTGTTGAAAGATTCAATAGGACAGTGATGGAGAGAGCACAAAGTATGCTCAGTAGTGCTGGCTTGGAGGAGAAATTTTGGGCTGAGGCTGTATCTACTGCATGTTATTTAAATAATTATTTTCCAAATTCTGCTCTTGTTGAGAAAAAACCTTTGGAAGCGTGGTCTGGTAAGAAGTCCTCACTTAGACATGTTCGTGTTTTTGGCTGTGAGGCATATGCTCATGTGCTGGATGTAAAAAGATCTAAACTAGGGAACAAGGCTATCAAATGTATTTTCATTGGCTATAGCGCTGTCATAAAGGGATACAAGCTTTGGAATCCTGACATGAAGAAGGTTGTACATAGCATAAGTGTAATCTTTCGTGAGCTGAAACCTTCCACTTTGGATCTGCAGTCAGAGACAAAGTCATATAACAATAAGGATGTAGCAATAATTCCTCCTACACCTGAGAAAGAGGAATTGAAAATTCAAAATATACTTGAAACTAAGGAGAGCTCGAGCAGTTCTAAAAGTTCTGAAGAAGAAGAACCTCAGCCTCAACAAGTGAGGAGGTCAACCCAAGAAAGAAAACAACCAGATAGGTATGGGCTCTCATTGATTGATTCTACTTGTGCCTATGTTCTGATTTCTAGTATTGATGAGCCTAGGACTGTGAAAGAGGTATTTAAAATGTCTGATTCAGATTCTTGGTTGGAAGCCATGGAAGAAGAGATGGCATCTTTAGATAAGAATGAAACCTGGAGTTTGGTGCCCTTGCCTAAAGCCAGAAAGGCTGTTGGCTACAAATGGGTATTTAAGAAAAAGATTGGTCTGGATGGTAGTGTAGAAAAGTACAAGGCAAGACTGGTTGCAAAGGGTTATTCCCAGATAGAGGCAATCGATTATGGGGAAATATTTTCTCCTATAGCAAAGCTGACATCTATCAGATTTCTATTGTCACTTGTAGCTACGTATGACTTAGAGGTCGAACAGATGGATATGAAGACAACATTTCTTCATGGTGATCTTGAAGAAGAAATCTATATGTCCCAGCCCGAGCACTTTGTTGAGAAAGCTAAAAAAAATTGGTATGCAAATTAAAGAAGTCTCTCTATGGGTTAAATCAGTCACCTAGAATGTGGTACCAGAAATTTGATACATTTGTATTATCTTTGGGATTTGTGAGATAAAAATTTCATCATTGTGTATATTATAAAACTGAAAGTGATCAAGTACTTATTATTGCTCTTTATGTTGATGATATGCTATTCATAGGAAATAACAAGCTAATGATTTCTGATCTTAAGTCTCAGTTGTCTGCTAAGTTCAAAATGAAGGATCTTGGTGTAGCAAGGTATATTTTGGGGATGGAGATAACCAGGGACAGGAAGAATAGAAAAATATGGCTCAGTCAGAGTAAGTATATCAGAACTGTTCTTGAGAGATTTTATATGAATGATTGCAAATAGCTAGTGGTTCCAGTCAAGCAGGGAACGAAGCTATTTGTTGAGGACTGTCCAAAATCTCCTACTGAGATGGAGGACATGACCAATGTACCCTATGCTAGTGTAGTAGGCAGTCTTATGTATGCAATGGTCTGTACAAGGCTAGACATTGCCCAAGTAGTGGGAGTACTTAGTCGATTTATGGCTAATCCAGGAAGAACGCATTGGGATGCTGTGAAGAAAGTGTTTAGATATTTGAAGGGTACTTCAAATTTTGCTATGTTACCATGGGAATTTGGTTGAATCACAAAGGACTCTTAGCATTCGAGGTTATGTAGATTCTAATTGGGCAGGGGACATTGACAGCAGGAGATCCACTAGTGGATACATATTCATGATGAATGGTGGTGCAGTGAGTTGGATGAGTAAGCGGCATGCTATAGTTGCTTTGTCCACTATGAAGGCTGAATACATGGCAGCTACTCATGCTTGTAAAGATGCTATATGGTTGAAATGTTTGTGTTCTAACATTGGTTTTGATGTAGGTGAAATAACTATTTTATGTGACAGTCAGAGTTCAATTTGTCTAACAAAGAACCCTACTTTCCATGCTAGGACGAAACATAATGATGTACAGTACCACTTTGTACGAGATATGGTTGAGGATGGAAAGGTCAGTTTGGAAAAAGGTTGATTCTCTGGAGAATGTTGCATATTCATTGACGAAGCCAGTGAGCACAGACAAGTTCAGGTGGTGTACCAGTTCAATGGGCCTTAGTGCCCATGATTTTTAGTAAGTTATGATGTGCTCTGGAGGTGCCTATATGATCTTCGTCAAGTGGGAGATTGTTGGAAATATGTTCCTCAATCTATACAGGCTGAAACCTCCTTTAGAGCTAAGTCGGTGTGACATCTTCATTGTCTAGCCGACTAGCAGCTTGTATCATTATGTTTTGCACAAGTCACTGTGACCTTGCAGAAGTCTTGCCGAAGGGTTACATTGTGGAGTCTATTACTATGACAAGGGGTGTTCGTTATGACCTCACAGCGCTTGGGAGACCTCACGCCAAAAGGCCATTCAATCATATTTTTTGAAGACTCTTGGCAACCATGATCTTTAGTGTAACACGACGGCTCGATGAAGCATCTTAGCGAAAGCTAATGTCTTGCCAACAGGGGACACATCCAAACGTTCTTCAGTGTAACTCAAAGTGATCGAAGAAACCTCTTGGCGATGGTGAATGTCTTATCGATAGCTGATGGCTATCGGGGTAACTCCTGGCAATGAATGAAACTTCAGGGTGAGTCTTAAAGCTCAGTGTAAAGTCCTAGCGAAAGGTGTATGTCCTGGCGACTGCTGACAATTTTGGTGAAACAAAAGATCTCGGAGAAACCTCTCGGTGAAGGTGTTAAGTCTTGCCGACTAGTGATTGAAGCTCGGTATGACTTGTTTTTTTCGGCGTAATGTCTCAGCGAGTGTGTTTGGACTTGCCGATAGTTGTATGCTTTTGGTGTAACTCAAGTTGCTCTATGAGAACTCTTGGCGATATCGGTATGTCTTGCTGACTATCTTTTGGAGCTCGATATGACTTGTGTCTTCGGTATACCTTTGGTGACTTGCTATGATCTCCTGGTGAATGTGATAGGTTTGGGTGACTGCTTGGTTACTCAGTGTAACTCATGGATCTTGATAGAACATCTTAGCGATAATAGGGTTCCTTAACGATAATGATATGAAGGTTATGTGGCATCGGCAAGACATTGTTAGTGTCTCACCGAGATGCCAGTACATTGTGAATTCTGTTGACCAAGTAAGACCATCCTATGTGGAGTCTCATGGACGAATAGGAGAAGCTGAATGGGAACAATTGGAAGACAGTCAGTTGTGACAGTTCTATGAGGAAGTTCTACAGATAGAGTTCGACATGGATATACTCTGTGATTGCAGATTGTGATTTGGTTGGCTTATCGATTGGTTCGTTGGTTGATTCAACATATTGTTGCGTGATTGAAGCAGTGGAAGAATTCTATTTTGTGAACTGTATTTGTGAAGATTCCTGTACAAGAATATTAATGGTGAATGCTACTGTATAATGACACGAGAAAGATAAGTCTGGAATTTGTATGTAATTTTATTACTGTAATACAAAGTGATTTCTCTTGGTGTGGTGGTTTTTTCTCCCGTAAGGGTTTTCCCACGTATATCTGGGGTTCATGTGTGATTGTCAAATACTCTATTTCTGTTGTCTGTTTCTTAGTGCATCTTAATTGGACTATAATTGTAAATTTTAAAGTGTATCTACGTTCTTTTTTGAGGTATTGATGTTAGGAGAATTGTTTTCCGCATCTAATTTTCCTTACAAGAAATAGTACGCGGTGGAGACACATGGGAGCGTAGCGGGAGCTAGTAGAAGAGCAAAGGAAAGAGTTCCTTCGGGGAGTGCTGAGCGAACATGTGGCTAAGGTTGATAGTTTTTTTATCAAAAGGGGCTGAATATTTTCATTCGAGGCATGGGCCGGTACTTAGCTAGCAAAAAAAAAACCCGAAGGGAGCATGGTGAATTTTATATTCACAACTTTTGGCGACTATCAGGGGCGTTTCACTTGAGGAACGAGGAATCCAAAATTTTCTTTGGTGCCAGACCAGAGCGCCATCCATAGGATGATGGATTTAGAGTTTAGAAAGGGCTTCCTATAAGGGTAGTGTATCATCCTTGGATGGTTTTGATATATCTTGCAGATTCTCTTGCGCTCCACTCAAGTCAAGCATTTCTTTATAATGTAGCACCTTGGGAAAACTGGTCCTTGACTCGCAATGGAAGAGTAGCTGCACAACCAGATAAATGACCCCTTCAATTTCTTCTACGGTAGGAGGCTGGTTGAAGCTCTAGAAGACAGTAGGGTCCTGTTCCTTTTCTTCGATCTTCCCTTTAATTTTTTTAGCTGTGGCAACTGATTCATCTTCAAGAAATGGGGACGACATGCCCATCTGAATTAGCCAAGAGAAATTTTTTTGCATGCTATCCATAGTCCAGTTTAAAGTAGCTATGTAGCCATTAGTACACAGGATGGCCAAGTGGTAGTGGATGAATTTATTTTCCGTCTTGGTAGCCTCATTTTGATCCTCGATCCCCGCCTCTGCTAAAATCTCATCAGGCACCATGTATAGCTTATTTAGCAAATCCTTTGCTTCAAGGACCTTCTTCGTGATGAACTACTCAATGGCTCTGTGGGCCTCCCAACTCAAGCTTGTTACCTCCAACATATATCGGAGCGTTGGTTGCAGTGTTAGGGAGAAGACCTTAACCTTTTCCCAGTATGAAATGTATAACTGTTAAGCTACTGGAATGAGGTCCAGCTGCGCAACAGGGGCATGGAGAGCGCTCTTTAGAAGGGCAATCTCTACATCCTTTGAGCTGAAATCCTCTGTTAATTCTGCAAATCTCCTTTTCTCAGATGCAAGTTTCTCCTTGATGTTACTTAGCTCCTTAAGCTAGTTTTCCTTGGCTCGAGCATGGTTTTCCAACTTTTTGTCAAGAGATGACTTCGTCTCATGAAGTTCCTTTTCCAATTGGGCCCTTTGGCCCTCAAAGTATGCCTTATCCTTTTCTAATTTTTTCTCATGCTGAGTGCGCTGAGATGCCAGCTCTTCATCTCTTTGTTGCAAATTCTGCTCTGCCAGGGCCAACTGGTTTAGAAGGTCTTGGTTCTCTCTCTTCATCACATTGACTAGGGAAGGGTTGGCAGATTGGAGCTTTGCAAGATCCTCTCAGAGTTGACTCTATTCTATCTCTACTACTTGTGCTTTTTTTGAAAAATGCATAACCTTTTCTTGTAATAATTTCTCCTTGGTTTCTAGCAATCTAACCCTTTCCTTGAAAAGCTTCAACTACTCCTCATTTTTCTTCAAATAACGGCTAGAATGAAGGAAATCAGTCATTACCACCTGCTGTGTTTCTTCCATGAGTTCTACCTTGTCCTGCGGCTGGGTTGCGGCCAAATCAAGACCCATGGAATACATGTCGTAATCATATGATAGCATCTCCCCTTGTGGTTTGACAATGTTTGGGTACATGGTGGCAAAATTCAATGTTTTTTGCACTTCATTGCAAACTGTATACACCTTAGACTTCACCTCCTTTTTGTCATCCTTCACTTTTCACTTTTGGATCCTGAAGGCCCATGCTTCCTTTGTAGCATCACCTTGCACTATGAATTGAAAAAAACTAGCCCACCTGCAATAGGTGCACCAAGAGGCAGGGAAAAAGGGAATATAAGTGTGGCAGGCCCTTGCATTTTCTTTGGTGGGATATTGACAGTTTTTGGGGAGAAAAAGGGAACCTGGCATAGTTCGGTTTGCGAACTGAGGGAAGGGCTCATTAGTTGTTGCGGTGACAGGGTGGTCATAATAGAGTCTGTTTGCTGGGCATACTGGGTCAGATTTGAGGTAGCAGTAGCAATAGGGGTACTAATGGAAATTGAGCCCTCAGAAAGAGAGGTGAGGATAGCTTGGGTAGCAACGTCTGGTGTCAGGTTTTGTGGAGGCGTTAAGATATATGGCCCTGTGTAGGTGAATTGGGAGAAACCTCTCACAAACATTGTGGTAGCGGTAGAGAAAGGAGGGTCAACAATTGTAGTTAGGGGCGCCACGAGAATAAAAAAAGATACCAAATATTGAGAAGTAAGAAGAGGAGGAGTGAATGTTACTTGCACACTTGATGGTGGTGGTTCTTCAGTTGTTGCTGGATCCTTCAAACTCTTGGCTTGCTGTGAGCACTTGGCTTATAATAGGTTCTTGCGAACCCTCGCCCATAATAGCTTTTGTGCATTGTCGCTTAGTGGGCAGAGAATCCTTCATCTCTAAAGTCTCTGGCTGTAGCTGTTGGGACCCTCTTGTTGCTTTCGAAGTGCAAGTGAGTGTCTGCGAGGCCCTTGATAGATTCAATCACACATTTGAAGCAACATAAGCAGGTTGCCCAGTGGACCTTTTCTTTTGTTGAGCAAAGGACGTCGATGTCTCGACTTCCTCCTCCACCTATTCTTCTTCTTCATTGGATTCATCTCCTTTGCTAGCGCTTGAGTTGGAAGCAGGGTGCTCATCATCCCACAATTTTTCAAACTGTTCATCATCCTGCACGCTTTCATAAGGTGCATCAACCTATTTTGTCTCTTGGCAATACACCCAAAAGGCTCTAATTTTTTCTACACTCCATTCCTATTCTCTTCTTAGCTCATTGAATAGGGTGGCTCCCATTTTGATGTCCTTATAATCCACCATAACGAAATAGAACTTATTCCATGATGGTCTACTGTCCTTTGTTGGGATGTGAATCAGGTCGACCAACAATTCATCCTCATCTTGCAGCGGGTTGCGGTTCTTTTCCTAGTATGAATGAGGACTATGAGCTACTCTGATATGGTCATGTGGCAAATCATTGAAAAGGTTGTAATTCCATTTGTCGCAAATCAGTACCAACCCTAGATGAACCAGCTTATCTTGCAATAGCTGCTGTGTCTGCTTCTTTTTCATGGTCACTATTTTGAAGCTTTTCAGGCAATTGAAGAATCCCTTCCTCTTGGATTTTCCACTATAGAAGGTAATATCAATAACACATGCCTACTAGAAGATTTCAAGGGATAACACCTAATTTGTAACACATGTCATAAGGCGGAATGGTTCATTAGTGAAGGCTCACATTCAGATGAACGTAAAATCTGCATAAAAAAACTAGTCACATATGGGAATGAAATTTTGCATATACCCCATCTATGTCTTCATGAGCCAGTTCATACCATCCTCTCCTTGCAAATCTTGCAGAATCAGAGTTAGGAAGAAATCTGAAAATTCATAATAGTCGAAGGTGGAAGAGAGGAGAGGAGTCCAGATAGAAACATACTTCCTTTTGTTGCTTTCATAAAAAATAGATAACTCCACATGCTTACTAATGAAATTAGGATTCTGGTGTAAAAACATATGGGTGAGATAGGAAAAAAACTTGAACTTCCATTCAGCTTGGTACCTCTTAATTTTCCCTATCATCTTAGTTGAGAGGTAATCTGCAAAATCATACCAGAAGTAAGATTGTTGCCTATGAAACTAGAAAGTCGGGCCCAACTAAAAAGCATACACCTCCTTGTCGGTGTCTAGACCGAAAAAAATGACATCATTGAAAAGGCATCTTATAGATCTTCATTGAAAGCACAGTGCTTCACCGAAATTTTTGGTGGCTTCTGCTTTTCTACTTCAATTCTTTGGGTTTCCTTGTTATAAAACTCTAGAGCCTTATGCCTTGTGTTCCATATATGTTTCCCCTGTTTAGGAGTGAATTCCTCTATTTTCATCTTTCTTTACGCGGTGTTAGGAATACACAACATATTCCAGATAACTGTTGGGCTGATATTAACCGTCAAAGTCTGGCCCTCAATATTGTTGGTGCTGGGATTGAAATGTTCAATGGCCTCATCAACTAATTCTCGGCAATAATGCACAGATGGGACCATATGTTGTGGAAGCCCACTGAACCATATATTTTCTTCTGTTGAAATTATCTTTTTGGATACTTTCATTCTCTTGCAGGCTACTTCCCTTAATCCCTTTGGGTTCTTTGTAAGATTGGGATCATGAATATTATCCCACTCTTTCTGAATCAAGTTCTGGTCTCTATAGCTTTTGGGTTTGTTTAGCTCCTGTGTTCCTACCCACTTTGGCTTTTCTAGAATAATCGACATGGCATAAGAAATATTTTCAAAGACATTGATGAATGGTGCATCTCGCATAGATTTAAATAAACTTCTTGTTGGCCCTCCCTGAGCTTCCTAGCTTGAACTTTCTGCCATTTTTCCTTGCGTAGAGATTTTGCTTAACCTGAACCTCTCTGTGATTTCTACTTCGGCTTTGGTTGCACACTAGATCCTTTTTTGATTTTTGATTTGAGTAGCATTCTTGAAAAATCCTTTTAAGTTCTTTAAAACTTTTACATGCAATATTTAGCTATCTTTTATCAAGGTGCTAGACGAGAGTTACCTTTGCATTTAATTCGGCATGTATCGCCAATCCTTTAGCTTATGCGAGATGAATTACTTGCCATTTTGATATGACAAGAATTCATAATTACAATTACCAACCATATTGTATAACACAATTTTCTTGGAACTTGAGTCGATGCTTTGCTATTAGCTTAATCATTCATATTCATTGGAAATTAATATCCCAAAAGGAATGATTAAGCCAAATATGTGATCAAAATTTGAAAAGACATGACCTCAGTATTGGAATAAGTAAAGCACCTGGAGAATGACACCTCAGTATTCGACCGTGCATAACACCACCAATTACTACCACCAGATTAGGCTAATTAATTATCCCTTATTAGTTTTACACGTAGCAAGCCGTACTCAATATACACGACTAGGTGGGAACTTTGAGCAAGCTCTGGCACAACTTTCAAGTTGGTACTCGAATAACATCACGTTTATGGTAAGAAAACCACCACACATTTCCTCTCTTTTTCTATAAATACGCATCTAAGCAGTAGCAAAATCACACTTAGCGATTTGAGAAAAGTTGGTAATAGGTTGATTGGCTTAGCAGTTGCATTGTATTTCCATAGGCTAGAGCTAGGCATTTTGTAGAGATAGCTTTAAGGTAGTTGCAGAGCGTCTGACAAGATGAATACCCCAATTAGGATAGTTTCCCATAAGTCCCAAATGGCTTTCCTAGGCTAGATTTCAATCAGGCATTTAAAAAGGATGACAAAGAATAAGTATTTACTGGCTATCATAGCCATGAAGTGTGTTCTGGGACCGGATTGCCTCGAATACGAGGAAAAATATCGAGTTAACATTGACATGTGCTCACATTTTGTCACCTCCATGTTGGATATTGGAATTACCAAGCCCTTGATTCTTCGTCTTTTCAAAAAAATATTTCCCAAGAAGTACCGAAATGGCCTTTGAGAGGTAGTGGCAAATGTTGCATACAGTGGAGGTATACCAACTGTGAGCGACCTTTGGAGGTTCATAGAAGAAGATGTTGTACCATGGCTACCATTTCTGAGTGGCTTTTTCCTCCAGTCGCAAGATGAGCATCGCCAAAGGGTAACCCGTGCCTGCCACTTTCTTTTCTGCATCTACAACGTGGTGTTGTTCTATGACATTGACTGGAACACAGACTTCAGGAACTTGGTGTTCCCTCCACCACTGGCCATTGCTCCCTTGGATAATGCTGCTGTTGCTGATGAAGATATTGTGGACGCTGCGGTTGATGAGTCCGTTGCTGCTGCCCATGCTGTGGACTGAAAACCTCCATATTTTTTCTCTTTTGGTTTTTGAAAACAAACTCGTATCAATCAGTTAGTTTTTGTCTATATTCTTGAAAAGGGCTTCTTGTAGAATATATGAAAGAAGAAAAATAGAACCCTATAATTTAGAAGCGTGGACTTTGAGACATTTTGAAAATGTAAATATTAAAGCATATATATAATTAAAATATAACTTTATATAATTATTTATTTATTCGCTTTCAAATTTTGCACATGGGTTACTTTTTCCTTTTCAACATATATGTATGAATTCAATTTTGCATGTAGGTGTTTGATATTTCTGTTCTTTTGAGTTGTGCACTTATTTTCTTGCTCTCTACAATAATGTGTTACCTATTCTTCTCCTCCTCAAACCATAGAATAAATAAAAGAGACCGTTCAATGAAACAAAAGGGAAAGAAAAGGAAAAGCACTATAAACATATTTACATCAGTAGGATATGGAAGCTTTAAATTAAACAATTTAAGGTGAATTATGTTGATCAGAATTCCCAGTGCTTCTTTTTCCATGGTTTCTAACTCAAATTCATTATGCTCTTTGCATTGAATTATCCTGAACGGGCCTTCCCAAAGGCTATAAAACTTCCCATGTTGACCCGACTTCGCAACCCTTTCATTAAACTTCAACACTAAGTCTCTACACTTTAGCCCTTGGTCGGATGCTTTTTTGTCAAACCATCATTTAACCACCTATTGGTGGTTAGTCATGGCTATTAGGTATTTCTCCCTTCTCTCTTGTACTTCTAGCAATTCGGCTAGCTATACCTCCATTGTGCCATTTTGTTCCACCTCAAGGTATTTAAGTAATTGTAGTGCTAGAATCTCCATGGAAATAGGCAATAGCGCCTCTTTACATATACTAGCTCATACGACGAAGTCTTGAGAACTTGCTTAGGAGTTATGTGGTCTGCCCAAAGTGTTTCTTGGAGGTTTTTATGCCATTCCCTTTGGTATTTGTTGATGGTGTTTTCTGCACAACAACGACTTAGACAAAATATGATATTCTATCTCTCTTGAAAGGTAGATCTCTATCAACAAGCCTCAAGAGATAACCCCAAGGTCTCTAATGTCAGGTCTTGATAATGCATAAACAACTCAGTGATAAATGTGAAAATTCTGGTAATCACAAAGGGACCTTACTACAAGCAAATACTAAATCCTTAAATTTATTAGATCTAGCAATATGGTGATACTTCCAATCCTAAATCTAACCCAAATGATAAAGAAAGAGCAAAAGAGATAAGGTTTTAGAGAGATTCTTAAATTTAACACTAAACCTAAGATTAACAATGCAAATGATGAGACACTTGAAATGGACCAATCCCTCAGAAATTGATATCTGCTTGACCCAGATAATTCTACAATCTTATAGAAATAGTGCAATCTTGTAAGGCATTAAAGATTTTTAGATCATGAACATTCATTCAAGACAACCCTATTGCAATTGCAATGAACAAACATTCACAATTGAACTATGCACAATAAATATGAAAGTCCAGGCTAACTTTGGAAAGCAACTAACAGTCAGCTAGTTGCAAAAAGTATGGACCAAGGATTGTGGTAAACACTTCAAACATCAAACCATAACATCATTGAATCATTCCTAATTCTAAATCTAACATACAACAAATAACCTTGAGCAATTTCAAAAGATAGAATCGTAAGAACCATGCAAGATAAGTCAACACAAAGAGATCACCAGAAATCTCAAAATCTTCAATTGTATTAAATTATTAGATTTTCAATTATCCTTGAATCATTCCTAATTATAAATCTAACATACAACAAATAACCTCGAGCAATTTCAAAAGATAGAATCATAAGAACCATGCAAGATAAGTCAACACAAAGAGATCACCAGAAATATCAATGTCTTCAGTTGTATTGAAATAGTGCAATCTTCTAAGGAATTAAAGATTTTTCAGATCATGAACATTCATTCAAGACAACCCTATTGCAATTGCAATGAACAAACATTCGCAATTGAACTAAGCACAATAAATATGAAAGTCCAGGCTAACTTTGCAAAGCAACTAACAGTCAGCTAGTTGCAAAAAGTATGGACTAGGGATTGCTGCAAACACTTCAAGCATCAAACCATAACATCATTGAATCATTCCTAATTCTAAATCTAACATACAACAAATAACCTTGAGAAATTTCAAAAGATAGAATCGTAAGAACCATGCAAGATAAGTCAACACAAAGAGATCACCAGATATCTCAATATCTTCAATTGTATTGAATTATCCAATGACATCAACAATTCCAATGTTCTATGTTACAACACTTGCTCCAAAATAGACTAACTTCTAACACTAGCTCTTTGCTCTATCTACTTCTAGGTCTAAATTTTCTATCTCTACTGGCCTCTACTAGTCCTTCAAAATGAGAATGCATTGGCTTTTTATAGAAAATTACATTTTGATTCAATAGCTAGGATTAAATCAATCTAATGGCCGAGATCATTCCTCTAGAAGGATCATTTTATTAAATTAGGGCTTGAAAATTTTGGGTACATCATCATCCAATGAGAAAATCCAATTGCATCATTGAGCAAATAAGAAATAAATAGTCTGCCAGCTTGACCTTTGAAGAAAATTCTGATTGGATAGAATAAAACAACTTCACATGTCATTCTTGTTTAAGTTACATCTCCAGTTAGTACATAGTTGGGAATAGATTATGATGTAGGTGTATATTAAATATTTAAATTGTGAAATAAAATCTTACCCGCAACATCATTGGGCACATATCCATATGTGGGTTATTTGGAAATAGTTCAAAATTTCATCCCCCTGAGCACAGTTTCTTATGTAGAAGTATATGAAATGATTCAAATTAGTCCCCTTTTTGGTCTTTTGTTTCCTGACCCTTGGGCATTGTAGCTCCAATCTCGAATAACCGACACTATCCCTGTAGAACATACATTAATCATAAGTAAATTCATAAAATTTAAAGGGACCTGTATTAAGTAAGATAGAGATCAAAGAAAAAAATAAAGTGGCATGATATGCCACCCCCACAACCCTTTTAATATACTGATATTAGATATAATGAACTCTTGCATTGAAAGCTTCACACTTTGACATCCAAGAATTTTTGGAAATTCCTGAAAGTGTGATGAATCCTTACAAAGACCACACATACAATATTCATGACAATATCAATGACAAAGTGCATAGAATACTTTAAACAAGCTATCACCATCGAGCGCCCTTTTCTCCTAATGTCTCAGTCTTCATAAAACAATAGTAATCATGAAAACATGCCATGAACTAGAACGTCACAGACTTATTGCATTCCTAACCTTATTCATTTCACAGATTGTCATTGCTTCACTTGTTAGTTGACTAATCGCCCAATCAAGGGTCTCGATATTGTGCCGTGAGCATGAATTTCTCCATCAATATTTGAGGTGTCCTAATTCATAACTTGGACCTGTTTCAAAGCTTTAGTGAATTGGACAACTTCACGGATTCTCTAGCTTCGGGGATTTCTTGTTGGTTTGGATTACCTGAGGCTTGAATCATAGTTATATGCCACAATGAAAAGAAACCATGAGCCTGTGATTGATAATGTAATTCCTTGCAAATAGCCATGCAGATTTTGAAGAGGAAAAAATCATCTCTTCTAATGTACTTTGCAAGTGCATTCCCTGCCAAGTCCCATGGATTCATCTGAAGACCTCAGAATTGAAAATATAAGCCAAGGCTTGCAAAGCATGATAAGTGTCGAGATACTAATATCATTTTGAATTAGTGCATCATGAAAGTTCTATTCCTTACTTTATGCAAACTCACAATATCAGAGTGCTAAGAGCAAAAAGCGAGTTTTCAAAAGGCACCAGTTCAAAGCAGTGTTGAGGTCATAGACTAGGATGCAATTATAACTAACTTTCGACTCATATCCAAATTCAACTTGCAAGGAAGACCATACTAAAATCAAAGAAGTAAGGTACAAACATAAGGTCTTTGAAGTTTGCATATATAAACTAGCTTTCTCACACTTGCACAAAAGATAAGGACATTCACAGTGACTGAAAATTCATTTGCCAAGACTGCATCAACACAATAAATTAATCTCAAGAACCTTAGAATTTACAAGACGAAGCAAATCAAGCACATAGGTTCTTTAGGCGGGCCAGGACAGATTTTGGGAATTCGACGAAGTGATGGAATTTCAGAGAAATCCAGTGGGCGAGAAATTCTGCGAAGGACTGAAATCTCTGAAGTGCAATGTAAATTCCTCTTCATTGGATTTTTAAGAAAACCGGGGAATTCCGCGGTGGGAGGAAATTCCCGACAACAGTCAAAAACCCAAACTTTGTATGGAAACCTAGGATATTCAATAATAACTTCAAGGGATCATTCACATGAGTGAAATAAACATTCAAGCACATATGAAAGCAACCAAATTCAGCAATCAAAGTACCAAAAGGCATCAAAGTCCAGAACTGAAGAGGGTCCCTACTTTAAGTGGGGCGTGTGTGCAACAACTGCACAACAGTATTCCGACCCGATCCTTTTGAGGAATCAAACTAGGTTCTTGTTTGTCGATTCGGCTAAGCTGTTCCCCTGTGGGTAGTAATTTTATGATTTTTTAAGGAATATGCCATGCATAAGTGCAAATAGACTTACCTTAAAGCCTAGGAAAGCTTTGGCATTGTTAGAGATGATTTTTTTGGGTGGGCTGAATCTCGTCACCAGTTCTTCTAGGAAGTCCACTATCTCGGCCTTTGTTGCATTCTTCAGTGGCATGACTTTGCTCCACCTTGTGAAGTAATTTGTGGCTGTCATAATCCACTTGTGCCCTATGCTGGAGGCTAGGTTTATCATCTCGATGAATTCAAGACCTCATTGCGCAAATGGGTCGTCGACCACTATCGGATTAAGAGGCATTGCAAAATTCTTTCTTCCTGCAAAGAATTGACATTATTTTCAAGCTTTAACCAAGGAGTAAGATTCATTGAGCAACGTCCACCAGTAGTACCCTACACACATGATTTTGATGGTGGTGGTCTTGGCAGAGAAATTCCCACCTATGAGACTATTGTGGAAGGTTTTGAGGATCTTCTTTGCTTGCTCTGTGGTGATACACCGCAATAGAACACTGTTAAAATTTATTTTGAACAAGATCCCTTCATCGAGCACATATCCACTGTTCTGTAGGTAGTAGAATCTGCTCTTCTGAGAAGGAAGACCCAACAGATATTTTCCTGTGTGCATGAACCTTACTCTGTCCATCAACCAACAACCTTCAGAATCTGACTCATTTTTTAGGACTAGTTCCAATTGCTCTTCTTCGGTGGAAATTTCTTAATTGTGTGCAAGATATTCACAAAATCCTCTTCCCCAAATGGTCTTTGTTGGATTGACCTCAATTTCATATTTGAGGATCTTGGTGATCCAATTGACCCTTTTCTCGGTGATTTCTCCCTCCATGATGTATTTGCGCACACTAGAATGCACGACATAGAAATCACCTTATTGCAAGAGATTAGGTGTTGGAACTTCTTGAGCCCCTTAACTATTGCAAACGCTTGCCTCTCCACAAAGTTGTAGTTTGTCTCATATTCCTTTAGGGTCTGGGAGTGGAATACTATTGGATGTTCTCCTTTTCCCCCATCATCTTTTTGAGTTAAGACAGTAGAAATGCTTGACTTGCTACTGAATACATACATTATGAAGTCCTTTGATAAGTTTGAATTGACCAGAACAGGAGAGAAGGAAATAACATCCTTGACTTTCTCAAAGGATTCTCTGGCTTCTTTTGTCCATTTAAATGTTTTCTCCTTTTTCAACATCAAGGTGATTGGCCTAATTATTCTTGCAAAATCAGAAATAAAATTTCTAACAAAATTTACCTTTCCCAAGAAGGACTAGACGCCTTTCTTGTTGACCAGAAGGGGAAGATCTTTGATTGATTTCACCCACTTAGGGTCAATTGAAATTCATTCTTTGGACACTATGTGCCCCAATAGCTTGCCTTGTGGTACTCTGAAGACACATTTTTTTGGGTTCAGCGATATCCCAAACTCCTGGAATTTCTTAAAAACCATCTCAAGGTGATCGAAATGGTGATCCTTGGTCTTAGAGAATACAGTGAGATTGTCTAAATAGATCAAGATGATCTTGTTGATCAACTCACTGAAAATGATATCCATTGCCCACTGGAAGGTGGCTATGACATTTGAGAGGCCGAATGATATCTTAGCATATGCAAATGTTCCCCACTTAGTAGTGAACGTTGTCTTGTGTTGATCCTCTTCTTTGACCCGAATCTGATTGTAACTGGAGAAGCCATCTAGCAAGGAAAACATCTCTGATCCTACCATCATTTGTAGGATTAACTCCATTGAAGATAGTGGGTAATGATCCTTTAGGGATGCTCTATTTAGTTCCTGAAAGACTACACATAGACAAATATCTCCATTCTTATTTCAGACCAGGACCAAACTAGATACCCACGTGCTATGGTTGATTGAGAAAACAATCTGTGATTGGATTAGCTTTGTTAATTCTTGTGCCATTAGCGCTTCTATCTTTGGGTTGACCGACCTCTATTTTTGGCGGACTAGTTTTGGGACTTTCGCTAGCTCTATTGTATGTTGGATGATATCAAGATCATATCCCATAAGGTCATCATATGACTAGGCCGCCACTCCTTCATACTTTTCACAAAAGTCAATGATCCTTTCTTTATCGTGATGGGGGACATCTTTCCTGAGTTCAAGTTTTCTTCTATCTTTGACCTGAAGATCGACATAGTCGCTTTTATCTACTACAAACTTCCTCTTTTAATTTCTTGCATTGTCACAATCGAAAATATTTTTTAGAGTGACTAATCCCTTTGGAAGCTTGTTGGATTTCAGCGGAATGATTTTCCTTTAATAAGCTTTGACAATCTTTGGTTGGAGCTGGTCAAAAAATTCTCCTGACTGCTGGATGAATGAGGCAATGTGTTCATCATTGTCAAACACTTGCTAGCTTTGATCATTGTCTGGAATCACCGGTCGGACTATCACTCATACAAAGTGTTTGTTGTGAATGACATTGAAGGTGGGATCAAATTGGGATTTGATTGCTGCCATGCGATCTGCATCTGTATTTTGATCTTGGGGCACTATTTGAATGTTGAAGGCTTGAAAGCCATCAATTAGGTCCCAAACTCAGTGTCTATAGGATTGTATGTAGATATTATTGGCTGCAGATATTCCACTTACTTGATTGACCACTAGTTCTGAATCTCCAAACACCATTAACTACTTAATTCCCATCCGTTCCGCAAGGCTGAGGCTTTGCACTAGTCCTTCATATTCAACTTCATTGTTTGAACAAATGAACTGGAAGCGGAAAGACATTAATATATTTTTATTTTGTGAGGATGTTAAGGATATCCTGGCTCTTGTGCCAACCTTGCATTTGGCTCCATCGAAGTGCAACATCCATAGCTCTGAAGCCTGACCACTTTGTGGTTCTTTGACAAGTTTTGGGAGTATCTAATCTTCATCGTAGATGACATAGGTTCCCAACCCCGTAGCATGATAGTTTCCAAACGATCAACATTTATATCTTCACTCAAGAGAGCATCTCCTTGATTGATGCGATCTCTTGTCACTTTTTCATCTTCCAACAACTCAGTACAATGCATTTCTTGCTTTATGATAGAGGTATGAGCAGCCTCAAAGTTGATAATGGCTTTATCAACCACATGTTCTGAATGTAGAGCCTCAAAAACTATTTTCATTTTCACACCATGCTTGTTCCTGAGGATCATGTGTGACCAATCCAGGGACATGTATTCGCCTACCTTCAAAGTGAATTCTTGGGAGAGACAGAGGCCGAACATGGGGGGAACATCAATGATCATGGTATCTTGCGGCACTGGGATGCCATGGTAGGTGAATAGAGTCAAGGGAAGGTCTTTGATGAGACCGATAGTCTCAACCTTGTTTCCATCAAGCTGCATCACTCCTTTCTTTAGAGGTGCATAGCTAAGCTCCAAGGCCTTAGCTATCTGTTTCGACATGACTGTGGTGCTGGCACCAGAGTCAATCATGGCACTGTGCAATAACTTCCTCCCACAATAAGAGTTAGGAAAAAAGGTTTTCAGCTTTGGCTTGTCCTTTTCCTCGGTAGGAACCTCCACTGTGCTATTCATGAGTACTTTGGCAGGAGGTGACTGATCAACAACCTTTCCTTTGAGTGATTGATCCTATGGCTCAATGATTGGATCCTCTTGAAGAGCCTTTTGTAGCAATTTTTTTTTCTCCAGAATAGATAATATATCCCAAAAAGACACATTGGAGGATTATTTTTTAAATTGTTCCACCACATTGAAGGGTGGCAGATTTGGAGATTTTTGCTCCTTATCTCTTGTTATAACAATTTCCTTTTGTGGTGGACATTGCTGTGTTACTGCGGAGGTACTGGATATTTGGTTAGAAGCATATTTAGGTTGCAGAATAACTAGTTGCGGGACGACTGTTTCGCCCATAAATATTCTCTTCGAGGGGGTGTTGTAATTAGACTGCACCTGTGGTGTTTTAGATGTGGATGTATCATTGGAAAACACTGCTTCTTCCTATTCCATCCATGAGAAGAGTGCGTGATTGGGAGCGATGTCCGCTTCTTGCTCCAGTGACATCTCCTACATTTGTACAGTGAGAATTGCATTTTCCATTTGTGAAGAGGTGTATACATAGCTTCTGGGATCTGACGTTGTGCCTTGGTTATGCTGTTCTGCCACCTTTTGTTGTAGGTTTTCATGCAGACAATTTTGGGGCATGTGTGAATCACCAGGGGTTGGCATCATCAATTTAATTATTTTTCCTTGCAGTTAGCTCTCTACTCAAGCTTAGATTAGTGCTCTGCAACAGAGTGGGTAATGGTAGTATTTGATTGGTTGTTTGTGCCTGCGGATTAGTGCAAGTGCTTCGTTGAAACTAGTTTTGTTGGTAAGGCCTTCCGCCTTGGTAATTTTGATATTTCAACTTCGGGGGCATGGATTGGTTGCGCTTGATGACACTTATGTCATTAACAATAGTCTACAACATTTCCTTGAACTCACTCATCTCCTCCTTTGAAGAGCTGGATGTAGAGGTGACATTCTGTGTCACTCGGATATGTGTACATAGATTGAGGAGGAGCCTGAACACTGGTAGAAAGAATCTCGTGAGCATAAATTGATATTTCTGAAAATATGGGAATGATGGGCCGAGGTGGCAACTTCCCGACATCTATCAAATTGTTCTCCGCCTTGATAGTGGTGTTGTAGGCGTTCGGTAGCGTGGGCCCGCCTAAAGACTGGATCATCATTGAAATGTTAGGGTTGATAGACTTCAAGTAGAACATGAATGCCAAATCAGGAAGAGGGCACATACCAACTTGGATTCTCTTCTAGCTTGTATGGAACTAGGCATTGAAGTCAGCCAGTTCAAAGCTCACTTTATGACCAACAATTGATAGTATAGCGAGGATCAGTCTCCATCATTCAAAAATATCTAATAGAAAGGATCTCCGAGATCATCGTAGGTACTGATAGTGTTTGGTTGCAACATACGGTACTAATCTAGTGCCTTGCCTCTTAAAGAGGTGGTGAGAAACCTTAGTGCTATATTTTGATCTATAACATTGTGTAATAGGCATATGTCCGCAACATTTTGCAGATGTTTGGTTGGTGTTCTTGAGTCATCTTCGGTGAATTTAGGTATAACTTTCAGGGTGGATACTGGGATAGCAGCCCAAATGAAAAGTGCTACTAGTGCTACAAGAGGAATTTTGACATCCCATGCCACATAATTTATGTTAGCTTCAGGCAACATGGCTAGCGGAAAGGGCGGAGGAAGCGGGACATTTGCTAATTGGGTCACGGGCTATATTGTCCCTAATGGTGGTACTAATAAACTAGGATTATTTGTTGTTTGTGACCTAGTAATAGGCTGATGAATCATACACCCTTCTAAAAATTAGGTTCATTGAAGCTCGGTCCCACTGGGCGTGCCAGGAAAGAAAAAAACTATTGATGCCAAAAATTGGCAAGGTAACAACCTTCTATGGGAAACTCGGTTTATGGGGGACCTATTGGACTAAACTGAGTGATCTCTATATTTTTAAAGAAGTCGCCTTCTTTTGTAATTGGTCTTTTGGAATGGGAAAAGGAAGAAAATATCAAAATAAAGGATATAACTAAGGTGATGCACAAGAATTTAGATAAAAGACATGATAAATCTATCTTTTGGATATGATTTAAGGGACCGTTCAAGAATCTTCTATGTCCTAGAATAATATAAATTAAATATTGAAGCATGAAAAGCTCATTAAATGACATAAAATAATTTTCACACTCATTTACTAAAAACAGGAGTCAAAATGCATGATCTAAACTAGAAAACTTGCATTCAAATTATAGAAGTTTTACAAATAAACCATTCAAACAATAATGGAACAGTATAAAGTTTATCAATAGCATAAGAAAAAAAAGAGACAGAACAATGGCATAGTCTGTGAGTTCTTACAATAATCTAAAAAATAAAAGTCCTGGTATCTCTCTAAAATCCTATAATTTTGAACCTTGGAACCTTAAAATTCAAAACCCCTCCACAGAAGCAAAGAGAAGCATATATAGCAAGCATTCCCACCACCTGGGAGCAATAACTAAAAGATTCAGAATCCTGAGGAATGAGGTAGTAGCCATGATTCCCTAGGCCGTTGTAACAAAAAATATTCAAGCCATAGCATCTGGTCACTCTCCATCTAGGTGCATCCCATACAAATGATAACAATGGTCCCGACAAGGTCCTGAGCGGACAAGTGTCACCACCTATTGGCAATTAGAACACACGAAATCATATCGCAACCCATAGCCTACCTATTTTTTTGTGTTGAAGAAGAATCCGTAAGGGGATAGATGGCAACATGGTGCAACTCGTAGCTCGTTCTCCCCTTCCTTCATTGAAAGCTTGCGCTGGGATGACACGTAGCAACAATTTTTTTATAGGTGTTGCTTGTGGGGCCTGCCAAATCTTCAAGCGAATGAAAGCTACATGGCACGTGGCGGGGCCCAATGAGGAAGTGAAAGGGGGGAGTTAGAAATAGCCCACAATGGAGACACATGGGAGCATAGCAGGAGCCAATAGAAGAGCAAAGGAGAGAGTTCCTTTGGGGAGTGCTAAATAGACATGTGGTTGAGGCTGGCAGTCATTTATCAAAAGGGGCCGAAGATGTTCATTTGAGGCATGGGCCGGTAATTAGCAAAAAATAAAACCAGAAGGGAGCTTGGTAAATTTTATATTTACAGTTACCTATAAGGAAGCTAAGGTAGCAAAACAAATTCCTACACTAATCTTGAGAGGAGGATAATGTAAAAATTTATAGATCTTTACAATAGTTACATAAACTTAAAAAAAAAAAAACATAAATATCATGCATATTGGACAACACAATGATTTACATGGGGAAAATACTTTCAAGAGAAAAACCCCACTCTCCAAAATGACCCAATATATTATTCAAAAATCACAAATGTTAAAATATACTTGTTGAACAAGCTTCTTACAAGAGCATCACCAACTAGAGATCTAGAGACAACATGACCGCTATCAGACTCTGAGAATACATCATGATACACAATTGTAATACAACACCCTCATAAAATAGGGTTACATTCTAGGGAAAGAAAAAACAATAAAATATCTACCATCAGATTGGAGACCTAATGATAAATGGTCCAAATTTACAAAATATCATTAATTTAATGTATCGAAAGTTTAATGTATTTTTATTTATTTTTGTTAACACTCACATTTTTCTCCACCTTGTGCTCCTATTATATATTACACCTATCAGTGTAACTAGTAAATATATTAACTACATCCTATCAACAATAAACCTTATATAATTGGAAGGTTAAGACACATTTTCCCACCAAATCTCCCACCTGCGCTGGGATGACACCTCGCAAGAGCAATGAGAGAGAGTAAACATCATCTCTTAATTTCTAGGGGTTGAAAGGCCCATAATCTTTGAACACCATTTGAACTTCTCTACGCTCATAGGTTTAGTTAAAGAATTAGTAACATTCATCAAAGTCTCTACCTTAACCAACTTCACCTTGCAATCTTTGACCACATCTCTAACAAAATGATATTGTACAATGATGTGCTTGGTCCTAGCATGAAATGTTGGGTTCTTAGCTAGACATATGGCACTCTGTCTATCATAATAAATTGTCACTGCACCTTGTTTTATTCCAATATCTGAACATAGTCTCTTAAGCCAAATGGATTCTTTACAAGTATGAGTAGCTGCCATATACTTAGCTTCAGTAGTGGACAAAGTAACCATAAATTTTCTCTTACTCATCCAACTAATTGCACCACCAAATAAAGTAAAAAAAAGCATGGGGGTTTGTATACTAGCATCACCTACCCATTCCAAATCCACATAATCATGAATATTAAGAGAAATATCTTCATTAAAATTCCTATGATAACACAAGAAATACTCCAAGGTACTAAAAAAATACTTGAAGAACCTTTTAACTGCATCATAATGAAATCTACCAGGATTAGACATATATTTGGAAAGAAGTCCCACTACTTAGGCAATGTCTGGTCTAGTACAAACCATAGAATACATCAAACTTCTAACTGCACTCTAGTAAGACAATCTTTTCATGTCTTCCATCTCTGATGGGGGAGTTGGACGATTTGAAATAGATAACTTTGTTCCAGTTGAAAATGGAACACAATGGTCTACAATCATGCATATCAAACCTCTATAAAATTGAATTGACATACTTACTTTGGCCAAGCCATAGCTTTCTATTCACTCCATCTCTTTTAATTTCTATCCCAAGGATTGTTATCACTTGGATTTTGCTCCCTATTGAATGTAAAATTCAACAATCTAGTGTAACATGGGAAGACCTCTAAAGCTGTAGGTTTCTTGTAAACAAAGGTCAACCTTCGGAGAAGGCTGACTTCCTTTGTGTTATCACCTAACTACTGATCTTTGTAAGGAAAAGGGAGAAGGATTGTATGAAAACGAAAACTAAATCCTATGGTGATACACCGAACTGACAGAAATCATGAAATAAAGAGATGAACATAGACTGGAAAAAGGATGATAGCTATTTCATCTACCCCAACATAAAACTTTTGAAAACTTATGCAAAGATTTAAAAAAGGTTTAATCTACATATATATTTTAAGAAGGAAAGATGAATTTCACAACTTTAAAATTTGAATGCAAACTTAGGAAAACACAGTTCAAAACTTGCATAATCTGAAAGAAGAAAGAAAGCAGTATGAAAAAACTAACACTGATCTTCAGGGTAATTTTTGTATCCCAAATTCGAAAAAAGAGTTACAAAACATACATCAGCTGAGAAAGGATTGTTAAAAATCACTAACTCTCCAGAATGAATAATCCGAACTCCTTTACAAAGAGGCAAAAATGACCTATATACAAAAGTCCCAGCCCTAGGGCTTACAAAAATATTCGTCTCCAGAAAGATCTACCCCCAGACCTTTTTAATGAAGTTAATGTTGCATTAAATGTGTATCCCTGCTGTCCATGTCGGTGAAGGGTCACTCCAAGAATGGCCTCCTTGATCTTTTGCAACAATCACATTAACTTGTGGTCCCCGTGTCCACTCTCGAACCTCCTTGAAGAGTTGCCTTGAATGCCCCTGGAGTATTACCATTAATATCGATCTGCCTTTTGCTAGTAGGCCTCACATCTGTCCCCGAGACTGACTACTTCTTTCTTTTGGACTTCTTCCAGCTCAAGATCTCTTCGTAGGTTGATCTCCTCTATAAGTAGCTTCAGAATTTCCCATTAGATCTCCACACCATTGCTCACTGAGCTGCTGCATCACCTTTGACCTCAGAATAAGTTAGTGTCATTTATGCTCTGTTGATCTTGTTCACAGGGGCAGTCTAACAGTCAAATGGCCCATGGTATGTCTTTAGCTCCTTCTGATTGGTTGAACTCGTGCCACAAAAGATTCCCAGGTGGTCAAAAGCTATTTAGACTGAATCACATGTCGGTGAGACACTAACCGTGTCTCCCCGATGTGATTAAACTCTATAGGATGGTTAACATAGCCTAGGAATGTCGACAAGACTTCATATCGAGCTGCAGGAGTTATATCGATATCACCATTTCTATCGCTAAGACAAACCCCAGTCGGCAAGACTTTACAGTGAAGCCCCCCATATTTTTTCGAGACCTCTTTTATTTGGCTAGACCTCATTGTGAATGTAAAAATTTCTCCCTGATGATGGCCTTGTGAACAACTGTCGAGGAGACTTTCAACTATCTGCAGGACATCATGGTGGGCCCATTAGTCACGCTGAAGGTTTAAAACCATCGGCGAGACCATTGCTTGTCGGTAAGACATTACACTGACCCCTTCCATTCCTCCCAAGTTCAAACCTTCTTTCAGTGAGATTGCCACTGGTCGGCAAGATGTCATGGCGAAAGCACCCCCCGTTGGCAAGACCATTGGTCATCGGCAAGACATCACGCCAAACTCACAACCTTTTGGTGAGACCTCACTCCATTTCCAAGACATCTCCCCAGGCTCACTTCATTTCGACAAGACCCTATCGGGTCGGCAAGACTTCTTGTTGAAGCTACCTTGTTTCGGCGAGGGCTCATTTCAGTTAGGGAGACTTTGCTTTGTCGACGAGACCTTTCACCGAGCTCCTTTCCTGTCGAGGAGACATCACACAGTCGGTGAGACTTTTCACCGAAGCCACCACATTACACTGAAGGCATTCTATTTTGGCGAGACCTCCCACTTTTCAGCCAGACTTCATATCCGACATCGACTGTTTTGGCGAGACTTTTCCTGCTGGCAAGACTTCATGGCGAAGCCTCCATCTCTTGGTGAGCTCAAACCTTTTTTTGGGGAGACCACCACATGTCGGCGAGACATCATGGCGAGTCCAAAACCTTTCGGCAAGGGCTCCATTTATCAGCCAGACCTCCCGCCAACGCTAATATTACACCGAGAGTTCCATTCTTCGGTAAGACTGCGGTTGATCGAAAAGACCTCCCGCCGAACACAGATTTCTTGGCGACCTGATTGAGCTCGTATGTAAAAATTGGGCAACATTTCTGGTGAACTTTGCTGGATGTTTTCTTGCTAAACCTAGAAACTAGTAGCCAAAACTTGTCCATTGGGCTCAGAGTCACTTATTAAAACCTTAGAATAGACCAAGAGCAATTCGCACATGGCTGCAACTTACTTGAGACTGATGAAGCAGATCAGGACATTGAAAACTTATTGAAATCGAAGAAATTGAAGTGAAACTACCAAACTGTGCTGGAACAACACTTAGGAAATGAAATAACAATTAAACTAAAGTGAAGCAATTTAAACTAATAGTGAAAAAGCACTTATTGAAAGCATAAAACCTATCCTAATATGTACAATGATAATCACACCTCAAAACAACATTTGAGGTGAATCCCATTAACTGGGATTGGTAACCTTTCTCCATCCCTGTTTGATAACTGGAATGCATTATGCTCCTTGCATTTAGTAATCCCAAAAGGGCCTACCCAGAAATGGTCAAATTTTGTATGTTTGCGTGGACCACTCTTTAGCACTTCCCACTTGAGAACAATATCCCCCTTTTTGAAAAATTTGGCTGTAGCTTTCTTATCAAATGTTTTCTTCTTTTGGAGTTGATGATACTCCAAAGTTTTCATTGCTTTGTCTCTTGATTCTTCGAGCTCTATGAGCTCTGCATATCTCATGGACATTGGGTCTTGTTCTTCATACATCTCCAACTGGTGAACAATGTCTAGAGCTGGAAGCTCTATAGATAGAGGTAATCTAGCCTCCTTACCAAAAACAAGTACATATGGAGAATTACCAACTGATCTCTTGGGGGTTATTCTATCTGCCCAAAGTGCAGATTTCAATGTGGTATGCCAAACTCTTTGATTGTCTTCCATAGTCCTCTTAATGATTCTGATCAAATTTTTATTTGTACTTTCAGCTAATCCATTACCTTGCAGGTAATAATTGGAGGAAGTATTCAAATGAATTTCGTGGTTAATAGATCAATCTGCGACTCTTAATCCAACAAATGCAAGAGCATTATATGAAATGATGGAGTCAGGAACTCCAAATCTGGTGATTATATCTTCATAAAATATCAAAATTGAAGATTCATTTGCTTCTTTCAAAGTTGCTACCTCTGTCCATCGTGTGAAATAGTCTGTAGCAGTAAGCACCCACTTGTGACCAGCACTGGATGGTGAATTAATTGGCCCAATAAAGTCAATGCCCCATCTCATGAAGGGCTGCTCTACCTGAACTGGATGTAAAGGCATAGCAGACAACTTTTCTTTTCCTAAAAATAAATCACATTTAATACACTTCCTTGACCATGCATATGCATCTTTAAACAAGTTGGGCCAGTAGTAACCAGCTCTCATGATTTTCCAAGTGGTTGTCCTTGGAGCAAAGTGCCCTCATGAAAATCCATCATGAAACTCATGCAGTACCTTTTCTGTTTGGTCAACATCAATACACCTTAACAAGACACCATTCAGATCTTTCCTGAAAAGGATATTATCAATAAGGACATAAGGAATTGACTACAATCTGAAGTACCTTCATTTTTCTCTATCCAAACCTAGTGGACATTCACCAGTACAAATAAAGTGGGTCATTTCTTGGACCCAACCTGCAACTGATGTAGGTACAACACCTTGAACATTTTGAGGATGATCAGTATTAGTTAAAACAACACCAGTTTCTAATTTCTGTGCATCTTCAGAAGTGGAGGAAAGTTGCTCACAAAGTCCTCTACCTCTAACAAGTTTCATGATGTTGATGTTGACATCAAACTCCATTACTTTTTTGATCCACCCTGCTCTTTTCTCACTCAGATCTTTGTTCAACAAAAACTCCTTCACACTCAGCTATGCAACCAAAATATGAATTTTATTGTTTGAAACTAGAGGCTTAAACTTCTTTAGGCTTCTGATCACATCGAGAACATGTTTCTCAACAAATGTATATTTCTCTTCATAATTAGCTAGTACTTGAGTAAAGAAGGCTATTGGCTGCTCTAAATTATCACTATTTTTCTGAACCAGCATAGCAGAAATTGAACTAACGTTGCCAAAAGCATACAAAAAGAAGTCTTTAGAGAAATATGGATTTACCAGTGTTGGAGCTGATGCTAAAGCTTCCTTGATTTCTTTAAAACTATGTTTTGCTTCTCTAGTCCAATTGAAAACTGCATTCTTTTTGAGCATGGTAGTCAAATGCTATAATAAATTTGCAACATCAAGAATGAATCTTCTTAAAAAGTTGATTCTCCCTAAAAAGCTCTGCAATCCTTTCTTGTGATTAGGTAATGGTAGTTCGAGTATAGCCTTAACTCTTTTAGGATCAATGGTAACTCCGTCTTTTGATACTATGTGACCTAACTGTTTACCTTCATGGACTGCATAAATACTCTTTTTCGGATTGAGAGATATTCCATATTCTTTGCATTTTTCAAAAACCTGCTTTAGATGTGACAAGTGTTCATTTGCATTCTTTGAATATATAGTTATGTTATCTAAGTAAACCAACAAATTTTTTTTGGATTAAACTTTGAAATTCCATATCCATGGCACAATGAAAGGTGGCACCAACATTAGATAAACCAAAATGAATTCTCTTGTAGGCCATAGTGCTCCATTTTTTTGTAAATGATGTTTTATAATGATCCTCCTCTTTGACTAGAATCTGGTTATAACCAGAATACCCATCCAAAAAATAAAATCTCTCTGAATCGACGACAACTTGGAGAATTTGTTCCATAGATGGTAAGGGGTAATGATCTTTCAGAGACGCTCTGTTAAGATCTCTAAAATCCACACATAATATTCTCACCGTTATTTTTTCTAACCAGAACAAGGTTAGAAACCCAAGATGTGTGTTTAATTGGAAATACAATATCCCCCTCGACTAACTTGGTAAGCTCTTTGATCATTAAAGGTTCAAGCTTGGGGTTCAATAGTCTCTCTTTTTGTTTAATAGGCTTGGCATCAGGTTCTAACTCAATTGTATGTTGTGCAATATGAGGATCAAACCCTCTTAAATATAAATATTTCTAAGAAAAAACATCATGATACTCTTGGCATAAAACAATGAAAGCTCTCTTATTTTAAACTGAATAGATTTTTCCTAATTTGAGAAGCTTACATTTAAAGATTTCCACTTCTTCATAATGATCTTCTTTCACTTGAATGCCGACTTTGTTTTTCTTGAGCTGATCATTAGAATTGAATATCGATTCCAAGGTAACAAAGCCTTTGGGAAGTTTATTTGTCTTCAACTGTATCACTTGATCATCATACCATTGTTTAATCTTTTCCTGGTTCACCACCGAAAACTGATCTTCTTGGAGTAGGAAGGTTAAAATCTGTTCATCACTTTCAATACCTACCAGTTAATGTTGTTATCAATAATTGAAGGCCTGATAACCACCTTGAAATATTGCTGTATTTGATCTTTTTTAGTGTCACCTAGGATATCAAATTGTGCTCCAATTGCTGCAAGTCTATCAACATGCTTATTCTAGTTTCGTGGAATAGAAATCAGATTGAAGGCTTTAAATTCTTCAATTATGTTCCATACTCTATTTCTATACGACTTCAAAGTATCATTTTTGGCCATATTCAGCCCCCTAACCTAATTAACTATCAATTCACTATCTCCATAGACTTTCAAACAGTCGATTATTCTTTTCCTTTCCCACTCAAGGCCTTGAATGATTCCTTCATACTCAACACTATTGTTAGAACATGAAAAAGCAAAATAAAAAGCTGAAAAATACTTATCACCTAGTGGAGAAATCAGCATTGCACCTCCACCTGCTCCATTCTTGCTTCTGGAACCATCAAAAAACATTTCCCATGGTTCACTTTGCTGTTGCAACAATTGATTTGTACATTTTTTGAGGTTTGGAACCTCTGCATCAGGTTCAAGCATCACATAATTACCCATACCGACATCCTAAATAAAGTCTTCAGGATTGTCCAACACATTTTCAGCTATCCATTCATGTAGCAGCACATCAGGAACAACTTCTGCTTGAAGCTCTTGAGCGGCAGCCAGTTCACTATCAGTAAAAATGACACAATTTGTGTCCTCAGTAGTAGGAACAACATTGATAGGGCTTGGGTTATACGACTCAATATGATCTTTAGCCAAATTTTTAGATTTAATGGTAACCTTAGTTCCATATCTTGTTCTAAAAAACATATGTGACCAATCAGCTGACACATAAGCACCTATCTTAGCTGTAAAGTCTTTTGAGAGGCACAAAGAAAAGAAAGGTGGGAGATCTATGACACATATGTCTTGAGGAACTAAAAAATTAGGACAAGCATGAAGGGTAAGACTCAAATATTTGATAACACCCAATGTATTAATAGAAGTACCATCCAATTGAATCACTCCTCTCTCTAAAGGCTGATACTTTAGTCCAAGCTTGTCAGCAATTTGCTTTGGCATTACTGAGCTACTAGCTCCACTGTCTATCATACAGTTATGAAATAACTTATCATCGATGATTACAAATACGTAAAATGGAGGTGGTTTGACTTCTTTTCCTGCCTCTTTGCTGGGCTGTTTATCCTTTTCTTGAGGATTATTTGTCAACACAGATCTGACTTGACATATTGGAGACTCAAATTCATTAGACACTTTAAAATTTGATAAAGCTGAGTGTAACATATCTTTTTGACCTAGAATAGCTAATGAATCCTACATAGACATCGTTACATTCATCTTTTTCATACTATCAAGAATATTATAGGGTACAGTTAGGTTCACTTTATAATGTACCTTTATGCCAACATGATCAGCTTGCAAGTGTGGCTGCTCCTTAACTGGGAGTTGTTGATTTCTTTGCAAACCATAAGTTATTTGAAATTTAGATGGTTTTGCAGCTATTTCTTTTCCTTTATCAGCTGCTTGATCAAGCTCAAAAGCTCTTTTCTTCGCCCTTGTGTTAGCTGCAACTGGAAAATTATCTACATTCAATCCACATAATTTCTCACCTTGCAAGTTAAGTAGGGTAGTATCATTGGTAGGCTGGTCTTGGTGTTGCGGAGATGTATCATTGAATTCATTCTGCTGTGAACTCGAGACATTCTATACCATAAGTACCTAATTAATGAATCCATTTGAGCAAGTGACCTAATTGTGAGGTTGGTTACAAGGGTAGCACCACTCATAATCTGCTGCTAGGTTGTTTTGAATAGGGACAAGATCCTTAACTTCACTAACAGGTGCTGGAGCATAAGCCTGAAAAGGTTTTGTGTTTACACCCTATCTTGGGCCTTGGTAGTTGCCTTGATAAGCCTATGTATTACCCTGATATTGCTGTTGCTGACCTGAATTCTGCTGTTGATAAGGCCTGTTATAAGCTTGTTGCTTTTCCAAGCTCACAAGCTTATTACCAAAAGTTTGTAATAAATTTTTGATCTCCTGTAACTCATTTGAATATCTTGAAACAATAGTTTCTTGTATTATAGCAGCTGGAACAAGTGGCAAAGGTGCAAAAGGTGGTATCTACAAATGGATATTCAAATGAATATCTAGAAATATAGGCATTGGTGGCCTAGGAGCAAGTTTACCAGCTTGTATTAGGCTATCTTCAACTCTGATTGCTACCTCAAATGCATCTGGTAGAGAAACACCCCCCATTGATTGTATCATAATAGCTATATCACTGTTAAGAGCCTTCAAAAAGTATAAAAATACATATTCTGGAGGTGGTATCACTGTTGCAGGAATTCTATCTCAGGTTCTTTGAAAGCTGAAATTGAAATCATTCATTTTCTCCTGAGGAGCCCTCTTAAGCATAGTCAATTTCTCCAACAAAGACAAATTATCAGACCTGTCCTGCAACTGCCTGTGTAATTTCTCACCCAACTCATCCCAAGTGGAAACTGAACCTACTCCAAGACTCCTAAACCACTGTAATGCTCTTCCTTTGAATGATGCTACAAGTAGTCTTACAACTACATCTTCTTGTGTGATATGGTGCACACCACATAAGGAAGCAACATCTCATAAATGTTCAATCGGGGTAGTCTGATCTTCCCTAGTGAAAATTGGAAAGCTTTTCAAAGCTGCCATTGGAATATCATTGTGTTTTGTCAAATTTAATGGACTACCTCTATTAAATGGCACAAAAGGATGATTTCTCAGAGTAGCCATTAGAGGTGGATTTGGATTTGCAAAAACTATAGTTGATGAACTTGCTGCAACAACAAAACTTGAAAATATATAACTAGCAAAAATAGTTGGATTGCTTAAAGGAGACTTTTCTATCCCAAGGCTAGGTGAGGCTGAATGATTCTCAATTTTTTTTCTAGATGGTCTTCCTCTCCTTGATGGTGAAAACAAAATTTCTAGTCTAACACCAGGTGGTGTAGACTGTACCCTCTTAGAAGGAGGTTCCCTTTTTGTTGCTCTGCCTTGTCTTCTGGGTGGTGACAGTTGCAAATATTCAAAAGGAACTAAGCTGCTCCTTGTTTGAACTCTTCTCATAAACTATAAAAGCACTGATTTTAAAGTTCTTTCTCTTTATGGAGTCACCAAGTATGCTAAAAAATGACTTCTGCAAAGTTTGAACTGGCTGGTTGCATACCAAACCAACAATATAATGTGGAACTAGTCCCACTGGGCGTGCCCAAACTATTATCACTTGGATTTTGCACCCTATTGAATGCAAAATTCATCAATCCAGTGTAACATGGGAAGACCTCTAAAGCTGTAGGTTTCTTGTAAACAGAGGTCAACCTCCGAAGAAGGCCAACTTCCTTTGTGTTATCACTAACTACTGATCTTTGTAAGGAAAAGGGAGAAGGAGTGCATGAAAATGAAAACTAAATCCTATGGTGATACACCGAACTAATAGGAATCATGAAATAAAGAGATGAACATAGACTGGAAAAAGGATGATAGCTATTTCATCTACCCCAACATAAAACTTGTGAAAAATTATGAAGGAAAGATTAAAAAGGTTTAATCTACATATATATTTAAGAAGGAAAGATGAATTTCACAACTTTAAAATTTAAATGCAGACTTAGGAAAACACAGTTCAAAACTTGCATAATCTGAAAGAAGAAAGAAAGTAGTATGAAAAAACTAACATTGATCTTCAGGGTAATCTCTGTATTCCAAATTCCAAAAAAGAGTTACAAAACATACATCAGCTGAGAAAGGATTGTTAAAAATCACTAACTCTCTAGAATGAATAATCCGAACTCCTTTACATAGAGGCAAAAATGACATATACAAAAGTCCCAGTCCTAGGGCTTACAAAAATATCCGTCTCCAGAAAGATCTACCCCTAGACCTTTTTAATGAAGTTAATGCTGCATTAAACGTGTATCCCTGTTGTCCATGTCGGTGAAGGGTCGCTCCAGGTATGGCCTCCTTGATATTTTGCAACAATCACATTAACTTGTGGTCCCCATGTCCACTCTCAAACCTCCTTGAAGAGTTTCTTTGATTTCCCCTGGAGCATTACCATTAATATCGATCTACCTTTTTCCAGTAGGCCTCACAGTTATTCCCAAGACTGATGGCTTCTTCTTTCTTTCGGCCTTCTTCTAGCTCGAGATCTCTCCATAGGTTGACCTCCTTTGCAACTAGCTTTAGACTTTCCCATTAGATCTCCACACCATTGCTCACCGAGCTACTCCATCACCTTTGATCTTAGAATAAGTCCGTGTCATTTATGCTTTGTTGATCTCGTTCAAATGGGCAGTCTAACAGTCAAATGGCTTGTGGTCCATCTTTAGCTCCTTCTGATTGGTTGAACTCACGCCACTTAAGATTCCCAGGTGGTCAAAAGCTATTTAGATTGAATTGCATGTTGGTGAGACACTAACTGTGTCTCCCCGATGTGATTAAACTCTACAGGATGGTCCACAGCCTAGGAATGTCGATGACACTTCATATCAAGCTGCAGGAGTTATATCAATATCACCATCTCTGTTGCTGAGACAAACCCCGATCGAAAAGACTTTACAGTGAAGCCCCCCATTTTTCACCGAGACCTCTTTTATTCGGCCAGACGTCATGGCGAATGTAAAAATTTCTCCTCGATGACGGCCTTGTGATCAACTATCAGGGAGACTTTCATCTTTTGGTAGGACATCATGGTGGGCCCATTAGTCACACCGAAGGTTTAAAACCATCAGCGAGACCATCGCTTGTTGGTAAGACATTACACTGACCCCTTCCATTCCTCTCAAGCTCGAACCTTCTTTCGGTGAGACTCCCACTGGTTGGCAAGACGTCTCGGTGAAAGTACACCCTCGTCGGTGAGACCATTGGTCATCAGCAAGACATAACGCCAAACTCACAGCCTTTCGGCAAGACCTCACTCCGTTACCGAGACATCTCTTCGGGCTCACTTGATTTTGGCAAGACCCTATCGGGTCGGAAAGACTTCTCGTTGAAACTACCTTGTTTTGGTGAGGGCTCATTTCAGTTAGGGAGACTTTGCTTGGTCAGCGAGACCTTTTGCCGAAGCCACCACATTACACCAAAGGTATTCTATTTCAGCAAGACCTCCCCCTTTTCGGCTAGACTTCATATTCGACACCAACCGTTTCGGTGAGACTTCGCCTTTTGGCAAGACTTCATGGCGAAGCCTCCATCTCTCGGTGAGCTCGAACCTTTTTTTGGGGAGACCACCACATGTCAGTGAGAGATCATGGTGAGCCCAAAACCTTTCGGCGAGGGCTCCATTTATCGGCTAGACCTCCCTCTGATGCCAATATTACGCTGAGAGTTCCATTCTTTGATGAGACTATGGTTCATCGACAAGACCTCTCGCCGAACAAAGATGTCTTGGCGACCTGATTGAGCCCGTAAGTAAAAATTGGGCAACAAGGATGTGTCTAGCTACATCAAGGTTTTTCATTTCAAATTTAGTAGCAAGTTGAGATTTTAGTTCTAAAATCATACCTTTCCCTTTACCAACAAATAAAATATCATCAACATATAATGCAATAAATAGGAAATGATCATCATCAATTTTATAATAAACACAATGGTTTGATTTAGAATGCTCAAATTCCAAACTCAACGCATATGTATCAAATTTATGGTACCACATCCCAGGACTCTGTTTTAGGCCATACAAGGATTTTTTCAATTTTCAAACCAATTTACTTTTACCTTTCACCACATAGTGCTCTAGATGTGTCATATAAATATCCTCCTCCAAGTCACCATGAAGGAAAATAATTTTCACATCCATTTTCTCAACCTTTAAATCATAAGCAACAACAATAAAAAGAAAAAATATAATGGATGCCATTTTTGCAATAGTAGAAAAAATTTCACTATAATCAACACCCTCAACTTGAGAGTAACTTTTCATAACCAACGTTTCTTTGTACTTCTCAATACCTCCATCTGAACCAATATTTTTATTGAGCACCCATTTGCAACCAATAGGTTTTTGTTCTTCAAACAATGGTACAAGATCCCATGTATCATTCTTTTTCAAAGATGTCATTTCTTCGTCCATAGCAATCTTCTAGGATTATGCATCTTCAATACCCAATGAATCTTCTATAGATCTAGGTTCATCCATGTTAGTATTCAAAGAAAAAAGACATCTCCAATCATTAGGTGAATACCTTTTAAGTGGTTGTCTATGCTTTGTAGACTTACAAACAATTTGAGTTTGAGGTTCTTCCTCTCGTTTTGAAGATTTAGAGCTAGATGAGCTCTTCTCAACTTCTTGTCTATCCATGAGCCTTGATTCAAATTTCCCAGGAGTAGACAAAAATTGAATCGTATCTTCCTATTTACTTTGTTTTGGTTGCAATGTAATTGAAGAAGACTTAGTTTCTCTAAAAATAACACTTCTACTATATATTACCTTTTGTGCATCATGATCCCAAATCTTGTATCTTTTCACACCATAATTGTATCCCATGAAGATACATTTCATTGCCTTTTTCTCCAACTTTGTTTGCTTCTCCTATGACACATGTGCATATGCATCACAACCAAAAAATCTAAGATGTTTTAATGAAGGCTTGTGGCTCGACCATGCCTCTATATGCATCTTATCAACAAGAGTTGATGTCGGAGACCTGTTAATTAGGTAACAAAAAGTGGAAACAACTTCAACCCAAAATTTTTTCTCTAGACCAACACCACTCAACTTACTCCTAGCCTTCTCCATCAGTGTCTTGTTCATTCTTTATACAACTCCATTATGTTGTGGAGAATACAAAGTTTCCTTTTGTCTATGAATATACAATATTTATAGAATCTATCAAAACCATTAGAGAAAAATTCACGACCATTATCAGTCCTCAAACATATTATTTTCTTTCTAGTCTGTAACTCAACCATTGCTTTAAATTCTTTAAATCTTCTAAAAACTTTAGATTTACTCTATAAAATACACCCATGTCCTACTATAATCATCAATAATTGAAACATAATATGTGGATTTACCAATTGAAGGAACATCTACAAGACCAAACACATCAGAATGAATAAGATCCAATACACCACAAAATTTATAAAAACTCAAGTAAAATTGGATGCAGTTTTGTTTTCCACAAATGCAATACTCACATAAATTAAATTCAAGATTACTACTAGACAACCATTTAACAAAGATTTTATTTTTCAAGGTCCTTAGATCCTTTTCTCCAATGTGGCCAAGTATTTGGTTCCATAACATAGTTTTCGCTACAGGTAAATTTGATTTAGAAGAAAGAGCACCCTTGGGTACCTAGAAGCCATGACCATCTACTGAAGATGAAATCCTCACCTCTTCCAATGAAGTAGCCATAAAATTGTTTTTCATAGAATTACTATTGCACTCAATAATGCATGCATAAAGCTTATACAATGTGCCATATTTGACACCTCTAGAAATCACCATAACACCTCTAACCATCTTGCATTTTGCATCATAAAATACTATCTGCACACATGCATCTATTAGTTTTCTCATAGATAAATTTTTTTGTGCTAATCCAGGGATATGCAACACACCATTAATCCTTTTCATTCTACCATCAGGAAACCAAATTCTAACTTTACCACGACCAACAATATTTAAATAAGAATTATTATCCAAGTACACCTTAGCTCCATTAAATTCTTCATATTTAGAAAATGATCTCTATTAAAGGTTGCATGTAAAGATGCACTTTAGTCAATTAACCATGCATCATTACTTGCACAAGTTTCCAAAGCTAGAACGAATGCATCACCATATTCCTTCTTAGACTCAAAATAAGAATCAAATGTCTTCATTTTCTTCTTATTTTCTTCTTTGTAGTCCTTATGAATATGTCCAGGCTTATTGTAGTTCTAATAAATAACTTTGGAATTTCCAGGAGATTTGGATCTCCCCTTGGACTAAGATTTATCATGCTTCTCATTCTTGCATTTTTCCTTAGGTTTTCCATGAACATTTAGGGCCTCCTTGGAATTGATGAATACATTTCTCCTCATCTCTTTAGAAAGAAAAGAACCAAACAAATCTTCAATATTCAACATTACAGAAGCACTCCTAATAAGCATAACAAGAGAATCCCATGAATTAGGCAAAGAACAAAGCAATATCTAACATTTTCCCTCCTCATCCATTTTTACACCAACTAATTCCAATTGAGCCACCAAGATATTGAATGCTTCCAAGTGGTATGTAATTCATCCATCCTCTTCCATTCTCAAGGAATATAATTTATTTCTGAAGAGAATTTTGTTCACTAAAGATTTGGCTTGATACATTTCACCAAGTTTCTTCCATAGTTTTTATGTAGTGGTCTCTTCATGGAATATCATAAACATAAATAAGCATAAATGTCATGCATACCACAACATAATGTTTTATGTGGGGAAAACACTTTCGAGAGAGAAACCCCGCACTCCAAAAGCTGCACAATATATTATTAAGAAATCACAAATATTATAATATACTTGTAGAGAAAGCTTCTTATAGGAGTATCAACAACCAAAGATCCAAAGACAACATGACTACTATCAAACTCTCAAAATACATCACGATACACAATCATAATACAACACCCTCATAAAATAGGGTTACTGTTGTCACATAAAACTACACTCTATTGAACAAGGAGTTCAGTGTTCTAATGAAACAATGGAAACAACCTCAAAGTCTGGGACCTTGCACGAATGAGGTTGAGTCTCCAGAGAAGGCCGACTTCTTATAATCTAAGTGAAAATGTGTTGGTCTAACCAAAAACATTGAAACCTATCAATACTCCACTCTAACAACTCACTAGGAAAAGAGATAAAAGGATAACATGAAATGGAAATAGAGGTGACAAACCAAAATAAAACTTGTTTCTTCTTTGTTTTAGATTGCTCAATATATTAACAAATCAACTAAAACACACATTCAGATATGAAGGTAAGAATTTTTACTCAAACATGCAAGAAATAACTATGAAAATAGATAGATTTCATTAATATAAGGCATAAATCCAAACTTTTCAATGGAAGAATGTAGAGATACACTGTTTGCAAAAGAAAACTATGAGAGAAGCTCAAAAGAGGAACCCCTAAAAAGAATACAAGTGTTGCTTTATACATCAAGCATAACTTGGGTGAATGCAACTCAAACCCTAACCCAACTAGGGTTAGTAGTCAAGGAGATATGATCAATGAAAGATCACATGAAATCCACACCAGAAAGAGAGCTTGAAGAAACCAAGACCCGCATGCCATACCCAAAAATTAATGTTTTCTTGAAAGTGCATCCAAATCCCCCATAAAATCATGGATATGGGCATAAATCTGTCAAAAGGGACAAAGTGGCAACAATAAATGAGTATGGGTGCCACAAAATCCACTTGCAAAAGTAATACAATGTATTTAATGTTGTCCTTGAAGCCCAAAGGTTGAAACAAGTAGTCGAGGAAGTGGTTCGAGCATTAATTATTGGGAATAGGATGCCATTTAATTACAATCCTAAACATCTTTCATGTATCTCCTAAATCCTTGGAAAGTGTTCCCCAACATTAGTATTAGAAAGAGATGGAATTCAAATGAAATGAACATGTAAATTGACATTTGTGATTATTTCTAAATGATAGGAACATGTGGGGATGCCCAAGAAGATATCCTACAAAATAGGAGCACATGGGGTGCCCATATGGAAGGTGGAAACCACCTTGCTTAAGTTAACTATTTAGAGGATTGATAACACTTTAGTAATGCATGTAAAGATCCTATAAGTTAGGGATTGATATTTTCATGAGTGAAGTTTAGTTCAATTCAATTCGGTTTAGTTCAGTTTAGTTCAGTTTAGTATTAGTTCAGTTATGGTTCAGTTATCTTTAGTTGCATGTAGTTAGTTTGAGTTGAATGCTAGTTGAATTTAGTTGAATTGTAATGTCCCCAATTTAGCCCTACACTCTTCATTTGGATTTAGCCTATTTCCGAAAACTCATAGGCTAAAGCAGAAATGAAAATTAGGGTTTCCACTTTCAGAGGAGGTTTTGAAGTCTTGCATGCGAGAGTTTCTAATGCATGTTTGGTGAAGCTTTCTGGGTTTTTGGAGAGCTTCGCAATGAGGTAACATGCATGACAAGATATTGACTTGCATTCTCGGCTACTTTTTGGAGGCTTGCATGTTGGAGTTTTCCAATTTGGCTTCTAGATTCCTTCTGGGTTTTTAGAGAGCTTCGCGATGGTGTGACATGCAACTAAATCAGATGACTTTTCCAGACTTACTATTTTTAGTAAGTTGCGACGGCTACTCAAAATGTGGAGAAAATGAGTTTGGAACAACTTACTATTTTTAGCAGTATGCTATTTTTAGTAAGTACTATTTCTAGCAGTGCTATTTTTAGCAGCAGTTAAGCAATTCAGTGCAATGGCTATTTCTGGCAGGTTAGCTTGAGTAGTGGTCTCTAGCATTTGGGGTGATTATTTTGGCAAGTTTGATATTTGATGAAAAATAATGTTTTAAGTGAAAAATATTTGGCTAAGGCATGGAGAACGATTTGGAGAGATAAGTGATTTTTATAATGTTTATTAATTAAACATTTTGGAGGCCTTTTTGATGAATTAATATTTAAGTGAAATATGTGCTAAGGAAAAAGGGGACACCTAGCTTGGAGACATTTGAGTTTAATTAAATATTTCACTTAAATATTTTAGTGAAATATTTGCAAGTTATATATTTGCATTTTATTAAATTATATTTCCACATATGGGTTGGAAATGAAATGCAAATGAAATTTGGAGAAAAGGTGAAAAGTGAATTTCATTTAGGCACCCTAATTGGAGGGAAAAGAAGATTTGAATTTGGAGACAACAAAGTTATAAATAAGAGACTTGGCCTTCAATTGGATTATCTATTACTGCTTATTATATTGTTATGCTATTGAAATGCTTTCAGAGCTTGTTTCGAGGAATGCATACCTCCTAGTTCTTTCTCTTAGTTTTGTGCTTGAAAGATAGCACCTAGCTGAGTTTCCAAAGATTGCTTCTCATCCAGACTAGCAGACAGAGCATCAAGGTTGAAGATTCTAGAGATTTATCAGTTTTGCATTTGCTGGTTAGGGTTTTGCTAAAATAGAAATCTGCTCATAAGTCCATGCACGATTTTTTGGTGGTTATGGGTATTGGCCCTATGCTTTAGTCTACCTTGGGTGCCCCTCCTTGCAAGTTTTTAGATGTTTTAGAGGCGTCTCAAATTTTATCTTGCTAGTAGAACATTTCTGGAGGTCATACCTTCTTTGAGGTTGCATTGGAAAGCATGCATAAATAAATCACTACTATTTGGAGGAGTTTCTTGGCTTGGTCTTGGTCGATCAACTCCTAGCTCTCATTTGCATTCAGTTCCACATCATTCGGAGTTATTTTGACGAAGTTATGAGCATTTTGGTTATTCTAGGGCTTGCTGGTATGAATTTTCTGATTGCTGCAATTTTATATCAGACCTGATATTTTAGTCCCTTTTTGCTATATTTCATATGTTGGATAGCTTGTTCTTGTTTGGAGTTAATTTCCTAACATTTTGGAGATCATTGGTTATCTATATCTCATTGTATTTGTAGATTGTTCATAATATTGTAACACTGAATTAGTAGTACTAATCAGCTCTTTTACTTTCTACACTTTATATTTTGTATCCCCACTTTAGTGGAAGAGGATGGCTTTGCCACCTAGTTTACTTTTAGTTTAATCACTTTCATTCCCACGGTTGTGGATGCGACTGGCCCTTGCTCAGTCTACATTGTATTCGCTTTCTGTTTCTTCGCCATATGATAGCGCCTTTCCCACTTTGGGTTAGGAATGCACATGCTTGGCATTGAGATTATTTTACTTGCATAGCATCTTTGTTAATAGAATCTCCACCATATGGTAGCGCCTTTCCCACCTTGGGTTAGGAGTGCACATGCTTGGCGTTGAGTTACTTTCTAGTACTACATTCTTTACTAGTGATACTCCGCCATATGGTAGCTTCTTACCCAGCTTGGGTCGGAAAGCACATTCTTGGCATTGAGGCTCTTTCCTTCAGTTGCTGGTTTGATTTGAGCTAACCCTAACGGGCACTTTGGTGCTGTTGTGATCATCTTTGAAGTTTGAAAAAAATTGGGTTAGAATTGGTTCAGTTCATTACAGTGGTATCAAAGCCAAGATCCTGCCATCCTGTGCCCAACAGAGTTCACTTGACAAATGAGTGACAAAGAAAATAGATTCTATATCAAAGGTCAGAGTTGAGTTCAGTATCAGCTTTCAGAAGTTTCAAAGATGTTGCATTTTCTAAGGTTCAGAGATCGTGAGAAGTTAGATTCAACTATGGTATCTAAGGAAGGAAAGGTTAGTGATGTCGTAAGGGATTTCATTGAATATGCCAAACAGTATAAAAGACAATGTGAACATGAGGCTACCAAACTCCGTGAGCAATATCAAAACATGCTAGATGATTATAGGTACAATGTTCCATTTGATTCCCATTTGAATTGTGTGGCATTACTGAAGCCCAAAAAGTCAGAGATGGTGGACCACATTAGGAAAATGATAAAAAGGGAAGCACAAGAAGCTTTGGTTGAAGAATCAAAGAAGGAAGAAGATGAAGTGCCTATTTGTGAATTGCAGCCCACAAATATGCAAGTTGAAGAGAAAAATCAGTCATCTAGCATTGAAGATGGCACAAGCAAGATGCACATATCACATCAAAATGAACGTGAGCTTGATGAAGATACCTTGGCAAGTGAAGAGTTAAGGGTAGAGCCCCATAATACTTCCCTTAACTTGAATGTAATAGGAAGTAATGAAGATCAGCTTGGTGAAAAGAACATAACAACAATCTTGAGTCCCAATGAGGATTCATCCAATGAAGGTCTTGAGAGAAATGACTTCACGAAAGATGTTGGTAGGACTATTGTTTGGGATAAGTTCATTGAAGAAAAGGAAGATGAAGGACATATTAGTCATATTGGAGGCGAATCCCATGAGTTCATGCATACTGATTTTGAAGATTTGATGAAGAAGGATTTTCTTCTTGTTGCTAACCCAACTTCCCAAGAAGTTCCACATGAAGAAATTAGTGACATACTTTCCCATGAAGGTCCCGAATAAGATAGGGATGATCAAGTTTTCAAAACATCTAACATTGAAGATTCTCAGCTTCACTATGACATTTGTGACATGGGTGAACTTGGGTTTGGTCATCAAACTAAGCCCTTGGAGAGAGGGACTTATGAAGAAATCAATTCAAGTGAGTTACATGGTGACTAATTCAAAGACTCAACACTTCAAGAGAAGCATGAAGAGTACTTTTCTTTTGATCAAAACAATCAGCCTTTTACCATTTGGGATCCGGGTTGGTTGGCACCAAGGTATGATAAAGAACCTTTGTGGGATGAATTTCCCTTTGATCTAGATGAAGATAAAAAATTAGATTGCATTGGAAGTGGTGAGGTGGTTTTTGGAGGAGGTGTATTTGAAGAAGAATATTGTTCAACGGAGCTCCATAATGATCTCTTTGAAGTGGTTGTAACCACTAAAGAAGAGTATGTTGCTATAGAAACTTTCTGAACAACGGACAATTATGATCCATTGATCAAGTTGGATGCTGCCATAATGTTTGACCAAGGAGACAGTGATGAAGGAGAAGAGCTAGAAGACCATATGGCTCTTGAAGAGGAAAGAGTTAAAGAGGTTTACAAACACAAGTCTAATTTTTCCATTCAAGATGCTGATTGCAAAAAGAGAGTCGAAGAAATCATGGAGAATGATAATCTCCATGGCATTGAGCATCATCCACATGTTGGTGGTAAAGTACAAGGATGTTGGAGTAGCATTGAGGGCAGCAAAGACAAGGGGCAAGGTTCTGATTTTCAGTTGTAGCCTATTAGTAGTTCACCATCTTCACATTCTTATGAGTGGGAAAGACAATTCAAGGTGTCCATTGACAAGGAAGTGCAAGCTCTATCCATGTTTGATCACACACATAGCTTGGTTGAAGATCTCTATTGGAAGGTTCAATTTTATGAGAGACTGAAAGGGATTAAGGATGAAGTTACTCTCCCTAATTTGCAACATGTCAAAGACTCCTTGGAGACATTGAAATTGGAGTACTTACACTTGATTGAAGATTGTGATCACACCATTGAAGTTGCAAAGAAGACCATTGGTGTTTTCCAAGCAAAGGAGAGTATGATTGATGAGCTCACTCTGGAGCTCGAATCAACAAAGGACATGTTGAAAGAAACTCAGTTGGCTCTAACGGAGGTTGAAGACCAGTTTGCTAACTTCAAACTTTTCAAGGAGCAAGAGGGTGCACAAAGAGCTGAAGAAATCAAGCAAGTGATTGGAGAGCTTGATAGTCTTCAAGAGGAGTTTGATCTTGAAAGTGTCTCAAGAAAATCAGAAGTTGCATGTGCTGATTTGGAGCAGCAAGATGAAAGGAATGCCTTTCAAGTTTTTAACAATCCTCTTTTTGAAGTGGGTGTTGAGGAAACTTATGATAATCCTCTTTTTGTGATGGAAGAAGAACCAGAACATGGTGTTTGCACTCTTCTCAATCCATTCCTTGGGTTGAGTGATGCTAGTCTATTTTGGGAGTTGGATTTGAAGTCATCTTATGTTTCATGTTCCAGTGTTGTTGAAGCTTTCATGGATTGGTTTCAGAGGTTCATCAGAGGGAATGCCTATTTTATGAGTATGCACTTGGTTTTGACCAGCACTTGGGGTTGTGTTGAATTCTCTTTTCAGTGTGTTGAAAATCACTTTCGGTTGGGTATCCATGCTTGGGATTCTCAACTTGGGTTGATGGAGTTTATGGCTTGTGGAAAGAGGAATTTTTGGTGGGTTAGTGATCAAATTTTCAGACCTTTGGGTGTTGTCCTTCTCTTCACCAACCACTTGATGGCCCCATTTGTTCATGAACAAATGGATTGGAGAGAAATTTTGAGTTTGGATTGGAGAGATGAAAGGTTGGTGGCTCTTGAGAGTGATCCTTGGCTAAGGAAAAATCAGATTTGGAGACTCGAGCTTGCTGATTGGAGGCAGGCCAACCACCTTACACAGAGAGTGTCCCTCATTTAGGAGAGTTGGATCAACATTACCGGTCAAAGAAGTGGTAGTTTTCAGATGGAAAGGGCTCTAGCATGTTTTCCAGCCACTTTGGAGGTTTGTGATGTAAACTTTGATAGTTTACTTTCCTTATTGGTTTAGGACAGCGAGCTACCCCATGCCTTGATTCATCATTCTGAGACTCATAGGGTTGGAATTATGGGAGTTTTCTATAGTCCTCATGGTAGTATCAATATAATTCAGATGAGGCATAGTAGCTCCATGAGGAGACATGAGTATGAGTTTGTTGAGTTCTTGAAAAAAGGATTGCTTTCCTCTTTGCAAGAAGATTCGAAGATGTCACATTTGCAGTCATGGCTCCGTTTGTTACCATATGGAGGTATGCCGAGGAGTTTGATTTTGAGTTGAGTAGCCTATCTTTCTTCTTGCCTAGGATGGTGATAGACAGTGGTATGGTTGATATTGTTGACTCTAGGCATCTTAGACATGAGACGTTGCATGATATTGATCTCAATTCTTTAAGATTTTTCAGTTTGAGAATCATGAATGGTAATATTTTGGAGTTACAAGGGAGGTTAGTACAACATTGGTACGATGGTTTCACTATTGTGATCAGAGTAGTGCAACATCGACATGGTGGGTCCTCCTTCAGACAGACATGGGACCCTAGGATTGTACTTGTTTTGGTATGGATCAATTTGAGTTCTTCTAGAGTTGTGGTGGTATTGCTTGAGGACAAGAAATTTTGGGAAGGGTGAACTATAATGTCCCCAATTTAGCCCTACACTCTTCGTTTGGATTTAGCCTATTTTTGAAAACTCATAGGCTAAAGCAGAAATGAAAATTAGGGTTTCCACTTTTAGAGGAGGTTTTGAGGTCTTGCATGCGAGAGTTTCTAATGCATGTCTAGTGAAGCTTTCTGGATTTTTGGAGAGCTTCGCAATGAGGTAACATGCATGACATGATATTGACTTGCATTCTCGGCTACTTTTTGGAGGCTTGCATGTTGGAGTTTTCCAATTTGGCTTCTGGATTCCTTCTGGGTTTTTAGAGAGCTTTGCGATGGTGTGACATGCAACTGAATCAGATGACTTTTTCAGACTTACTATTTTTAGTAAGTTGCGATGGCTACTCAAAATGTGGAGAAAATGAGTTTGGAACAACTTACTATTTTTAGCAGTGCTATTTTTAGTAGCAGTTAAGCAATTCAGTGCAATGGCTATTTCTGGCAGGTCAGCTTGAGTAGCGGTCTCCAGCATTTGGGGTGATTATTTTGGCAAGTTTGATATTTGATGAAAAAATAATGTTTTAAGTGAAAAATATTTGGCTAAGGCATGGAGGACGATTTGGAGAGATAAGTGATTTTTATAATGTTTATTAATTAAACATTTTGGAGGCCTTTTTGATGAATTAATATTTAAGGGAAATATGTGCTGGACACCTAGCTTGGAGACATTTGAGTTTAATTAAATATTTCACTTAAATATTTTAGTGAAATATTTGCAAGTTATATATTTGCATTTTATTAAATTATATTTCCACATATGGGTTGGAAATGAAATGCAAATGAAATTTGGAGAAAAGGTGAAAAGTGAATTTCATTTAGGCACCCTAATTGGAGGGAAAAGAAGATTTGAATTTGGAGACAAAAAAAGTTATAAATAAGAGACTTGGCCTTCAATTGGATTATCTATTGTTGCTTATCATATTGTTATGCTGCTGAAATGCTTTCAGAGCTTACTTCGAGGGATGCATACCTCCTAGTTCTTTCTCTTGGTTTCGTGCTTGAAAGATAGCACCTATCTGAGTTTCTAGAGACTGCTTCTCATCCAGACTAGCAGACAGAGCATCAAGGCTGGAGATTTTAGAGATTTGTCAGTTTTACATTTGTTGGTTAGGGTTTTGCTGAAATAGAAATCTGCTCATAAGTCCATGCACGATTTTTTGGTGGTTCTGGGTATTGGCCCTATGCTTTAGTCTACCTTGGGCGCCCCTCTTTGCAAGTTTTTAGATTTTTTGGAGGTGTCTCGGATTTTATCTTGTTAGTAGAACATTTCTGGAGGTCGTACCTTCTTTGAGGTTGCATTGGAAAGCATGCATAAATAAATCACTACTATTTGGAGGAGTCTCTTGGCTTGGTCTTGGTCGGTCAACTCCTAGCTCTCATTTGCATTCAGTTCCACATCATTCGGAGGTGTTTTGACGAAGTTATGAGCATTTTGGTGATTCTAGGGCTTGCTGGTATGAATTTTCTGATTGCTGCAATTTTATATCAAAATTGATATTTTAGTCCCCTTTTGCTATATTTCATATGTTGGATAGCTTGTGCTTGTTTGGAGTTCATTTCCTAACATTTTGGAGATCATTGGTTATCTATATCTCATTGTATTTGCAGATTGTTCATAATATTGTAACGCTAAATTAGTAGTACTAATCAGCTCTTTTACTTTCTGCACTTTACATTTTGTATCCCCACTTTAGTGGAAGAGGATGGCTTTTCCGCCTAGTTTACTTTCAGTTTAATCACTTTCATTCCCACGGTTGTGGATGCGACTGGCCCTTGCTCAGTCTACATTGTATTTGCTTTCTGTTTCTTCGCCATATGATAGCGCCTTTCCCACTTTGGGTTAGGAATGCACATGCTTGGCGTTGAGATTATTTTACTTGCATAGCATCTTTGTTAATAGAATCTCTGCCATATGGTAGCGCCTTTCCCACCTCGGGTTAGGAGTGCACATGCTTGGCGTTGAGTTATTTTCCAATACTGCATTCTTTACTAGTGATACTCTGCCATATGGTTGCTTCTTACCCAGCTTGGGTCGGAAAGCACATTCTTGGCGTTGAGGCTCTTTCCTTTAGTTGCTGGTTTGATATGAGATAACCCTAACGGGTACTTTGGTGCTGTTGTGATCATCTTCGAAGTTTGAAAAAATTTGGGTCAGAATTGGTTCGGTTCATTACATTTTCACATTCCATGTCGCTTGCATTAACTTGTTGCTCTTGCAAAGTGGCTGCAACACACAACTGATTTCCTGCTTTGTGTATTGAATAATGAGCCTCACTCAACTGATGACAAAGATCAACAATCTCCCTATCTTTGTCCTCCACCAATTTGACAGCCATATCTCTTTCTCTTAGTAATTGCAAGTAATCATCTTTTATGAATTCCAACACTTCTTTGATGGACTGCAAATGTGTATGAGACATACTTGTTACCATCCCTTTTCGCCTCTCCTCAATTTTTGTTGACCAAATGAGGTCTTCAATTTGTTTATGAGTATCATCCATCCTTGATAACGCTTTCACAATCTTTTCTTCCTTCACCATAAATTGTCCTTCCAAATATTCCACTACAAGAGGCTTTTGTTCCCGAGGATGGGAGTGATATTGGTTGCCATGAACTATCTTTTCTGATTTGTCCTCATGTGTGGAATGTTTGTCAACAATAGAATCAGCCAACTTGCTTGTGGATGCATTACAACCTTCAATTGCGAATGATTGGGCAAAGATGTGGTCCAATAAGGACTCATTATTAGACTCCATACCTTTACCCATATCATCGTTCATCTTCAAGCTAGCGCACTTCATGTTAAGGGAACACATGTTCACCTCATGTGATGCTTCTTGTCTGGATGATGATGATGGCGCATTAGAATCATTACCAAACCCTTTCCTTGTATCCTAATATACAACATCGGCATGTTTCCCAAATTCCTCATAAAGATTTCTGCTAACTTCCCTTGTAACTTCAGTTTCCACTTCCTGTACCAAAAAATCATGCACTCCTGTACCTGTAGGTGTGGATGAGACAGCAAATTCCTTAGATTTCCTTGAGAGTGAGTTTGCAAGACGTTGCAAATCACGATTTAACTTTTGATGTGTTTTAATCAAATCGTGATTTATCTTTTCTTGAGATTGAGCAAGGTCTTTTAAAATTTTCTCCATGCTAGAATTCTTTCCTTTTGCTGGCAAATCGGGAAGGAAGGCAGGAATCAATCTTCTGTTCTGCATTCTATCCATTGTCATAGCTGAATACCCTCAGGCTAGCAGGATAGTGGCTCTGATACCACTGTAATAACCCCTACCCCTTGGAATAAGAATTAATCTCGATTACCCGAGTTTGGTAATGTTATTCGTGAACTTAACTGAAACAATGTTGGTCTCCGCAAGATGTTTTTCTGCACTATTGAACTGAAATGGTCTATCCTTGTACTTGGAGAGTAAAATAATCAAATCTTTGCACTTCAACATACACAGCCACCTGACCCAATTGCAAATGTTGATGTTGGGTATTCAATCCTTATACACAGTTAAACTCACCAGGCTATTACATTCAACCGTTAGCTTATTCGTTTTCGGTGCATAGAATTACGTTATGGTATTGAAGGTACTCACAAATTGTCATTCCAATGCAACAAAGATCATACATTGGCATAATTGGTTCAGTTTGCATTGCTTTATATGACTCATTGGTAAATGTAAAGATTGAATACTGAAACTCTATAAATTAATGAACAGAAAGACAATCCATTACAAAACAACTATTTCAATTGAAGACTCTGCATCCTTCCCAGGTATTAAGATTCTAATCAATTCATGTCCATATATGAACAGAGATCCTGATATTGAAAGAAAAGACAATAAACACATGCTTCTGAAGTGGCAGTTTACATACCCGTAATCAAGGATCCTTCTCCAACGCGTCCAGGAATAAATACTTGCTTCATAGAAGAATACAAAGTCCCGACTTCATTAACTTTGATGGCCCCTGTTTGAGTTCACAGCTCCTCAAACTCTTCGATACCCTTGCAAAGTCGATGCTTCTTCCAAGATTAATGTTCAACATATACCAGGCGGTTATAACTAGCGCCGCTGGTGATTCCCGTGGTATGCCCCTGCATTCTCCAACATGGCTACAAAATGTTGCTTCCTTGTTTCCACCAACTTTCACGATGGGATGATACCCGACCAACATAGAGAACACTCAACAATCATCACAGAGCCTGTCCAAAATAAAGAGCAGGGCATTAAAGAGCTCAGAGATATTAATAAGTTCGGTAATATCTATAATCCCGTGTGGCATGAGAAACGCGATATAAGACCTCTGGTGTCAAAGAACAAGTGACGCCAGTAGCAAGAGCATCGAATTTCAGCATAAAGATGATGACACACATAAGTCATACCAAACTCCTTCGTATATAAAGAGAATGCGAACAGAGGGACACGCGAATACAACAATGAACCAAGATCCCGCATATGTAGTGTTGTATATGTCAACCTTGTACAAATATGAATCCTCCGAAGAATTTAGCACCAACGCCTAAACACATAGACCTCTAATAGCGCCACAATAGATACTATCCACATTTCGCAATGGTAGGGTGAATATATAATAATCCGTGCTCCCTGAAACCTCATTATATTCACTTCTCAGATGGAACACATCCACCTTTCTAAATACATTTATACTATCCTGATTATGAGACTAGTCTAATTCTCAAGAACCATGCCAGGGGTTTCGTCCTTACATGGTTGCAGAAATCCTGAGAGTTACCGTTCTCAGAGATCCCAAAGTCGAAAACCAAATACTTTCCAATTTACCCAGATGTTTTTGAATTCGCCCAAAAATGCCTTAAGAAAGACCATCACCTTCCGTTATGGCAACTGATTCATTTTTGTGTTATAGCAACATAATCCATTTTTTTAATTTGGAATTAAGACTTATTGATGACATTATTCATCACAATCATTCATGATGCTATGTATGTAAGCCAAGTATATTGGCATTCATATTGTTCCTCTTGAAGGGTGATTGCATTTTCAATAAAGATACCTTCAGCTGAGAGTTATATATTGTTGTAATGGTCATTTGAATGATGTATGAGGTTGTATGCCAACTGTTTGATCAAATGTCAAGTGGCTGTAGATGTTATTATCAGCATATAGGTTGCATACCAACTGTTTGTTAAAGTACCAGTTGGCTGTAGGTGATCATTTCTCATGCTTAGACCAAATATATGTATTGAATATTGCCAAAATAAGTTGCTCCTTCATGTTAGGTCATTATTTAGACAATTTAGAGTTAGTTGCAAGCATCCTTATTGATGCTAAGTGAAGGAAAGTGCCATTAAAGCAAACTGAAGTGTTATATCAGTCACATGACCCTTGTATGCAAAGTGTTTGACGAAATTTCCAAGGCCAAAAATCAGAAATTTTCAATCAGATTTGAGCAAGGTCATTATAGTGGTATCAGAGCCATTGTCTTGTTATCCTGTTCGGTGAGTTTCAGCTACAGTTCAGTGAACAACATGGCTATTCCTTGGAAGCAGTTAAATGCCATGATGGGAAAATTGGAGAAGCTTATACAAAGTCAGGAAAAAAAGGTTGAATGGCTTTCACACCCTGCAACCATAGACATAATTATGACTTCCATTTCTAATAAGTCTACATCACAAAACGAAAGGAAGGAGGAACAAGAGGTCTCTACAAGTGAGGTATTTCGAAACCTCTACAATGAGTTTGCAACAGTTGATGACCAGCATATAGCTGATTCTAGGGAGAACAAAAATCAGATCTGCATAGAGGAAAAAGATGGGCATATGACACTTCTGGATGACTTCAAAGTTGAAGAGGAACAAGTAATGTTTGAAGACAAACCATTTGCCTTGGAGCAGCTACATGAGGATGTGGATTTTTGTGATGCTTCATTGGCTGAGTCTTGCATCGCTTCATCTTATCATAGTGAAGAAACAGATTGTGTTTTGGAGGCGCAAGATATTAAGGAGGATGTAGAATTTGATCCTCTACTTAGTGGAGCAGCCACCAGTGTTTTGTCTTCATATGATGATGGAGGCATTCTACAATGGCATGATGTCATCACAGATTTGTTTGAGGACAACAACATTGTGCATCATTCTCATGAGGAAGAAGCTTGTGATCATGAGCAAGCTAATGATACGATATCATCTTTTGATGGAATCCCTACATTCATTAGTGGACATGAAGATATCAAGCATAAGAGGACTGATTTTGTGTACTTTGGCATTGAAGAGATTAAAAAGTCCAAAATGTTGAATGAAGAATGGTTGAGAGAGGCCATGAAGGCTAGATTAGTGGCTGCAAATGCAAGGAAACATCTTCAAGATGTGAAAGAAAAAGTCAATCTCATAAAAAATGGCAAGGCAAAAAAGGATAGATGACATTAGAAGACTCCTTACTCAAGGGAAGGAAGCACTTTGTGATGAGGTTGATAAGTTTGGTCAATCAAAGGTCTTGGTACAATTTGAGGTTTCTTTATGTGTTGGGGAGGTTGATCATTCTCTTGAGGAGGATGATGAGGTTGGTGATCATACGCTTAGTGGATCAGCCACTCAAGAGTTATCCTTGCAAGGTAATGAAGACATCTACAACTCATCTTTGAATTGGTTACATATTTCAGCATGATAGGGCAGCTATCTACTTGTTGGTTGGTGACTTGATCTTCTTAGAGTCTTCATTGATCGACATGATTTTCCTCATTTGGGGTTCCATTGCACATTCATAGTTGGCATTGTTTACATCAACTATTGAGTGGACTCAAAGAGTTCTAGTTGATTGTGTTAGTACCGTGTTATAGGAGATGTTTAGTGATAAAAGGACATTACGCAGATCTTCACTTGGGATCCGTGAGAAGAGTTGTGTTTGTTATCGTAGGATTGCTTGGGGACAAGCAATTTCGTGGAGGGCAGACTGTGGTTCGCCTTCGCTAAGCAAATGAGCTCGAGTGTCACCCGTTCCTAATCCTTTTGTGCGGCTACAAATATTAAGAGGGTCGCTTTGGCGTGATACCTAGTTGATTGGTTGGCCATTGTATTACTCGCGCCAGCGCCACTCAGTACTCATCGTGGACATTTCACAATGGAAACCTTTTATTTTATATTATACGCATACATTGCATTTGGTTAATATTTTATATTATTATAAAGTGCAATATTAAAATAATAAAATAATATTATAACATTCCTTCTAGAAGGTGACTTGGGAAAGTTCTAGGAGGCCGACCTCTTGAGGAAAAAGTATAAATTCACATCATGGGCTTCATTCTTAGCATCCAGGAATTGTTGTTTGAATTGATGACTTTTGGTGGTGGAGAAGCCAGCTAGGGTTTCAACCATTGGAGGACCTTTGGGGACGAAAACCCTCATTGGTTACACAATTTTGAGGCTGTGAGATACCAGCTGAATTATTGCTGATTGTGGGCTTTACCTCAGAAATCCAATCTTGTGCTTCATAGTGGAGATTATTTGAGTACAATAGCTGATGTATTGTTGCAATTGATTCAGCAACTGATGTATTGCTGAGATTGATTATTTTATTGAGCAAAATTAATGGCCTAAGGCCAATTTTGCCTATATCGATTTGGAGGAGCATTTTGAGGATATTTCGATTGGAGAGTGATCAGCTTGGAGAATATTGTATACTCAGATTTTATTATCAGGTTATATATCAGCCATCGACTTCATCATTGGAGGCATTGCTTGGCATCGATTTCACCTTAGGATTGAGGCACTTCATTGTTAGAAGGTCATTTGATGTTTACTGAGCATTTGGAGATTATTTTGGAGGCATTTGTCATTACCAGTCATCAACAAATTGAAGTCCAAGTCTGCATACATAGAGGCCACAATTTTTGTTCATTTCTCCTCCATTTGGCATCGAATTCTTCATTGTATTGCAGCACATCATTCCTTGAGGAATAAAGATGATATCATATGCTATTTGAAGGAGCATTGTGGCATCTAGCAATTTAATCTGAGGTCTGATATACCAGCAGCAGGGGCGGCTCAAGACCTAGGGCAATTTCTTCAAAGGAGTTCACAAAAAATCCAAATAAAATCTGAAGGTATCATTGGAGGTGTTAAAGCCTAGGCGCTAGGGTTTGGAGGCCAATTTCAGAGCAGCCAAGGAGAATCGAATTTTCCAATCAAGTAGCCATTAATTTCCAGGTTCTCCAATATCCTAGAGTTGTCATAAAATATATCATTTATCATTGCATTATTGTATGTCAAAAGCATATCATTGTAGGGAAGGTTTAGTTGCATTGCTTTAGTGTATAGCATGGCTGATGTAAGCTGTAATCAGACTGTAATAACCTCTTTTCAGACCTGATCATTCGGCTTATGCATGCCGCCATACGGCATTCATATTATTCCTCTTGAAGGGTGATTGAATTTTCAATAATGATACCTTCACCCGAGAGTTATATATTGTTGTAATGATCATTTGAATATTGTATGAGGATGTATGCCAACTGTTTGACATAATGACAAGCGGCTGTAGATGTTATTATCAGCATAGTAGTTGCATTCCAACTGTTTGTTAAAATACCAGTTGGCTGTAGGTGATCATTTCTCATGTTTAGATCATATACATCATATATGCATTGAATATTGCCGCTGCACCTTCCATGTTAGGTCATTATTTAAACAATTTAGAGTTAGCTGCAAGCATCCTTATTGATGCTGGGCGAAGGAAAGTGCTAATAAAGCAAACCTGAAATAAAAGAGAGTCAATGGGCGGTATATTTTTCGCTGCGTTGCATGATCCTTTGTATACAAAGTGTTTGATGAAATTTCCAAGGCCAAAAATCAGAAATTTTCAATCAGATTTGAGCAGGGTCATTACACAAAATCAAAGTGAGAGTCTGAGTCATTGCCATTATGAGGGGCTGCTTTATCCAATGGACCCCAATCAATTCCTCATGAGTTGCGTAAAATCCAGCCATGGAGCAAAATGCTTTTCTGAAATAGAAACCCAGCAAAGCAAATACCAAAACCATTTTTATTCAGGGAACATGAATATGAAAGTGACCTTTATTCAGTTTATACCACAATGTACAACAGGAAACCTGCTGATAACCGCACCACAGTGCACGCTTGTGGAGAATAAGAGCTTGGTTGGCCTATGAGCATCTTGGTTAACTAGGGTTCTTGTCTAATTATCTCGAGAGTGCTCAAACCCAACTAAGTGGAATTCAGGGGCTATCCAGAGAACAATCTTGTAGTACAAAGTCAACCTGGCTTAGGTGAGGAGTGAAGTTTGGGTTTTTTCTCAAGGAATGACTTAAAGAGGAGTTCACCTATCCCATACTACATCAAGGGTTCACCCTCATATAGATGTGATCAAACATGCCATCGGGCAACTAGGAAGAGGATTGGGGTACATCCCATACTACATTGAGGGTCCATTCTCGATACCAAATGGTCATATAAAAGGACAAAAGCGATTTCCACAAGTGGTGAACCCTTCCAAATTAGTGGATTCCAACTTCAATGGTGCCTAGGCTATTCGTGACAAGTTTGTGCACCTAGGAAGGAGTAACATCTAACATATACCACCTTGTGACCTTGGTTATATTGTCAGCTAACACCTTCACAATATGGGTAGCACCTAGTATCGATCACCTTCGTGCTATAGGTGAATTCCTGCTAACCCTCTCGATACAACAATTAGCTCTGGTTTTCGTTACTTGCATGGTAGGGGTAATAACCGACTCAACCTCTTCAGTATCACATCTAGGATAGCCCCTCACAATCTTTCACCTCCGCGATACAGGTGAATTGGCTAGTCCCTAAGATACAATAGTAGCTCCAGGAATTTATCATTGGCATAGTCTAATAACAACCTACTATGCTCCAATATCCTAGAGGTTCAAACTAGGGGTCATCTATAGCTTGAAATCAGGGAAACACGGGGACACATCCCCTAGGTTTTTTCCCTCCATAACCATCTCGAACGCTGACAGTACACTGGGATATTTGACACCATCCCCAAAAAGTTTCCAAAATGGGGATGTCGCCGGGATTGGACCTAAATGTCCCAAACTTAAACGGGATGACTAATAGCTATCTAGGGATAGATAGGGATGCCTCTAGCCATCCCTCGACCATCCCGAGGACGGCCGGCCGTCCCCCATCGCCCAACAACTTTTAAAACACAAAAACAAAAGTTTTTTTTTAATTCTTTCCTTTGTGGGCCCCACGCCTTCCCAACCCTAATATGGCCACTTAAACATGAATTATGGTCCATGGATGCAATTAGGTAGCTATAGTATTAATTTCTTCGATAATTCAATTCTATGATGCATATGTCAATATGATTGGTGATTACATTTGCAACTTTATGAATGTTCATTGTTATGATCATCATTACTCATATGAATATCTAAAATTTCCCTATATTTTTAAAATCTCTCTCTCTCTCTCTCTCTCTCTCTCTCTCTATATATATATATATATATATACTATACAGCCGTCCCCCCGTCCCCTAAAATCCCCTCAAAAAATTGCCGTCCCCGAAACGCATCCCGCCGTCCCGCCGTCCCGGAAACTTGGTGGAACATATTTAGAAATTTATTGGAATTCTACTAAGCTACGGGTTTGGGTATAATGCTCGATGGTATCGGGTTCCCACCACCGGGTTCGGCAATTTTTTTTCCTAGGGTACGGGTACGGGTACGGTCGTACTATATATATATTATAAATTTATAAACATAATGATAATTCCATAGACTCATAAGCATGCTCAAAATTATAATCATATGATGATAATGCCATAATGCCATAGAATATTGAAACAATGAAATACACCATACGGTAATACCTCATATAATCTGTAATCATATTCATAATTTGCAAAAATGTAAATAGTAAATACTCAAGTCTTAAAATGTCATTACACATTGAAAATTCAAATTACAATCAAGACAATATTTAATTCAATATTACTATTCTTCAAATTCATCATCCTCATCATCCTCAATTGGTTCAATAACTTCAATTTCATTTGAAACACTATCAATTGGATTGCCACTCCCACTAGGTGCATTAGTTGCCTCATTGTCATCCATAGAAGCCAAGGTAAGTTGTGCAATTGTAGCATCTAAATCAGCACACTCAGGGGTGAGATCCCAATTCTTTGACACACCCTCATTGTATTCAGGTTTCTTATGTGATAAGAGACGAAGGTTGGAGTGTACAGAGACCAAATCCTCTGCTTTTTTTGCACCCAAACGATTGCGCTTGACCGAGTGGATGAAGTAGTATGTACTCCAATTCCGCTTAGCTGAAGAGGAACTTGCAACCTGTTGATTATGCACACAACATTTAGTAATTACTATTAGTATTTAATTTTACTTGCCGATAATAATCATAATATATAGCATAATTGATAATAGCATCGAATGAAAAACGAAAAAATAAATAAATAAAAAGATACATACTTGGGAGGGTATTTTAATTGCAAGAGGTTGCAAGTAAATGGAGCCTTGACCATGTAGATACCACCAATCATCAGCATTTTTCCTATATTTGTCTAGATGAGCGGAAACATCATGATTTTTTGCAGATATGAATTGGCTAAACTTGCTCATGACAATGCTTTGGATTTCTTCATCTACAAATATCTTTCTAAATGCAGCCTTATAGCCAGCAGCAACCTCTAAATCCCTATATGGTGCCACCCTCCTCGGCAATGAAAGTATCTCTTTGCTATAATACTTTGGTGACAAAGCAAATGCTAAGAGATGTAAAGGGGTGGTCATCTTGTTCCAACGGTCAACAATAATAGTTTGCACAGTTTTGAAAAATGTTTATGTTGGGTCATGTTCCTTGGCATCTATTATTGCTCTTATTTTCTCCACCATGGAACCCATGCCATCATAAATTTCACCCAAACATGGGCGATCAGTATCAGCATACCTAATCATGCTCATAATAGGCTCGGTGAAATTTAAAACATATTCCACACGAGCCCACCACTCATCATCTAAGATCATTGCTTTCACTTTTTGGGCTCTTTCTGTGCTTGATTGCCTCCATACACTCCACAAACTGTTGATGACCATAGAACCCAAGGCCTATCGCACCTTCAGAAGTCGTCTTAAGACAATTGTGTGAGATGCAAATCGAGTTTCAGCAACCTAACATTGTAAGAAAATGCATGTCACAAATCAGCAATGAAAAATTAAAATAAAAAAATAAAAAATTATATTAAAAAATCAGATTTAAATTACCTTAAGCAACTCCAACTTGGAGAAGGTTCTGAAGATGGCTTGTGACATATGATGATTAGTCACAAACATTTGGATCTCCTCACCCTCTGCGTAGATTTGCTTGACCCACTCAATTTGTGTACCAATCTTTTGCATTATCAAATTGAGTGAGTGGACTGCACATGGTGTCCAAAAAATGTGACCATATCTAGCCTCCACTATAGCCCCAACTGCCCTACAGTTTTTAGCATTATCGGTTATGACTTGGACAACATTTTCAGGCCCCACCATTTCAATGGATTCTATGAGGATATTGGCAATAAAACTTGCATCTTTTATTTGCCCTTCACAATCAACTGCCTTCAAAAACATCGCCCCTTTAGGGGACACTACTATAACATTGATCAATGGTCTATTTTTGCAATCCTTCCATCCATCAGAAATGATGGACACACCTATTTCGACCCATGTATCCTTGATTACTCTCAATGCTACCTCTACTAAAGATTTCTCCTTCGCCAATAAGGTGGTCCACACCTTTTCATACCCAGGACTAACATAATCAGGAGTTGTCTTAGAAATGGATTTCACCATTTCCTGCCAATAAGGTGATCTGACAAGGTTGAAAGAAAGCCCATTGCCATAAATGCAACGTGCAATGCTCTCATTTGCCAACTCCCTTGCTTCATTTTTGAAGGCTCTATCCAATGGGCCTCTTTTTCGTGTCACCAACATATTTTCTCCTTCAAAAGATTGTGCCATTTCCATGAAAGGATGTGGGCCAGCCAGTTCTGATAAGCCACTAAGTATTTACGAGCTTTTACTTTTATTTTTACCTTTCTTCATAAGAGGATGGTCTGTAGCCTTTGGTGTTTTGAATGCCTTGTCAGCGTCCTCTTGTTCTTTAATATAACCCATTATTTGATCCTTTGTCAACCCTTTTTTATTTGGCCCAAGGCAAGGTTTTATTCCTTGATTACCAATAGCACATAAATGGGCTTTCACTCGAAAGTGCGAGCTCCTATATGTATTTCCACATTGGTTGCAACGCCAAACATAACCCCCACCACCGGGAAGTTGTTGAATCATTGTCATATGTCGCCAAAGAAGTGAGCTTGGATCATATTTAAATTGACTCTCTGCACCTATTCCAACTGAAGTAGAACTATCGACCATTTTGTATGAAGATATGAACCTAAAATAAATAAAAACAAGTATTTTTTTTAGAAAAAATGGGCATTACAACCCCTTATTTTGCATAAAATGTTCTTAAAAAATTTCAAACCTTACTAGAAAAAGAAAAAAAAACTTGAAAAATCTTCGAAAAAATTATTGAAAACTAAAAAAAAGAGGATAGATTCACTCACCTTTGATTGCTTGATCTTCTTAGTGCACCTATTCCTCTCTTGTTTCTATCAGTTGAACTCCTTCGTAGCTCTTACGATCTCACCTTCGAAAAAAAAGAGAAAACCTGCAAAAATCAACTATTTTAGCTTGTAGGCAAAAAAATGGTGTTTTTGCTCTTTTGAGTTTGCAAAATGAGCCTCATTTGGTCGGCCAAGTCAATATAAGGCAATCTGGGCACTTTTTAGGGTTTTTTTTTGTTTTTAAGTTGAGTTTTTTCCTTTTTCTAGGTTGGACGTCGTGGGTCCGCCCGGGTCCTTCTGGGTTCTCCCCGGGTTCGGCCAAGGTTCTCCATTATCCACCCGGGTTCTCTGTGGGTCCTTCTGTGAAGAACCCACAGAGAACCCGGGTGCAAAATGGAGAACCCAGGCAAACCCAGAGAAGAACCGAACCCGAACCAGAACCCACACGTATTTTGGCCGGTTCGGGGAGCTAAAATGAAGAACCCAATAACAGAGATACTATGTCCAAACCTTAAGATTTTCATTTAATCTCAGAATAAAGAAAATAACAGCATATAGGAAAGAAACTTGAGCACTAGAAAAGTAGAACAAACTTGTGGCCGTCAACTTTTTTTCATCTAACCATCCATACATACAATATTAATGACATAATTATTTTGTAGATTAGTAGAAATCAATGTGGAATGAAACCCTCGACAAGGGATAATCCATTGTAAATTTCCATCATTGTATCACATTGAAAATAATGGAAAGTCATTCTACTAATGAAAGATAAATTGAAAAGTAAGCACATCTATATTGAAACAAGGATGAAACTAAATTCTAACAAAACTGAATCCAAAACAAGAATCGTAAACACAAGCAAGTCATATTTAAAACAAAGATGAAAACAGAACAGATGCATGAGATGTTCAAGTAATGAAAGTTTGTCACTATATATTTTGCGAAAGAGAATAGAAGCACTTTTTTAAATGGAAAAGGTCTGTGCAAAAACACATTTCTAGAGAAAAAAACAGTAAGATACTACATACCCCAGGGACACGTCCTCTTGTCCTGGAGGGGTGCTATTTCCTGTATTGGTGTTTCCAATATCCAGCAATGACTAGAAAATGTTCCCTTGCCGCCCCCAATGAGACTTGGAAATTATTCCCTGTTCCCAATATATTTCTGGCCCTAAGGGGAACATTTCATGAATTTATGATAATTTTGAGGATGTCAACCCATCCTTGGGACAGTAGAGCTGGCATCCCAGCATCCCCCTACCGTCTTTAAGACAGCCATAGATCCCCAACCAAAACTTGGAAAACCAAAAAAATAAAAAATAAATAAAAGGGTGAAGGTTCTGTCATGTCCCCTTCGGTGAAACATCTCGAGGAGAGGGGCGGGGATTGGCCTATCACCATTTCGTGATGGTGTTTGGATAGGGGTCGCCGAACAACAAACTAGGTCGGCGAGTTGATCGGTTGTCTTTCTTTAAAACGATGGGAGGATATTTAGCGGTGCGTACCTTGCCAGTTCTTGGCGGAAAATGGGACCAACAGTTAGCGTAAAACATCGGGGATTCACTTCAGAGTCTGTCAGCATCAGACGGATCAGTAATCGGGTTAGAAACAAGGGAGATATTAATATTTGATCGTATTGATTAAATATTAATTAATTAACGTTATAATATAAAGTTATAATTTAATATTATAACTTAAGTGAATTCCTTGAGGGGTGCGCCATCATGAAAAAGGGGCCAGTTTGATATTTTATTAATATTTAAATATTCAGTGGTGAACTATGGAGAATTGGAAATATTAAAATATGAATATTTCCTATTTTCAAGGGAATACGCACTTTTAAGATTTATTTGAGGATTTTGCATTGGGATTTGTGCATTATAGAGATTATTGAGTTTGATATTGATCAATTTTTTTTAGTGCGACAGAGACCCAGGGTTTCGCGTTGATTCCTTGGAGAGCGAGCCATCTCAATGAGGAAAAGCACGGTGAAGTGTGCAATATCACTTGATCTATTGCCTACAGAGGTTTTCTTACTCAGAGAAAACTACAGAGCTTCAGAGAAATTCACATCTTCAGTGCTTGTCAGTTGATTGCTTTCAGAGACCATCATACAACTTGGCGTACCAGTTACAGATCATCAGACAGTGATTTGGGAGGAGGCCGTACCATATTTATTCCTGATTTCTGACAGGCCGTACCTCTGTCAGGGCCGTACTGCTGTCATTAAGCCGTACTCTTCAACTTGAAAGCAACGCCTTGGTTTGAAGGTTCCAGTTTGCTCTGAAGGAGACGCTTATACCAGTTAATCAATTTGTGCATACCAGAAGGAAGGAAGGAGATCATATTTATTTCTGCCGTACCATTTGTACCCTCAGCCGTACCAGCAGATAACAGGTTCTTTTCATAATAAAAATCATTATTCTATCTTGTATGTTGTCAGATCATTTTTATATGAAGATCATATGAATAATAAAGGATACGCCTTCATTTCTATTTCCATTTCTCAAGCAAATTGAAGTCTAGTATTTTCTATTGAATTTATTTCAATTTTTTGGTAAAGCCGTACTATTCATAAATGCATTAGAAAATCCAAAAATTGCAAAAAATCACAAAACTTCAGAAAACGTCAGAAAACCTAAAAATATCAGTCAGAGCAGTAACAGGGGAAGCTTGGGGGTTTCTGGTTCCCTCCAAACCTTTTCACCCTCCCAAAACCTACACTAAAGCCTACAGTGCATTTGGGAATCAACACAGAAAAGACGGGAAGCTGTTAGAACAAGGAAGAAACTTTTCAGAGTAGGATTCTGATTTCTGATTTGGGAATTTTGCCATTGTATGATAATCATTGACTAATATTTTAGTTGTATTGTGTACAGAGTACTCTAGTCTCTCACTTTTGTTTGAACTTATACATTGACATTTGTAGTCTCGGTTCCATTATAAGTTAATATTTAAAAAAAGATTTCTCAGTTTCTGATTTTGTCTGACTGCTCAATGTTAGTTTACTTTGCAGTTCACTATTTAAGTAACTCATGTTTTCAAATGTTTCAATACTCATACTCTTAGACTCCTAGATCTGTAGACTATAACAATATTGAATTTCGATTATAAAACAGATAAATAGGTTTCATATTTTTTTAAATGTATATATAAAAGCAATAAACTTTAAAACTCCCAATAAATTACAATTTCTCATTTCTCACCAATGACACACGAGCTCTTCCCTGAAAAAATTACAATATATTATAAAACTCAAGCAAACAATATTTTGACTGGAAAAATCACAAGTCCTGATTGAATCAGAATTTTCCACAAATTTTTGGCAATTTTCTAAAACTTTTTTGCAATGATTTTTTCAATTTTCACCTAAACCCTAGCCCAATTTAATCCAAATGAATTAAAAAATGTTATCTTTTATATAAATGTTAGTTTGTTTCACAGCTCAATTTATAATTAAGTCTTTGCTTCAAATGTTCCAAGTTCATACTCTTTAGGACTCCTAGATCCATAGACTATTACAATTTTTTTATTTTGATAGGTGAATTTGGCCAAACAGGGCCATACGTGTAAATAGTAATTTCAAAAAAGGAATAAGATTACAACTGTCTGCTCCAACGGAGGGCCTATACCAAAATCCCCATAGGGTAAATGTTCTGTCATTAAGTATCATTTCTGCAAAAAACTCATAGGGGATAAACATATACATCTATCACATATTCCATTTTCTCCATATGCACAGTGTATATGTGTCCACATTTAAGTATTCTTTATAGCTATATCTATTCTACTATAACCTGGATTTTAGACTTGGATCAACAGTTCCAGCTCAGCATCCTCCTCTCTGCTTGACACAACATCATCACCATCGAATGCAAATGTCCAATCCACCCCTAGCAAAGATGTAGCACCACAAGCAGATTTTAAGAACTCAATCCCCCATTTTGCTTGTTGCCTACACTATGAGTCATCTTTCCCAACCATCAATGATGATGAATGGCACCTAGGGCGCAGAGTGTGAAGAATTAATCACTGGCCAAGTCCTCACCCCCAGGTGGAAGCCTAGACCCAACACCGCATCTTTCTCAGCTCATACCTTCATCTTGGTTTAATTAGAGATTCCGCGACGAACATCAATGAAATATCTGTGTTTACTCTATAGTTGTGAGTAGAGGCCATAAAGGACTCTCCCAGCACCATATGAATTGTGTGAAGCATAATCACAACCCAAGTGTTGAAAATTTTCATCAACCGCAGTGAGGATATCTTGCCTAGAAAGGCTATTTGCCTCTTCATGGCTACTAGGCACACTGTGGTATCCATTTTCCCAAGCCAGTCCAAAGTTACTCTCAAGAATGCTAGTTTGTTTTTGAAATATCCCCATTCTGGCTCAAGTGTAGGCATTTCCATAATTACTCAAATAAATGCAATCCTACCATACTGGCAAGAAACGAGCTGAATATAAGTCCCATACAAAACAATTATGATTATTCATCACATGAGAGGAACGATAGATCGGGCAATATCTTCCACCATGTGTTGGAGGAGTTGTCAATAATACATTTGGAGTCCATGTCAATTGCCATGTTCGCCAGCTAGTTCCCTTATTTGCTTCTCTGTATATGTGGCCGATGGAGAACGTAGTCATCTTGTTGAGTATGGGTCAACATAATTGAATGATAATGTCAATTTTCCAATTTGGTGAGGATCACTTCTAAAGGGGCATTGATAATGATTTGAGAATCTCCTTCAATTTGACTTCTTTAAATACCACAGCATTTGCAAGTTTGGAGTCCAACAACAATTGCTTGTGCCTCAACCTCATTGTTAGTGTCCACTGGAAGTTTTTTCTCTGCAGCTCCCAGTAGTCTCCCCAAATGGTCTCTAATCATGCACCCAGCTCTGCAACTCCCCACCCCTAGAAGCCTTGTCAATGGTGAGATTTAACCAACCCATCGGAGGGGGGATCCATTTGGCATCTAGCATCTCCCACTGTATAAGAGCATACCCTTCTATTTTGAGGCATAACCAACCCATCGGAGGGGGGATCCATTTGGCATCTGGTATCTCCCACTGTAAAAGAGCATACCCTTCTTTGTGCCCCATCTACTAAATGAACACTATAATACACTTCTAATTGCTTAATGCATGAATCTAACTTCTCAGCAGCATTTATTTGGTTCATCAAAAGTCCTTATTTCTGCTTTAAATGGACTCAGACTTTTTTGCTTCTTAATTTCATATGGTTCTTTCAAAATATTTTCTACATTTTATCTTTTTAGTTTTTTCTTCTTACCCAATTCAAAATTTCTTGACAAGGATTTTACAAGTCTCCAAAACAAGACTGTTCTTATGCCATTTTTAATCATTGCCTTGACATATGCTCTTGTTGTTGTTGGTTTTTGTTATTCCCTTCATGTGCCTCACCACTGCAATTACTTGTGCTTTCAACTCCTCCATTTGGTGCTCTTCATGTTACTAATACACTCAAAAACTCCACAAATCCACAATGATCAAATTGCACTAATACCAAGTTTGCTTCATAAAACCTTGAAATTTGAAGATTTCAAAAATCACAATTCAAATTCTATCTTTCTATTTGCTTAAACATATGCAGTACTTTAAAAGGTATGAATATTGTGAGTAAAAATCAGAAAATTTGCTAGAAAAATTAGAAATGGGACACTCACACAACAGCAAAAATTTATCCTGTGAGGTGAAAACCAGCTTTTGGTAGTGGCAAACCCCTACTCCCAAATGGAATTAATCTAGTAGTAGTACAACAAGAGGGTGTGACAGTAGTAGCCTTCTACTCCTTTGCCCATATCCAATGAACTATGAACAGCTAAATCTTACTACCAATCCTTCTCACAACAATACTCAAACAATCCTCTCATGCCTTAACATACCCTATTTATATTTTTCTAAAGAGAGGTGTTTTCCCAGACCCAAGAAGACACCTCTTCCATTCTGGAAGTTGAGAAGCTGCCTGTTCAATCGAGATCTCACTGACTACAGTGATGAATTCACTTCTTCCAAAAGCCAGGCAAATATGTTTTTGCTGTGGTGTATGACGATTTGCCACAGCAGTTCCACTTTTGCCACCTACACAAACCAGATTTCACCAAAGTACAAAAACTACCTTTGTTTGCATCTGAATTTAATTTTCCTGTTCATATTCTTGTTTCCTGGTTCAATTGGCTATTTCTGTTCCATCTTACTGATCTTTATGGATCAAAATACCTTGTGGATCTCATGAGACCATCTGTATAGATCAACAAGAATCTATTTTTGAATTTTATCTTTTGTTAATCAGCGAAACCCAGTCTTGTGGGTCTGTTTGCTTTTTGTTTATTACAGATACTTTTTGTATAATACCTTGTGGATCTCATGAGACCACTCTATAGAACAACAAGAATCTATTTTTGAATTTTATCTTTTGTTAATCAATGGAGCCCAGTCTTGTGGGTCTGTTTGCTTTTTGTCTCTGTTACCGGGTCCTTCAGTTTAGCCCCCCGAACCCATTTTGGTGGGTTCGGGTTCGGGTTCGATTCGGCTCTGGGTTCTCCTGGGTTCTCTGTTTTCCACCCAGGTTCTCTGTGGGTCCTTCACAGAAGGACCCACAGAGAACCCAGGTGGAAAACGGAGAACCCTGGCTGAACCCGGGGAGAACCCAGAAGGACCCGAGAGGACCCACGCCGTCCAGCCTTAAAAAAGGCAAAAAATCAACTTAAAAACAAAAAACAAAACCCTAAAAAGTGCCCAGATTGCCTTATATTGACTTGGCCGACCAAATGAGACTCATTTTGCAAACTCAAAAGAGCAAAAACACCATTTTTTTTTGCCTCCAAGCTAAAATAGTTGATTTTTCACCCAGTTTTTCTCTTTTTTTCGAAGGTGAGATGAGTAAGAGCTTCTGAAGAGGAGTTCAATTGATAGAAACAAAGAGAGGAATAGGATGCACTAAGAAGATCAAACAATCAAAAGATTAGTGAATCTGTATCCTCATTTTTCTAGTTTTCAATAATTTTTTTGAAAACTTTTCAAAGACTTTTTTTTTTTCAGTAAGGTTTGTGAAACTTTTAAGGCTTTTTTAGTAGGGTTTGAAGCTTTTAAGGGCTGTTTTATACAAAATAAGGGGTTATAATGCCCATTTTTTCTAAAAAAAATTACTTGTTTTTTATTTATTTTAGGTTCATATCTTCATACAAAATGGTCGATAGTTCTACTTCAGTTGGAATGGGTGCAGAGAGTCAATTTAAATATGATCCAGGCTCACCTCTTTGGCGACATACGACAATGATTCAACAACTTCCCGGTGGTGGGGGTTATGTTTGGCGTTGCAGCCAATGTGGAACTACATATAGGAGCTCGTACTTTCGAGTGAAAGCCCATTTATGTGCTATTGGTAATCAAGGAATAAAACCTTGCCTTGGGCCAAATAAAAAAGGGTTGACAAAGAATCAAATATTGGGTTATATTAAAGAACAAGAGGATGCTGACAATGCATTCAAAACACCAAAGGCTACAGACCATCCTCTTATGAAGAAAGGTAAAAATAAAAGCAAAAGCTCGCAAAGACTTAGTGGCTTATCAGAACCGGCTGGCCCACATCCTTTCATGGAAATGGCACAATCTTCTGAAGGAGAAAATATGTCGGTGACACGAAAAAGAGGCCCATTGGGTAGAGCCTTCAAAATGAAGCAAGGGAGTTGGTAGATGAGAGCATTGCACGTTGCATTTATGGCAATGGGCTTCCTTTCAACCTTGTTAGATCACCTTATTGGCGGGAAATGGTGAAAGCCATTTCTAAGACAACTCCTGATTATGTTAGTCCTGGGTATGAAAAGGTTCAGACCACCTTATTGGCAAAGGAGAAATCATTAGTAGAGGTAGCATTGAGAGTAATCAAGGATACATTGGTCGAAACAGGTGTGTCCATCATTTCTGATGGATGGAAGGATTGCAAAAATAGACCATTGATCAATGATATAGCAATATCCCCTAAAGGGGCGATGTTTTTGAAGGCAGTTGATTGTGAAGGGAAAATAAAAGATGCAAGTTTTATTGCCAATATCCTCATAGAATCCATTGAAATGGTGGGGCCTGAAAATGTTGTCCAAGTCATAACGGATAATGCTAAAAACTGTAGGGCAGCTGGGGCTATAGTGGAGGCTAGATATGGTCACATTTTTTGGACACCATGTGCAGTCCACTCACTCAATTTGATAATGCAAAAGATTGGTACACAAATTGAGTGGGTCAAGCAAATCTACGCAGAGGGTGAGGAGATCCAAATGTTTGTGACTAATCATCATATGTCACAAGCCATCTTCAGGACCTTCTCCAAGTTGGAGTTGCTTAAGGTAATTTAAATCTGATTTTTTAATATAATTTTTTATTTTTTTATTTTAATTTTTCATTGCTGATTTGTGACATGCATTTTCTTACAATGTTAGGTTGCTGAAACTCGATTTGCATCTCACACAATTGTCTTAAGACGACTTTTGAAGGTGCGACAGGCCTTGGGTTCTATGGTCATCAACAGTTTGTGGAGTGTATGGAGGCAATCAAGCACAGAAAGAGCCCAAAAAGTGAAAGCAATGATCTTAGATGATGAGTGGTGGGCTAGTGTGGAATATGTTTTAAATTTCACCGAGCCTATTATGAGCATGATTAGGTATGTTGATACTGATCGCCCATGTTTGGGTGAAATTTATGATGGCATGGATTCCATGGTGGAGAAAATAAGAGCAATAATAGATGCCAAGGAACATGACCCAACGAAAACATTTTTCAAAACTATGCAAACTATTATTGTTGACCGTTGGAACAAGATGACCACCCCTTTACATCTCTTAGCATTTGCTTTGTCACCAAAGTATTATAGCAAAGAGATACTTTCATTGCCGAGGAGGATGGCACCATATAGGGATTTAGAGGTTGCTGCTGGCTATAAGGCTGCATTTAGAAAGATATTTGTAGATGAAGAAATCCAAAGCATTGTCATGGGCGAGTTTAGCCAATTCATAGCTGCAAAAAATCATGATGTTTCTGCTCATCTAGACAGATATAGGAAAGATGCTGATGATTGGTGGTATCTACATGGTCAAGGCTCCATTTACTTGCAACCTCTTGCAATTAAAATACTCTCCCAAGTATGTATCTTTTTATTTATTTATTTTTTCGTTTTTCATTCGATGCTATTATGCTATATATTATGATTATTATCGACAAGTAAAATTAAATACTAATAGTAATTACTAAATGTTGTGTGCATAATCAACAGGTTGCAAGTTCCTCTTCAGCTGAGCGGAATTGGAGTACATACTCCATCCACTCGGTCAAGCGCAATCGTTTGGGTGCAAAAAAAGCAGAGGATTTGGTCTATGTACACTCCAACCTTCGTCTCTTATCACATAAGAAACCTGAATACAATGAGGGTGTGTCAAAGAATTGGGATCTCACCCCTAAGTGTGCTGATTTAGATGCTACAATTGCACAACTTACCTTGGCTTCTATGGATGACAATGAGGCAACTAATGCACCTAGTGGGAGTGGCAATCCAATTGATAGTGGTTCAAATGAAATTGAAGTTATTGAACCAATTGAGGATGATGAGGATGATGAATTTGAAGAATACTTAGAATAGTAATACTGAATTAAATATTGTCTTGATTGTAATTTGAATTTTCAATGTGTAATGACATTTTAAGACTTGAGTATTTACTATTTACTTTTTTGCAAATTATGAATATGATTACAGATTATATGAGGTATTACTGTATGGCGTATTTCATTGTTTCAATATTCTATGGCATTATGGCATTATGAATCTGATCATATGATTATAATTTTGAGCATGCTTATGAGTCTATGGCAATATCATTATGTTTATAAATTTATAATATATATATATATATATATATATATATATAGTACGGCCATACCCGAACCCGTATCTGAACCCGTACCCAAACCAGCAACTTAGCTTTTTGTTTATTACAGATACTTTTTGTAAGTAAACTATTTATAACACATGCAAACTACAGAAGAGTTAAAGTGAGGAAAACATTATACATAGACTCTTACGAGAGTGGAGTAGACAATGATTTGTCCAAGCAGGTTCTTGTGCACAAGATTGTAGGCATTATTGGACCAAGACAGCGTCCATACTGTCCTAACTTCAGTCTGAGCCTTAAACCAAACCTTCTAAGAAAAATCCTTTTCTATGTATTTTACAATAATATTAACATTCTGTTCTCTTTCCAAATTTTTATAAAAATCAATTTTAGAGTTTAGCTTTTGTAGTTTTTCAAATTTTCTAATTTAATAGTCTCATTCTCTGTTGTACACTGCAGAAAGTTCAGAAATATTTTATTTTAGTTCAGTTTATATTTTAAAGTTTTCAGACATAAGGTAAATATCAGCAAAATTTTAGAACTACTGTTGTGTTAATTTTTAGATCTAGGTTTTCTGCCTAGTATTTAAAGCTGCAGCAACTATATTTCAGTTCACAATAGTGGTTTTTCAATCACTTTCTTCACCTTGTGGGACATTATCAATAATCGGCTCCTCTTCTAGCCATCAAACAGATAATAATTTAAGGTCTCAAAGTGCATTATCAATGGATGAAACTATTAGAATCCCTTTGACACAAATGAAAGAAATCATGCATAAATTTGTTGATTGATTGTGCTCACTGAAAGGATGGAAAGAGATGGTAATGGCATAGAAGAAGTACAGTATAGGGAACGGCAAGACCTAGAAGAGAGCCTAACTGGAATTATGTAAATCAAAAACCTTTTGCTGAAAGATATAAAAGAAAGCACAATAATCAAAAATATCAACAAAGAAATCATGAGAGTTGCTTGAGAAATTTTATATTCCCAAGTTTAATGAGGTTAGAGAAGAGATTAAGCCCAGAGATTGGATAGGGAAGCTATCCTGTTTATTTCAGCTGCATAAACAGCTGCATCCTATAGATCATTTTGAAAGAATACAATTTGTCACACCTTACACCTTGAAGGGCCTACATTTGATTGGTGACAGAGGGTTGATCATGAACAAGAAAAGGATATTGCGCATGATCAACTGAAAATAACCAAACTGTCACAGTTTTATTGTAGTTTTGCAGCCCATGCAAAATAAGACTACTTCTTGGTTATCAAAAATATGAAGTAACAAGGAATAGTGACATGCTATTCAAAGGGGTTCAACCAAGCTAGCTTTCAAGAGGAGAATATCTATCCATGAAGGGCAATTGCTATGTATATTGACCTACACCTTGAAAGATCTCATTAGAGCACAGTTGGAAAACTTGCCAATTGCAAGTACTTGGCAAGCCCGGAAAACTAGGTTTGGAAA